>OZ010573.1:102578431-102580931 GCA_963932145.1 Acanthosepion lycidas | reverse complement strand
ATTAAATGGGAAATTGCATTGATTGGTAACGAGAGAGCGGATTTTTATTATTTTATTTGTTGGTAGTGAGAGGGTTTAAAATATTTGTTATGGTTTTCGCTAGTTTGTGGGGAGCACTGTCTATTCTTGAAATAATGGGGCGCATTGGATCCCTGGTTTTAGGGAGACAGTAAAGTTTTTGTATTCTAGGGTGATATTCTATTAGTCTATACTATGATTTATCTTCGTTTTTTAATTATTTTCCAAATGGTTCTATTAATTTTTTGTGTTTCAATAATTATTTTCTATTCGATGTGTCGGTATCCCTAAGTAGTGAATTGATTTTTCATCGTAGGAGCTTTTATTCTTGATCACAATCTTACTCCCCTTTTCTGAGAAGGTATTGTAGATATCCTTATTTTTCGATAGGTTCCTTAGTATATTTAAGTATTTATATTTAAATTCAAACTATAAACTAGTGAAAGCCATAACAAAAATGCTCCACATGAAAGATTTCCCCCACTTTGTCATATGCTGCGTATTTAGGTAGCAATCCCTCTTTTATTCATGTTTCATTAAAGACGACAGAAAGGTACTGCGATTAAGCTTTTCATTTAATTTTGGGGGAGTTCGAAAAAGTGTTTTCTTATCTGGAAACAGTATATATGTAGAAATTGTCAAAATGTTCTGTCATTCCGAGCGCTTTCGGCTATACTGTTTAGTCATTATCAAGGAGAATTTTATATTTACTTTTAAACTGGATGTATGGGTTCTGTGCATATATCTAAAGTCATGGTGATGTTTTATTTACCGAACACAGTCAGCACACTGTGTCTGTGTTCGTAGTTAATATTATTGAGTATTGGCGTTTTTTGTTTTTATTATTGAGGCTTCCATTATTTTAAATCTTTTTTTTACATGTGGTTGAGGTTATTATGCTTGTATTTTCTACTAATATGTTCCGGATGGAGCCTGGTAGGTTTGTGTGTGTTCTTAAAAGAGTTCTAATGGAGCTGTGGTCGAATAGGCGCAATGTAAATTCGTCTGGATAGGCATGTAGTAGTGTGACTGAAATAATTATTTATGAGTTTGGTTTGATCAGAAATAAAATCCCCTAAGGAGTATTTGAACTCGTAAATAATGTTCGTTCTTTGTAGTTTTGATTTTGTAGGTGTGTTGTTGTTTTTGAAGATAAGGTTACTTGTTTTAAATTTTTGTAATAGATAATTTATTTTTTTGTTCGGGTCAACTGGGGTAGTGTATTTCTTTATAATATTTCAAAGTGAAGATTGTTTATAGTTGACATGCATTTGGCTAAATGACAATTTATGGGACCACATCACCTCTTACATCTGGTAACCTAATTCCCCAGATCGCAACCCCCTTGATTATTATGTGTAGGGTGCATCTGAGCAAGATACCAACAAAATTCCTTGTAACATTAAAGATGAACTGAAGGCAAGGATTATGGTAGCATTCACCAACTTAAACAAGGAGACCGTCCAGAAGAGTTGCAGGAGATTCGTAAGTAGTCTGTAGGCCGTGGTTGAAGCCAATGGCGATTTTATTGAATAAATGTAATCTTTCGTATTTCAAGATATGTTTGTGTATTTTTGGTAAATATATCTGTTAAAATGAAATGTCTACTGTATATAATAAAAGTTATATATAAATCAAAATAAGGGTCAGACTCATTACGTTGAGAAACTAATGCATTGAGAACTTTTTTGTAAAGATCCCTTTATGTTAATATATTTTATTTAAATCCTTTAAGGTTGGATTCATGGTGGTGTAATAAATAGCGGCTCGAACTGAGGAATCGGAGAGCCGAGTTCGAATTCCAGTCGAATCCATTACATTCACTTACGTGCTAATACAATTGGGAAAGGTATGAATCCTCTTCTTCTATGAGTAAATAGAAGGACAGACTGGGTTCTATAGCCTTGGATGGTCCGCAGCAAGAGATGGCAAACTACTACGGAAAAAATCTGCCTCGTCAGTCATGCATCGAATGATACATGATCGCCTAAGCGTGTATCACGCATGGCACATAACTGAAAGTTGCTCTTATGTATTTCTTCTGGCAATTATTACAGGTGATAGGGTACATTCCTCTTATAAATTTTAGTTTATTTTGTTTTGTATTAAGTTTTTATTCTTTTAGAAGTAATTGTAACAAATTCTATACTAAGCTTAAATAAATACTTTTTAAGTTTAGTTGTAATAGAGTTAGTAGGTAAAATAATATTTTTTGATTCGTTCAGTTTGTCAGAATAATTCGGTTATTTGAGTAGCGTAAAAGTATTTCCAAAGTATTTCTCATCTTCATATAAATATTTAGAGATAAAATGCTAACTTGTTATTAAAAATATGAACACATACAATGATAAAAATCATTTACTACTCCATGATATATCCTCCGCACTCTCATTTGTGCTCATGTGTAATGGTATCAACGTAAACATCATTAGATTGTCGATTTTTATGTGATTTTTGATGAAGAGCAGATCTCGCACGAGAT
>OZ010573.1:102553431-102573431 GCA_963932145.1 Acanthosepion lycidas | reverse complement strand
CCCCATCATTAACCTTGGACCTAAGTTGTTTCTGAACTTCATCAAACATCTTTCTGATGCCATTAAGTTCCAACTAGTAGTTTATGCTGATGACACAACTTAGTAGCAAGCCCGACAGGTCAGATAAAGTAAAACTGCAAACTAATCTACATAAGGACCTTCAATCAATAACTGTTTTGAAAATTTTAACGTCTCTAAAACAAAACTGCTTTCATTTAATCACCATGGAGGACCTTTTCCGCCTTTCATGAACATGGCTGATGTTAACTTCCCGAAGGGCAACTCTTTGCGCGTTCTGGGTCTCACGTTTTCCACTGACTTGAAATAGAATTATTATATTGAATGAATTGCTAAGTCTACTGCTAGGTAAATTGGCTTAATGTGTCGTTGCAATTTTGTTGTTATTGCTTATCTGTAGCACTCCGTATTACAGGTTGCCATATTTTATTTATTTCTATGCTTGGCTAGCTTAGGAGATTTTTGTGGCCTAGCAATATGAGCTCTGGTAAAAAAAATGAAAACCTGGGACATTAGGTTTATAAGTCCCCAAAATTCATACAATGCTCGTCTCAGGACATATGGCCAAGTGGATAAAATCATTGGTTGGATACAGTAACTTTACCAAAGAATTGTGAGTTCAAGACCTGTCTGATTTCGACTTTTTATGTCATCATCAGGGTAGGTGCTGATGAAGACTTAAGAAAGTCAAAATGCTGAAAAGAATCATTCGTAATTTGGAAAAGTGTGTGCGTGAGATAGATAGATAGATAAAGAAAGAAAGAGAGAGAGAGAGAGATTCCAGAAAATTATCGTCCCAACAAAGATATTTCGTCAGAATCTGAATATTTGGTTTCGATGGGATTTTCTTTGGTGGTAGCGGAATCCTTCATTGTATATCAGCATTTATGTTTTACACTATTTACATATACATATATATATATATATATATATATATATATATATATATATATATATATATATATATATATATATATATATATAACAATGTTGAAAGCAATGCAAGTTTTATCTTTTTTTTTCGTATCCAGTTGCTACCTCATAGTAACTTTATTTCTGAAATAGCCAGTCAATGGAATAGCTTTAAATTAAAAACTAAACAGCTTCAAGCAATCATTGCCAAACTGTATTAACTAACGAGTATCATTTATCATCCAACAGATAATTTCTTCGTTCTTGATTCACTTGTTAGAATGTCTAATCTGATGAAATGAATAGTAATTGTAACTGAGTGTTCTGAACCAGTTCTGTGAAAAAATCAAAATCAAAAACTACAACGTGGGAAGGACAATGTTAACGGGGTGAGATGAGGTGTGAAGAACGCTGGGAAGAGGCAAACTTATGTTTTACGATATGAAGCAGGTGAGCTTTGAGGATTGCAATTATTCCGGGTATTTATTTTGCATTCTATCTAATTAATTTCATTTTAAGTCGTGTGGGTTGAATCTCGGGGGAGTGGCCTATTTTTTTTCAACCAGCCTAGCTGAGAAGAATTGACAAGCCTCTAATGTTCAACCGAAGCCTAGCCTCCGAGGACCCATCCTTAAGGCAGAACCTCCTCATTGGACTAAGAGGACCAGATACAGTGGTATAAGGGATAATTTCAGAACGGACCATCATACGACCATGAGTCGAGAAGTGGGTATTCCATTAAGAAGATTATATATCGTATATTTCAAATACTTCCCTAGTTGACTAATTCAGGCGTAGAATTCATGCCGACTGATCTCTAAATAAGAAAGTGTTACAAAGGTTAGGAAGTAATTCTAGCAGAGCATCACTGCTTCAGTGAATTCGAGCATAACCAGTTGCCCCGAATTTATCATTTTTTCCAGATTCAATCAAGCCGGCAAAATACGCGTTTTCCTGGTACCAGAAGACAGACAAGGGATGGTGTGATATAATGTTCCCATTTACCCAATTGGACTTCGTATAAGACTAGCTTAGCTTAATTCTCATAAGCCCTTAATAAAAAGGTCTTCTTCTTCAATGTACCCTGCCCCTTCAGGATGTTGGCGATCATAGTTCTCCACAATTTCCTGTCTGTTGTAGCTCTTGACAGTTTTTGTCATTTTATCATATCTCGCAAACTCTGCTCAGACATGTCGGTTGTTAGGTTGTGCGTTGATTTCCTCTGTCTCCCTTCCATTCAATAGGACCTAGAAATATCAACTGTCTCTTCCTGGTGTTAAGTATAAGTGTCCTTTTTGTTGCTATTGTTTCTGGAACTTTGTCGTTACTCACATGTTCGATCAATGCTATTCTCAGAATCCTTCAGTAGAACCACACTCTTTTGCTTCAAGTCTCTACTTCACCTGTGAGAAATTGTTCAACATTCACTGTCATATAGGGCGAATGAAATTGCATAACAGTTCATTGCTCTTTTCTTTGATTCTAACGATTATATATATATATAATACTTTGCTTAGCTTTTGGATTGCATCTTTGTCTATCCTGATGCTCCTTCCGATTTCCGTGTTGCACTTTCCGTCAATTGCTAAAAGACTCCCCAGATATCTAAATTGTTCCACCATTTTGATTTCGCTATCTCCAATTAGTAATTTGCATGTTGGACTGATCCTTTTGTTAACAGACATGCATTCAGTCTTCTTACAATTGATGTTCAGTCTTTTCTTTTTGCTTTCCTTTACTGCCTTTCTTGTAGTTTCCTTTCTGTATATGCTATCAAAACTGTGTCATCTGCATATCTTATGTTAAGATTTTGGCTGCCAATAATGAATCCTGGTATGACTTCTAATTCTCTCAGTATGACCTTGCTGAAAAAGTCTGGTGAGAAAATGTATCCTTGTCTTACATCCATTTTTATTTTCATATGTTTACTGAACATTGCCTGACTATATGCAGGCGGCTTGCTGCCAGTATAGACTCTGGATTATTCTAAAAAATGTTCCCATATATGTCAAGGTTACCTAGCAGTTCTGTATGACGTACTTCATAAAACGTTTTTTTTTGCATGGTAGGTTAGAATAAAAAGGTATAGATGGAAAACTCATTCAAAATTAATTTGAAAACTAAGAACATTTAGAAACGTTCTCCCCAGTGTTTACTGACATTGATATAATATATTGACAAAGCGAAATAAAACTCTGTGAGCGAGAGAGACACTCCCCCATAAAACTAACCGTAGCAGAAATATAACGGGAGGTTTATAGAATAAAAGTATGTAGTTTGGGAAAAAAATCAGGCCTGTCTCATCCGGACTCGAGAGTAAATACCTATGAGGAGCCTCGCCTGTGAGACAATGGTTAATAATACCCACTTCCACTGACTCGCAGTGATTTCGATCCTTACTTAAGGTTACACGTGTTAACCTAAACTGTACGAAGCTTAGTGAATCTCAAAAACTGGTTAACGAGCCGAGAAGACCATTGACAGTGTAGTGAATTAGACCCTATACTTCTTAGTTTTGCCTTGTGCCAGAATATATTAAGAGGTTTCTCAGTTAAATTCTCCCCATTTGAAATCTCCCAACAGCGACAACAATTAAAAGAGGTAGCACCTGTAATTATAAGGGAAAATAATAGTATAATAAGATCTTTAACCTTCCAGACTACCTTAAACAAAACAAAGAAACTCCGATAAATATTAGCACGAACGATAATAGTAAACCTTGGAAGTCTAATTTCATAAAAAGCTGTTTTTAAGAAAATATTTAAAAAAATTGGAAAAGATAGCAACATTAACTGTTCTGTCAATGAATGCCGAATACTTCCTGCATGGAAACAGATTATTCTATAATGACCACTACTATTCTCACCGTTAGTAGAGGTTAAGGTTTGGATCCAAGTAAATACATAACTTCGAATGTCAATTTTCAATGCAAGCAAGAAAACATGTAAGCAGACCCACTCCAGTTGGAAGACTGAAGTAACATACTCTTCGCTATCCTATAAAGCCCTATTTGGCTTTGTATAAAACGAAACTTATTCATATAACTAAATTAAGAATAAAATTTAAAAAAATTACCGTTTATCTGTGGCACCATAACAATACGACATTCGACAAATCAAATTATTGCAGTAAATGGAACATAGAAAGATACCTTCCAAACACTAAACAAAATATTACGAAGCAGGAAAATTTCGTTAGGGACAAAGAAAAGAGGAACCTCTTTTAAATTCTAGATATAATCTACTAAACCGGATTTTGCAACTAAATCTTTTTAAAGTAGTTTCACTATGAACCATTTTTAATTTTAAGGAATGGCTTAAAACCTCTTTGAATTTCAAAATAGAGAGAGAGAGAGAGAGAGAGAGAGAGAGAGAGAGAGAGAGAAAGAGAGAGAGAAAGAGAGAGAGATATGTGCTAACAATTGGAGACATCAGAATCAAGTAAATCCAAAAGTTTATCTGTGAAGTGCTGTGACAGACGACGAAAAGTATGACTCAAAAATTTGAAGGTGGATTGGTATAGTGAACGGTACCTTCGAAAAAGTAAACGAAATATCAATAAGCACGAACGTTTTTCTTAGAAACAAAGGAAAACATGCGGAACTACTATATTCTTCTATATGACAGTGCATGCTGGACAATTTCCTGAAACCTGAAAATGAAACTTGAGGCAACAGAAATGTGATTCTACAGAATGATACTGAGAATATCAAGGAAGGAATATGATGAATATGAGCAATAATGAAATTTTAAGGAAAATAGGAACGAAAAGGACATGTGCTTAGTATCAGAAAGAGAGAGTTGAAATTTTGGCGACACTTAATGGGGAAAGAAAGCTTGGAAAATTTGACGCATGCTGAAGGAAAGCGTCTTTTTTTAATTGATTGATTGAATCGTTTTCTATGACTTATCAACCCATTTCAGGTTATTTAAAGCCAGAAAATACATTTAGATTCTACGGATTTTCGCCGTTTTTTAAGATAATAATGATTTAGTGACACAAGTCTTACTAATTAACCGAAGGAAGGAGAGGTACACGAAAATAGCGAGTAACTTTGTGAGTAATCTTGTGTAGAATATAATGTACAGCATGTACTGGGTGGAGATAAACATTGCTTAGAGCTAAGAAAATAGAGGCATTTTGGGAGTGCCAGGATTGGATATTTCCGGAAGGGACACGGCACAGAAAAGCAGAAATATATCGTTGGTATATAGATTTTTGTTTTTTTGCGATCTAAAAAACCTTTCGTAAGTCAAATGGTGTAAAGTGAAGGCACGGTTACCATTAATATTTTGGGGAAAATTTTCAAAAATGCTTCCTGGCACCCAAGACAACCTTCAAATTTTGACTCGAGGTACTCGATGTTACAAGAATTGATTAATTGATTTATTTGTTTAACGGCATATCAACTCCTTCTGGGCCATTTAATGCAGAAATTTAATTGAAATATTTTGAACACAATATGTGGCTTCAGCTACAGATGAAATGTATAGTTGGTCACTTTGTTTTAAAATTGTCTTGTTGGTATTTTTACTGTAAAAATGTATTTTTATACGTTCATAGTGTTTTGCTTTTGTTTGCAGGGTGGGGGGTCACTATTTTTCCATAGCTGGGATTCTAACAGGTGCTGCTACCCCCGGGTCAGGGCGAACATGGGAATAACAACAATTAAAAGGTGGTTGCATGCTCCTCAAAACCTCCAATCTCCCGATTAGTGGCCTTGCTGCCAGATTTAGTTGATAGTCATACCTAGGATTCTGTTAGACTTCTATGAGTTTAATTTTGAAAGATCATAAAAGGTTAGGAGTGGTTTCCAGGTTGCTTTGTATCACTTTAAAGAAAGGTATGATAGTTTTCAAAGCGTAAAGCATGGAGTACCCAGTGATAATCGAACTAACTATTCAGTCGTAATTTATCCAGAGAGACAAGCTTTCTAACCATTACACCATATTGAAGTGCTATTTTCAAAATCAGGGTATGGTAGTAATAATTTTCAGAAATACTTCATGTATACGCCTCTCAGAATTATTCTCCCATATATAATTCCAAGAAATACCACCCACACATACATCCCAGAAATACCACCTACACACACATCTCAGAAATACCTCCCACATAATAGTAAGCCATTAGTGGCAATGGTTTCTTTATCTCGCTAATGTCTTCCCATTATATGGGAGATATTTCTGGGAGATAAGTGTTGGAGGTAATTTCTACCTCCCCTTGTGTTTCAAATCTCCTACTGCTATAGCAGATGATTCTTGATATTGAGATAAACTGAAAAAGAAGAAGACTCACAAAAAACATACAATATTAATGGAAATGTTTTTTCTTCGGATAAAAGACATTTCGGATAGCGGGGCATATCTGTATTGTGATGACTCCGAGAGGCACCAACTTCTGTTATGGCGTTGCATGGATTTTCGATGCAATTGATCCGTTTTCTACGACTTATCAACATCTTTCAGGTTATTTAAAGCCAGAAAAATTTAGATTGTAAGAATTTTTTGGTGATAATAATGGTTTAC
Organism: Acanthosepion lycidas; assembly: GCA_963932145.1. Taxonomy (NCBI): domain Eukaryota; kingdom Metazoa; phylum Mollusca; class Cephalopoda; order Sepiida; family Sepiidae; genus Acanthosepion; species Acanthosepion lycidas. The sequence continues at coordinate 102,566,973 of OZ010573.1, read as the reverse complement.
GTCTTTAATAATGATACACGTTTTACTGATTAGACAATAGCTCGGAGGAGAAGATGGGAATTCATACTTTTCACAATGGTATTTGCGCGTAAGTAGATATAACGAACCCGACTGGAATTAGAAGTCACCCTTTCGATTAACAATTCCGAATCATTGTCCATTACATAATCCGCACATCGATACTTACAGCACCTGGTATTCTGAAGCGGTCACTCATCTAGGTACTGACCAAGCTCAACGTTGCTTAACTTCGGTGATCGTACGGGAACCGGTGTCTAAACATAATACGGATGGAAGCCAAAATAAATGTTATTTATATGATCTCCCATCCATGGTAACTTGGCTATATAAATTTAATTGCACGACTCGATTGGCTATTAGGTCTCATTGTTTTACTGTTGAAATTGCTAGATGTAGCCGTAAGTTCTATTCTATTTTTTTCCGGTTTCTTAATTCCCTGCCACATACGATCTTCAAAAATTTCAACGTCAATCGCCATCGTCTGTCTTCGTGAGACGTGTTGTTTTATTATTTTTTCTTCTCACCAAAGTCTTCTCATTCTTTTACATTCCTAGTAAAGCCTTGCGTCTTAGTAGCCTTGATGCCTTGCTTGGGATGAAATGATTATTATTATTACTATTATTAGGGTGGTGCAAAAAGAATGACGTAATAATGTCGTTTTTTGACGTTAAAAAATACGTAAATAAAACGACATTATTACGTCATTATTTTTCCACCAACCTAATAGTACGGGACAAAAGAGGGAAATGTGGACAGCCAATGAGGATAGATTTCTGTTTCGTTATTCTCTTACTTCGAGACTTCGAAATATTTTTATAGTTTTTTTTTTACATATTCCTTTAAAAATGTTTTGGTATCACCCAAGCAAAGCAGTAAAGCCACTAAAACACAAAGGGGTACAGGGTGTGGAATAATCAGGAACAGAGACATTAATAATGAGCGGGAAGAGGAAAGAGTAATCAGGAGAAATGTAGATAGCAATTGGTATTGCATTTAAATCTTTTGCAGGTTAAGATTGTCTGGAAATCATGGAACCGGAAGGGAGTCCCACATACGAGAAGTGCAAGAAAAGAAGCTGTTAGCATATAATTTATGGTTACATGTAGCCAGCTCAACTGTAAATTGATGAGAACTCGACGCCATTCTAGTATTGCGCTTAAACTAAAAACGTCTAGGTACCATAGCGAAGAGCCCATCTGAACAATTATATACTAAACTTAGTTTAGTTTGACACAGCGCTTCAATTAAGGAGTATCGAACTCTACTTATATGGTCTGCTGGACAAACATGTTATGCCTTAATCTTCGTAGCGTACACATGAAGCCATAAAATCTCAAAACCGATTGTTTTTTTTAATGATAATGACAAGAGACCGTAAAATAGATTTTAGATTCTCCCACTATATAGACGCTTGAGGTTATATGTCAAATTTATAACCATATTTATTATTTAAAATATAACATGTTTGTTTTGCGATTCATATTACGTGTGCCTCACTTCTCTTGGACTTAGTTTTGGTGTATTTCTGCTACTGATTATTTTTACCAAGTAAGTCAAGCTGACTTTTGTAGTAGTCAGAATGTTTGTCTTGTCAGTTAGTAATATCGGGCAAACTTTTCCACTTCTTGCTCTATTACAGGGAGCGAGGTTCTTCGCCGTCTACATGTCTACACTTGTGTATCTAATATAACGATTACATTATATCCTTCTATTACTGCTACCCTGAAACGGTTTTATTTGGTACGGCACACATTATTTTCCATGCCACAATTATTTTCTTCTAAGCATAAAAAAAAATTCCCGGCACGGTTATTTTATAAGTTGAAACATTCCCACTAGTATGGCTATTCCATATAGTACAAATGAGTCATAGTTACTAAGGGACTATCTGTACTCGTATTCTATATGTTTTGCTTTATGTAAAAAATATATATATTTTATGTTTTATAATGGTATTAGAGCGTCTAGTGTCATTTATCTGTTTCTGTCAAAGTCTCCAAAAAGCGTGTGATTTTTTTTTTTTTTTTTTTTTTTTACAGTGAGATTCCTCTTGTACAAGGCCCACTCGATGTAGAGGGTTACAGAGTAAGGGGCTCAATTTATGCAGATAGGTGGGGAAGATAATGGTTAGCCCTAGACTTGAACAAGTTAAGATTGTAGTGACCGAGGAAACATCTTCTTGTCAGTCGGTTCCACAGATCCAGTGGTTCTGGAGAATAAGCTGTTCGAGTGCAACTTACGGAAGAAATGAGGTTGGTTTTCTACAAGGTGTGTGGCATGGAGGATCCTAGCTGCATGGCGGGTCCTTCCTTTCCATGGAAGTAACGATAGAGCAGTGAGAGGCTTTTTATAAAAATAGATATCATTCACTATTCTTAGAACCCTTGATAAGAACTGAGATCATGTGGAGTGATTTACGACATTGCAACTATAAAATATTATTGTACAAACATAAAAAAAATATTCTTATATAAAGAAGTAAACTCCTTGTTAGTTACGTATTTGAACTCCTGGGTTAGTTACGTATTGGTTTGAGTGGGCTGAAGGAAAAAGCGAGTATCTTTAATGCTGATTCTCTAGGCTCGTAGAATGCTCCCTATTTGTAAGAGTGATTTAAAATTGTTGCAGCACTTCCGTGTTTATCCGGACGCTTTGGGACAGAAGAAAAATATGTTCGGATAATTAAAAATTCTGGTTAATTGAAAATTTAATATACCCCCCCCCCCAAAAAAAAAATAGAATGAAGGAAAAAGCCATTTTCTGAAATAAATTTAACATTTTTATCATTAATTCACGCTCTCACACGCTTTGTTCAAAGTTTCGTTTATTTTATTTAAAAAAAAAAAAAAAAAAAAAAAGTGTCAGTTTTCGTCTGTTTCCGGCTGACCTTGCTTTTTTTATTCGCCGCGAACTGTCGAAGCTGGATTAATTTAGCTATATTTGTAACATTACCTTTTTACGATTTGAGTTATCCTTTGAAATCGAGGTCATTTATGTTTCATAGAGTAAAATTACAAGATTGGTGTTGGAATGTAAAACCACAGCAAAAAAAGAAACACTGTCTCCCCAGTGAAAAAAATCTTACCATCAATGTCTGAATAATCCAGGTAAGATCTTCGAGGTATAGATAATCGAGGGAATACTGTATTTATTCCCTCGTCCTCATTCGGTCTTGTGCATTTTCTTAGCCTCTTTTTTTACCGAATATATCGTAGAGATATAGTCTCAAAGTGAGTTCCGTAGATTGTGAGTTCGAACCGCTTTTGGCTATATTTATATATGGGAAAATAAATCTGAAAGAAAGCAAGAAGAAAGGATTAAATATTAACTGTAAGAATACGAAATGTTTAGTTGCCAGCAAAAAGGACAGTCCATGGCATACACTACGTTTTGGAGACGACAAAAGCAAATACAGAAATTTAACTATCTGGATAGTGCAGTAAAAAAAATGATAAATATATTGCAAAGAAATCGTATGGGCGGGTAGTGTAACGGTTATCGAACAGAGTTCGATTCCCGACCGAATTCGTCAAGTTGATGTTTTTGCACAAATACCTTTGGGAAAGTTATAAATCCATCTCTTCTTGTCTTTCTAGTAATGAGTTAAATAGCACGGCATGGTTGACAACAATTCTTGAAGAAAGACAACGCTGAATTAAAAATCGATTGGTTGACGGATAGAAGCTCTTCAGAATTGGTTGGTAATTTATCTAGAGATGGGGAAAATAATGAAAAAAAACAACCCCGACCCGAAGCAGTCTCGGCTATACGTGCGAATGGATTAACCCGAAATCTAGTGAATTCTTATTAGTGATTTTCCAAGCGTAACTCAGATGTGGCACAAGGCCGAAAGTATGGGGCACCCAGGGAGGATCGAACTCACTACTCAGTCGCAATTGTCCTAGCAAGACAAGCTTGCTAACCATCACAATACATCGAGGTACCCCGAATTCTTATTAGAAATCAGAAATCTTCTTGCCTTATGTATAATGGACCCGACTATTTTACCTTATAACTAGGTGGAGAATTGATGGATTCATGGCTTTCCCCAACGCAAACAGCCTCGAATGGAATTTGAACTCAGTTCACAGATTCCTTTTTCGATAACCATTACGCAAACCACGCCTCCACGCAGGAACGGAGGTAGGAAAGTAGAAATGCCATTGAAATGTTGTTATAAATATTTTTTACTTGCTTATTTTGACACATAGTTACAATTGTGGGATATCAAGTGAAGAACAAATTCATTGCAGTAGCAACGATCTGCCATAGTCGATGACCATTCAGTTTCAGAAATGACTGGATCTGTTTTGTGTAGTCCTGAGTATGAAGACAAACTACACCCGGCAGCAAGGCCTCTGATCGGGAGACTGGATGTTTTGGGGAGCGTGGAATCACTTCTTAATTACTGTTGTTCCCAGACCCGGAGTGGTAGCACCTGTTAGGATCCCATCTATGGGTAAATAATGAACCCCCAAACAAAAACAAAACACTATGAAAATATAAAAATACATTTTTATATTAAAAATAACAGCAATACATTTTTATAAAATAAAAATTACCAACAGTACATATTTATAGTAAAATTACCCACAATATATACTCATAGTAACGTTACCAAATTACTTCAAAGCTCCCAAGAAAATTAAATTTCGACATTAAATGACCCATAAGTAGTTAATATACCGTCAAACAATCAAACCAATTAGTCTGTTTTGTGGCTGATTTGGTTACCAATTTGTCGATGATTAAAACTAAGAAAAGCCAGATTTTCAAATCCTGATTTGAGATACGTTGCTATAGAACAGCGGTTGATAAATTACTTTCACTTGCTACTTATTTTTTTTAGTGAGTTCGACAACCACTGGCTGCGCAACTGTTGCCTTATTAATTTTATAGCGTGTGTGTTAACAAGCTAGTCTCCCAGACTGCTGCTCATATAATGAATTTGATTTTCAATAGGTATTCTATAATTGGGGCCTTGTCTAAACTTCACCGCATGGTCTTCCTCCTTGATAGATTGTTGTAGCCTAGTTTTACTTCGTCTATTTGTACTTATGTTAGACTGAGCTACATTGATTCTTACAATAATGAACTAAATATAAATGTAGTAAGCAGCGATATTATTTCAAAATAAAGGTTATTTACATATGATTTCTAAGATTGTTTAGGTAACCGAATTGTAAATATTACAAAGTGGATTGACCCAAGGAGGTCATTGTTGGCAGGATCAAAGGTGTATCCGTTCATGTTTCTAAGATGAGAAATATTGTAACTATTTACATTGTTCGGTCTGCTGCCCTCTTCTTTATTGTCGTATTCACGATAGAATGGATAAAAGCGTTGGTTGAATCCAGTGACTTGACCCAAAGAGTTGTGAGTTCAATAGCTGGGCACAGCAGAGGTGAACAAAAACTTGGAGAATTGAGTTACTAAAGGGAAATAACTGAAACTGAGTTATCCAGAAAACGCAAAATACGTGGAACTAGAAGAGTTTATCCTGGTGGTCGAAAGAAAGGGTTCGGTTTGAAATTCCAACGTATATCACCTGAAGAAGGCCGGAGGAGCTTACAACAGCCGAAACGTCGTGAATATGAGGACAACAGTTCGAACAATGTAAATAGTGTAAATAATCAAAGGAGTAATTTCTAATATTTGTTAACATATGATCAATTAAGAAAACACTGTGAATCCTGTAACCAACTGAGTACACGTCATGTGCCGATGACGATTTGACTAGGAAATGAATGTATACATCAACGAGTTAGTGTTCGCTTAAGAATTCACAGTTAAGTTTTGGCGTGGTCGGTAGTAATCAGAGGATTTAAGATAAAGAAGCCCGGACCCTTATTCGACCTCTCCTTCTCTCACCATTTTACATTCGATTTGTGTTTAGTTGTATTTTCTACTGCTACCATAGCGAAAGGGAATTACTGATCATCAGAATTATTTTATTACGAGTTCAGTTTCAAATCACAGGCGAGTTTATAAACGTCTCTTTAATTTAAATCTAAATAGATCCTAGCCATAACTACAAGCTAAATATTTAGTAATTGGTGAAAAATCACACGTAGTAATATTAATGAAAGTTTGGGACGTATAAAGATTTCTTTTCTTTTCTCATGTGGCATTTTGATTGAATTTATGAGAAAAAGCTTGTAAAATTAAAACATAACTGGATCTTATAGTCTCTCGTATATGAGAACATGAAATTAAACAATAATAATATATAGACAGTTTATGTACCCCCATATATATATATATATATATATATATATATATATATATATATATATATATATATATATATATATATATATATATATATATATATTCCTTATCCACACGCAGGCATTTACATATATATTTTTCATATGTATAATCCTTAGAGTAAGTATTCAGGTCATCGGGGCATAAATTAGTTTAAAGTAGAAAGTTGTTTCTTTCTACTAATAAAACTGATAGCAACTACAAGAACTATCCCCCCCCCACATCCCCGGAAAACACTTTCGTCATTCGCGGGCAAGTTACCAATGAAATAATTATATGTATTTATGTGTGAATAGTTTTTATGCATACAAATACATGCACTCGCCACCCACTATATATATATATATATATATATATATATATATATATATATATATATATATATATATATGCGTGTGTGTGGGGGGATTATGTGCATATCCACTGCATCAGCTGTACAAGTTTCTTCTAGTGACTATACTGTCTGCAACATAGATAATTTCACGGTAGCTGCTATGCGCTCTTGATAATTATCTTCACAATCTTTGTCTCTTAATTTCTCGTGCCCTCTGGTTTTAACTTGTAAAAGCAGCTGCAGTTATAAATGTTAAGTGTTAACCAATGAACACAATGACCAGTCACCCATTCTTGTTTCAAGGCGAATCATCTAAACAGGGGTTATTTTACTAAACTAAGCTGAGTCTAGCACAAGGCCACAGTTTTCGAGCAACCAATGAAGATCAAAGTCAATGTATTAACACGGCAAAACTCCTGTCGCACTTTATGAAATATTTAGTCCGTTATAGCACAAGGTCAAATAAAGATCAGACAAGGAGGAAGTCTTCCAATACGTAAAGGCATTACAGATTTGAAAATCATTCGATGTTCTTTTATATAGATTCGAATACTGACTTTTGATGTAATGTCTATGGATAGCGTAATGATTCGGAAGGACACATTGGTGTGCCAAGTTTGAATTCCGTTCAAGTTCGTTATATTCATTTTCGCACAAATACCGTTAGGAAAATATGAATCCATCTCGTTTCCCTCCATGGTTAAATGTTTTAAATAGAAGTTGGTAGCTAGCCTCGGAGAAGGACAATACTGAATTCAAAACCGTATGTAGTCCTGTTGTCGCATATGATGTACAGCCACAGAAATGATTACGGAGTCTAAAATTGTTGACAATAAGATCTTGACTGAGATTGATAAGATTGGTAGAATGAATTGACGTAACTTTCATAACTACGACGCATCCTTTTTGTATGATTATGAACTATGCTTAATCTAGTTTGACACAATATATAGAGCATTCAGTGGCAAACAAAATTGTAAGGATCTAATTGAGTTGTGAGATTAGGAAGATTGTACGGAGATTTGCTTCCAAGTTTAACAAGCCTTTGTACCTTTTGTAGTCTGAGCTTTAGGGAAAAGATGGTTTATTGAAATATTTTCCCTATTTTAGAACATGAAGCCGAATTCTCTCTTTATTTTGAAAATCATAGTTGCCACCAAAGCCGGAAGAAAGTTTCACAAGCAAGAAGTGCAGAAGAAACTGTTAGCTTCGAACTTACGGTTATATCCTGCAATTTCAACAGTGAAATTATGAGACCTAGTTGCAAATCTAGTACTGCGCTTAAATTAAGTAAAAACAGATGAATGGTTCTACAGAAGGATGCTGAGAATGCTATGGACGGCTCACTGTGTAACGAAGACGTTTAAAGGAAAATGGAAACAAATGGACGCTTATAAGAGACAGCTGACATTTCTAGAAAACGAGGAAAGAAAACTTGGAAAATTTGACACTCACGTGAAATGGTGTAAGTAAAAGGAATATAGAGAAGCGGCGAGTAATCTACCTACTGAGCTTGTGTAAATGGATGGCAGAAGTAGGCTACGGAAGGATAGTAAAAAGACACTGATAAGGACTATGAACAACAGGAAATTGTCGAGAGCCATGATCGCTTACTTCCTGAAGAGACACGGCATATTTGGGAAATATATGAATCCATCATTTCTCCTCCCAGACATGGGTTAAATAGCAGGACAGCCTTTGTTCTATAGTTTTGGTTGGCAACCAGTGTACCCCAAAAAGAAACGACACTCTCTCCGGTGAAAATCTCTGTCTAGTCAGCCATGAATCGAGACATGATCGTATGGCACTTAAATGTGCTGATCGAACTTTAGTTACAGTTTCTCGGAGAGAGCGGATAATCTGGTGGGATCAAAAATTTTAATGAGGCCAGTACAATCGAACTCTCACGATAATTTGTATGATTTTCAGATGCTTCCCAACAGCAGTATCAGAAATGTGGATCACTTGAAACCTGATCCACACATTCACCCGGCTCCTCCTCCTTGGTTCTTGTAAGAACTCTGCAAAAAGTATTACCAACTTATTCAAAAAGTGCCACTTCAAAAAGAGAGAGTTATTTTGCGTTTTTTCTTGTGGTGCTACAACCTGAAAAAACAATTCAAGAAAGAATAAAAGACGTAATAATAATAATAATGATATTCTGAAAGGATTTGACATTAAAAGAAGAGCAGATATTGGAGTTCGATAGTAGTCTAGATCAAAAATCATTCCCTGCTAATCGTACCACGTAACTCAGTACAATCTGTTGCATGTTACTTGAAGATGAGACGGGCACTACCAAGTAACCTTTGTTATTCTGCATGATTAAATGAAGACAAATTATTTAGTATGATATTTCGACAATCTAATAGTTGCAATTCAACAGGGTACGAAGTGGATGCTTAAAAGTCATCCCCCACGGCATATATATATATATATATATATATATATATATATATATATATATATATATATATATATATATATATATATATATATCCTTGTGCAGGTATGCAGAAAATAGAAAAGAACACGTTGGGTGCATAATCCGGGGTTCCTTAGTATTTTTGTTTTTATTTTTAAGAAGACAGTGCTCCATACAGAAGTCGAGCTTATATCATAATAATATTTTTTGTTTAAAAATATGATTCCATCATATTTTTAAACAAAAAATATTATTATATTATATATATATATATATATATATATATATATATATATATATATATATATATATATATATATATATATATATATGTGTGTGTGTGAGTTTTGACATTCGATCTGATCTTGGGAAGTGGGCTGAATCGTGAAATTTTCAGCACCCCCTCGTTGAACTGTTCGAGCACAGTATCATTAAACTGCTGGACAGTAAGACGTCTGTCACTGAAAAACATACGTTGAATGCCATCAACTTGTTTATTAGCCGTTGAGGTTTTTGGACAACCTTTCAAGAATTATCTGTGGTTTCTCTGCTCCGCTTGAATCCCTTAGCCCACATCTTCACTGTTGCATAGGAAGGGGAGTCCTCAGCAAATATCTGTACCATCTCCTCATGGATTTCCTTGAGTGTCATGCCTTTCTTTTGTAAATATTTTATGAATGCTCGGGCCTCTGCTTTGTCCATTTTTCAATTTGTTACACACCTCTCAGATTTGTATTGACCACACCTGCACAGAAATTAAGAGAGAAATCGGAATTAGTTTTGTTAGTTTTATAAGAAGAAGAAAAATGTCACTTCTTATTCGGTGAGGCTTAGAACTCTTTAAATTGCTCTCGTATCAATGGGTGGATTATCAACAATCAGTTAAGTGCCATGCGATCATGTCTCTCTTTCGATTCATAACTGACTAGGTAGAGAATTTCACACTGTAGAGTGCCGCTTCTTTCTGTGGTAGACTGGTTGACAACCAAGACTATAGAACCCACACTGTCCTGCTATTCAACCCATAGCTGGAGAAGAAGAGATGGATTCATACCTTTCCCGAGAGTATTTGCTTGTAAGTCGATGTAACGAGTCCGACTGGAATTCGAAATTGGCCCGCCGAATTCTCATTCCGAGCCTATACCCCTTACACCGCAACGCTCATCCGGAATATTAACAACTGTAGCCATAGTTCTTAAAGCAAAGATAATTACCCATAAGACCATTTCGATAAACAGTAACAAGTTCAAAATCTCATCTAAAGAAAATTAATAAATCTACAATTATCTTGAAGATAGTATTAAGAAAAACACAGTAACAATGTCATTATTTACTCCTTGTTTCAGCATTGACATTCCAGCTAAGCGACATTAGCAAACGCGGCATTTTAAGAGAAGATAATGTTTTTTTTTTGATGATGATAATAAAGATGATAATAACAATTACAACACTTATATAAGAAAGAAAACTGTAGTTACTTATTGTTTTTGCAAAAAGAAAAATTCTGAGACAGAATTCCAAGAATATACATGACAGCTGCTAAATTTACACCAGTTCTCGTCAGTTGCACAGGACGTGCAGACGATGAATTAGACGTTATCGTAAAGGTCAAAAGGTCACAGATTTGGTTGTTCTGTCCTAAAGACGAATATTATCACGCAGTTATGATAAGACGACTTCATTAAACAATAAATAATAAATTTTATTATAAAAAAAGAAATAAAGTCGTCTAAATACTAAACTGAATTCGCTTCTGTCGGCTGTGTTTTACGATATAAATAAATGTTTTAATCATTTCACCACATGCAATCTAATAAGGTTCTTGGGATGCATTGGGTTACGGATAGTGAAAGAAACAGAGAGGACAATAGAAGAACATGTTTCAAAGAGTCAGTTGATAATGATTGACATTGCAGGAAAGCAGGATGCCAGAAAAGAGTTTCACAGGGGAGAAGTGCGGGTGAAGATACTATCAGCATAAAACTTAAATAACCAGCTATTTCATCAGTAAAATAAAATCAAAGACATAATTGTCAATCTCGTACTGCGTTTAAATTCGCGAAGTCGAGATACCAAAGAGCAAAGGTCATCAGATCAAGAAGAGGTTATAATGAAGTTACATTACAGCGGTGGGAAAGTGACTGAAGCCTAGATGCCAGATAACGTTGCCGATTCTTTTCTTGGATTTGGTCTAGAACCGGAAAACATCAGACAAAATGTGGTAGCAATATTCTATACGCGGACGAATAGTAGATTTATATATGTGCAAGACAGATTCTGGCGAGAAAGATTGTCTATAACGACAAAGTGAACCGACTTAAAACACATATAAGACTGATTTAATATGTTAGCCTAGAACCATCAAATTAGAACTGTAAAAGAAAGTTTCCTTTTAGAGATATACATCTTTGGACGTTGGTAATGGCCATAAAATATCTGTAACAAAAAGAATTAAATAAGGTTATAAGGAAAAAATCCGTTTAACAACAGATAATGAATTTAACGACAATATATACATACAAATGGACACATACGCATAATTGCATGTACACACGCGCAGAGAAGTACATACACATACTTGCATGCACGCAAACAAGGATTCTGGGCATTTTTGTAGTGAGATTTCTATAATCAAAAATTGTTTTCGAATGCATATTAAAAGCACATTGCGTATCTGGAAAATTGGTCAGATGGTTTTTCAGTTCCTAGGTAATTCTTGTTGTTTAATTCAAAACTCTGAACTATCCACAAATCTGTATGTATTTTTGTATGAAGCTTGTTAGGGGAAGACAAAGACGCATTCCAAAAGCTAGGCAGAGTATTACGAGACATGAGAATTTCGTTGGTAACAAAGAAAAGAAAAAGAATACTGGACTGCTACGTGATATCTGTCTTCGTTTCCGGCAGTGAATGTTGGACGGTCTGCTCAAAGATGAAGAAGAGACTCTAGGCAAAGGAGGTATGGTTCTACATAAGGATGCTAAGGATACCATGGACCAAACAGTGTGAGCAACGATGAGGTTTTGGAGAGGATGCAAATAAGGAGGAAGTATATACTTAACATCAGGAAGAGGCAGCTGAAATTTCTGGGCCACGTAATGAGAAAAGAAGGCTTGGAATATCTGTATCTGTCTATATTTCTGAGATGAGGTATTATGTACACTATTTACATTATTCTGACTATTGTTCTCATCCTTGTCGCCATGTTTATTACAACGTTTCGGCCGTTGTACGCTTCGGCCTTCTTCAGGTGATTGGAATGTCGAATTGAACCCTTTATTTCGCTCACTGGTGTAGACTGTTCTAGTTCCACGTGCCATGTTTAATGGATGTCAGTTATCAGTTATCTCCTGTTAATTTTCCCTCTGCAGGTTCTCCACTGCCTTAACCGGGTATTGAAGTCACACTCTTTGGGTCCTGTGACTGGATCTAACCAACACCTTTATCTACTATGCTATGTGTCCTTGAGGACAAATGGCACAGTGGAGTACTTGGAAACGTTGTAATAAATATGGCGACAAAGATGAGGACAATAGTCCGAATAATGTAAATAGTGTTGGAATATCTGATACTCACTGGGCAGATAGAGGAAAAGAGGGACAAAGGGAAGCAAGACGTCACATGCTTAGCGGGCTTAAGCAAGTGGGTGGCGTAAAAGGGTCTGGGAGAAGAAGCAAAATGACAAAACTTATTGAGATCTACAAGGGATAGGAGGAAATGGACGGCGATGATCGCCTACGTCCTGAAGGGCCATGGCATATAAAAAGAAGAAGAATTTCTTTCCCTATAAAGGATGATAACACAAAATACAATGAAGTTTCTTCACTTGTTTGGAAAAGGAGCGCGGCACTTTTAAATTAAACATGGTTACAATCTGACACCCACGGGGAATTCATGGTTTAAACCCAAAATAATCCTTGCTGTTCCCAGACAGTAAATAAATAAAAGTTGGTTTATTATGTGTTAAAATATACTTGTCTTTATTTTTATTGGTTTTTTGTTCATCCCAACAACTTGGTCTATAACAAAGCTTTTAAACATTTCCAAGTCAACCATAATCTTCGGATCGGTCCTTAACAGATCATTTAATGGAAAGACTTGTACCATTTAATATCAAACAAATCTAGTAACATATACTTATCACCGAGCAGAACCTACATTTCCTCCAATCCGGATGAACAATTGTACTCATTACGAGACATCTGGCCTTGAAAAACTATTCAGACTAAAGTCCATTGCACACCTCAATGAAACTCGTATATTCATAACATCTTTAATGATGCTGGAAAAATGGTCTGTTCTGTAGGACGGTCCAGGAGGTGCCTGACTCTTCCTACCATGCTCTATCTTTTTTAGACCAAAAACTACTGTTGCCATATCTGGGTTGTAACAGCCAAATTGTTATTTTCCAGCCTTGACAGAGCCGAAAAAGGTGTTCTTGACCTTGTGAGTAATGAAATATTTCTCACCATGCAACCACTTTCCAACAGAC
>OZ010573.1:102503431-102548431 GCA_963932145.1 Acanthosepion lycidas | reverse complement strand
TATTTGTTTATTTTTATTTTATTTATTATGAATCCTGGTAATGGGTGTTTATTCTCATGGTTATATATGGAAATTATATCTGATCTTATTGTTTTAAGGTGTTAAATATGCTGGGGGGGTTAATATGCGTTAAAGATTGTAGAGGATTTATAATAGTAGGTGTGATGTGTAAGTGATGGTGCTGGGTGTTGGTGGTAATGATAATATTATTAGATAATAGTTATTGTAAAGTGGTAAAAGTGATTACTAATGGTGGTGCAATGATAATAATGATAGATGCAATTATTTTGATGGTATCTTGAAATTAAATTGTGATTGTTGGTGGTTTGTCTATTTTATCCGTTTCGTATGAATTCGGATAATAGGTACTTGTTCTCATGCCTACATTTGGAGATTATCTCTGATTTTTTGTTTAGTAGGTTCTTTTGCGGTTTGTGTGATATTATTGCTACTTTTTCGTGTAGGCAAAGTAGGCATTTTTTTTGTAATGTTGCTGTAGGCAGGGGCTTTTTTCAATATTTCCCAACTTATTGTTGGTGTAATATTATTGTCTTTTTGCTGCCATATGTATGTAGAAAGTGTCGTGCTGTTCGAATATTTTCTGTTGGTGAATGAAAATTTGTGATTGTTATTCCACATCTTGAATGGACCTTCGGTGGCACTGATGTAGGGCATTATGTTGTTGTTTGCACTTACCTTGGCCTTGTATATTGTGTTTGTAAGTTGGCAATTTCCCTGGAGTGGACATGTTCTGTTTCTGCAGTTGCATATTGGATCCTTGGTTTCATTTTTGTAGGTTGTCATTTTTTTGTTTTGGCTTTTGATTATTTCTGTTATGTTTTTTGTACAGCTGTAACTGATCTTTACATTATTTTTGTTAAATATTTTTGCAGTTTGACTGACGATCGCTAAAGCGTGAAACCCAGGGTCACAAGCTCACATCTATCCAACCATATATGTTAGCTCTATCTCTGATATTGAGCGCTTTCTAATAAGTACCGCGCATATAATATATAAATAATTATACACATATATATATATTTATTTATATTTATATACACACACTTTTCACACACACACACACACACACACATATATATATATATATATATATATATATATATATATATATATATATGTGTATGTATGTATGTATGTATCATACAATTAGAATTAAGATACCATTAGTGAATAACATTAGTGAAGATACCATTAGGCTCACTAATGGTATCTTAATTCCAATTGTATGAAATATTTTGCTCTGCTTAATGAAAATAAACATTGTGCTCTTTTTGTGAGTTAGTTTTGACATTTAAAATTCTATATTGTGTTAATAGGACTCGCTTGGGATATACCAACAGATTACTACACGCACACACACATATATATATAGTCTAATTTGATACATATATTTTGCGAGTTTAATCCCAGACCATGAACATTAAATGTGTATATATTTCGCTGTTTTCAAATTTATATGTATTTTTATATATTTTAGATAAAATATGGCACTATATACATATACATTTATTATCATTTACGAAACCAGAATGTTCATTATATCTCGAGAAAATTAGCGGTGATAGAGATATTTAATTTGCATATTCAGCTTTAAAATTCAAATATTTAAAAAATAGTTGTATTTTTTAAAATTTATTTTTTACATGACTAGCATAAATAAATTGATAGACTGGGTACTAGATTTGCATTCAGTCTGAGGGACAGGTAATTGATTTAGTCCCTAAAATGAATCTATAGTAAAGTTTTCTCTGGCATTTCCCGTAGTCAAAAAGGTCGGATTTCTGTTGTTATGATTTCCATCCACAAGTTTACAAATAAATTTCTGTACTTGCTTGTTTCCTCAATAACCGTGTTCCATCCTTGTTATTAGCATCATCCTTCTGTAGTACTACAACTTTGTTTCTTCACGTCTCTTTATCTGTGAGGGGATTGTCTAGCATTAATTACCGTAAATTTGAGAAGACTTCAAAGATGTCTAGGAACAGTTGCGGCGAGAGGGGGGACAGTCGGCACAAATATGCCGGGCCTCGAAACTAGTGGTTTGGGGGGGGGGGCTTCTTTACAAAAAGTAGAGAGCAAGATTACGAATCGGTATTTTATTGAAAAATATACGAAGACTAAAAGACTAAAACCAATTCCAAAGTAACTTAAATGTGCGTTTTTCGAATTTTCATTGAACCAAAATGCGTGTTAAGTTCCTCAAAGTCTAATTCTCGTTCCAAATCACGCTCGATCGCAAGGGTTGCCAAGTTGGTAAGGTGGTCTTTTCCGACTGGGGGTCTTCAAAATAAACTGAGTGTCGGACCTCAGAAAATCTCTTCCCGGCTCTGGCGAGGAAGCTTATTTTCTCGGGTGCTACTCTTTTATTTGACACTTCTAATTGTTCTTCCAAATCTAGGGCCAATTTTAATCCATAACCATATCCTCATAATCTTCACTCTCTTATCTTACATTCATATCACACACCACCTGATTCAATAACCCTCTACCTTGATTGACTTTTGGGACTTGTATTCGGTGAACTTTATTTAAGAAATAGCGTCTTTCTTTGCAATAGTTTGGTTTGGAAGTTATCAGAAAAAAAACAAAAAACATGAAGAACACTTCGCCAACCTGCATCTTAGCAAGAGTATCACCTACCTTCTCTATGGGTTGAACGGAACTGGAAACATTCCAGATCTTTATCTACAAAAGATGTGTCATATCCGCTAACGTCAAATTAGACAAAGAAATAGACAATAGACATGCAAAGCATATCAAAGCATTTTGTAGGCAATATAATCGTGTCTGGAACAATGATAACCCCATAAAGATATAAATATAATACCTGCAATTCCGTTGTGATGACTACCCTTCATTATAGCCAAACACAACGTCATTTAACAGCGCCTCCTATGCCTCGTTAAACACTTCCATCAGCGTCGACTTTAGGTTATTTTTAAGTATACTGAAGTGACTCTGTTACACAAACTGAAGTCCACAGTGGTGGCGATACTTTAAGTATAAATATCGCGCAGCAAGAGATTTATCTACGTTGAGTAAACGATGTGTCGATGTGAGACTATCTTAAAATAAAATCTGTCTGTGTTGACATAAGCAGTGCTACTGAAGAGATACTTTGAATACATAAAACATGCGCTGACCTCTCGTGACATTTATTATAGCTCGTAGGCAAAACAAAAGGCAATAACTGCTTCCCCGTCACAACAACTGTAAATATGGAATTAAGATGATGTAAAGTCTTCCAGGTGACCTTTTCTGAAAAAGTAAAAAAAAAAAAAAAAAAAAAAGCGCCGGGGAGGTAATGCAGCTCTCTTGCCATATCTCTTGCAG
Organism: Acanthosepion lycidas; assembly: GCA_963932145.1. Taxonomy (NCBI): domain Eukaryota; kingdom Metazoa; phylum Mollusca; class Cephalopoda; order Sepiida; family Sepiidae; genus Acanthosepion; species Acanthosepion lycidas. The sequence goes on along the minus strand of OZ010573.1, from coordinate 102,545,077 downwards.
ATACTATAGCAGAACTTGCCGGTTTCATTTCGACTCCACAAATCCTCAATATCTAAAATGGCCACGAATTCGATGCCTGAGAAATATACAGGACATGCTATTAAAACATTTGTAGACGATTTAAAATATTTATTTATATACATATATGTTATAATATACTAGTTGTTTCTACAACAAGTGATATTACAGGTAGGTTAGTGATATATATATATATATATTAAGGTATAAACTCACTATAGTAACGAGATGTCTACGAGATTAATTTGTTAAAGATCACACTACAGCAAGCGCCCAACATGATGCTACGTATTCAATAAATGCGTCTTTTTAAATTTTAGTGTGAAAACTGAATAGTGAAGTTTATTCTAAAACATTGAAGATAAAAATCTTTAATATGTTATATTTTGTACAATATTATCCCTAATTAATAGTGTATTAGAAACACCTTTCTTCTAATTTTATGTAGCATATCCTTTCAGGAAGTCGGCGTTCATCGCTCTCCACAACCTCCTATCATTTGTTGTTCAGTTTTTTCTTTTCATAGTATTTTCAGCATTTGTAGGGATAACCATATCTCTTGCTTTAAGTCCTTTCTTCATCTGCGTGGAGATTGTTCAAAATTCACTGGCATATAGGGACCAGGCCGGAATAGCCATTAAGCAAAATAAGCACATGCTTAGGGCATCAAGCGAAGGGCGCACCACAGGAATTGTCATGATATCACATCACTGCTCACGTATGAAGAAATGCCGAACACATTTAAAATTTGAACCTGCCTGGTGCCATTAAGGACGGGGAGACGAATGACACACGGCGAATCTTTATTGCGACTCTGATTGGTTAATAAAGGAACGGGATAAGGGAGATAATAAGTTTTGTATTCACTCATTACATCACCCCCCCTCTTGAATAAGTTAGTATTACTAATTAACTTTATGGGAATTAATTTTTGGGAACAATCACAAGCTCATATTCGTTTGGTATTATTCTGGCCATATGCTGATATGATTCTGTCACGTGCTGGATTGTTGACCACTTTACTATACGACCACTTCTGGCCACAGTTCTGTTAGAATCAGGTCGGAGCTTATTTGACAGTGATGTGCAGCTGCGATTGGTTCTTTCTGGCTTGGGTTCTCAGGGCATTGGTGTTATTCTGGGTAGAACTGATGATGAGCCTCTCTCAATGGCTGTATTTGCCTCAGATCCTTTTATATTTATTTCCAGCTGACATTTCCACGATGTACGTTCTCAGTTGGTGTCCTTTTTTAGCACTAATCACCGAGACTTGATTGATAGCATTTTTAACTCGCAGATGTATAGGGGCATCAGCATCTTTTAAAATATGTGTCTTAATCCAGCTTTGTTTAGGAGATTACACTGAAATTCAGTGCACTTTGATTTGTCTCTAATTAAGTTACTCTATCTCTTGACACTTTACTAAATTTTTGAAGGGCAACTTTTTTTTGTATCATATTTTCCGATTCTGATTTTTATATCATATTTTCCATTGTCTGTTACTACACTTCCCAGATAGTGAAATTTATACAACTGATTGATATTGCCACCCCCAACAGATAACTCACACCTTGCGCTGTTTCTTTTGCTGACAACCATTCGTCCTCTCTTCATAAAGTTAATATTTTTTCCGTTTTACTTGCTTTAAAAAATTAAATGCAATATCACTCATTGTCTTCTATCTTAATTCCTGTTCTTTTATTGTTCTATCTCTTTACCAATGTTTTTCTTTTCTCATATTCACTAACACTCAATAACTCCTCGCGTCTCAGTGGCTTTATTGCCTGGTTTGATATGAAATAATTTTAAAAGAAAACCTTATCTAAGAAGTTTTTTCAGATTTTTTTCAGTGTCATCCACTTATCTCTTTATGTCAAGATTATCTCCACCGATAATGAATCCCCGTGGGTCATCTGGCTTCCTTGGGATCCTCTCGCTGTATAGGTTGAATAAACCCGGTGAGAAAACTTCTTTAACTCCCCTTTCTATTTTTGTGTTTGCACCGAATTGATTTTCTATTCGCATGCGACTGCTTTTAGATAAAGACTAGAATCTTTTTCTCCATTAAGAAATATTATATTACCAGCAGTTGGATAAAATAAGATTATAATCACGGTTGTATTTTAGAGCTGATTACTTTTGAACTTGATTTATGTACCACGTCCTTTCAAAATAGTAAATCATTGCTCTCCCCAACACTCTGAAGTAACTTTCGACTTTTTATCATTTATTCGAACAAACTTTTTTAAAATCATTTCACCCCATGCAAGGCAATAAAGCCACTAAGACAAGTCGTTACTGTGTGTGAATGATAAAAAAGAGAAATATTATTAAAGAACGAGAGCAATAGAAGAGAAATCAAGAACAGAGTAGATAATGGTAGACATTGCATTTATTTTTTTGAAGATCAAAGTTGGTTGGAAAGCATGAAGGCAGAAGAGAGTTTTACGAGCGAGAAGTGCCAGAAAATAAATCACTAGCATAGAACTTCCGGTTACATCTAGCCAACTTAACTGTAAATTGATGAGACCTTGACGCCAATGAAGTATGCGCTTGAATTCATAAAATTTGTGTTGCGAAGAGTTCATCCGAATAATTACCATGAAAACATTTTGTGATATAAGAATAAAGTTAGGCTGTCGACACTTGCGTTTGAACATAGATCGCCAGAGAATAAACACAGGTGATCCCATTATTGGATTAAGTGGATCACGCGACCATAGAGGAAACGCATATATGTAAGAAGTAGCTGACGACTAACGATCTCTGTTTTTAGTCTATCCTTTATTACTACATGGATCACTTTTTCTACTCTATCCTCTATTACTATACGGACCGATATTTTCTACTCTATTCCCTATACTATTTATCTATATAGATTACTATTAGAGCGAATATTACGAGCAAGTGCGAGTTTTATTCGAAGGCGTCTGACACTAGTATTGTTTAACAGCGTTTCTATAGTTGTAATCTGCGATGACAAAATCTCTACTGTAACGAGCATTACAAAAGTGACAACGAGTATGCGTTGTCATCACCAAAGTAGAAACGAGTGTTCGTTCAAATCACAAAACATTGATAAAAAAGGCACATGGTGTCTGTATTACGGCGGTGGGGTTTCTGTTATGCATAACCTCGTTATGCATAACATAAATTTCATGTGTATCAATATTTAAAATCACCAGCCAATATTTTTCGCCTTTCTTCTATTCCAAATTCGAATCACTCACTTTTGAAATATCTAAGTAAATATTTATGGAGGTAGACAAATTGATTGATTGTTTTTAACTTTTTATCAACCATTTGTGGGTTAATTTAAACCGAAGCATATGTTTGGATTGTATGAATATATTTTTTTTTTTTGAGCCACATTTTTTGGAAAACAACAAAGATTTTTTCCACCTATAAGTCCTACCATTTAACCATTAGTTGGAAGAGGAGATGGATTTATACCTTTCCCAAGGGTATTTACGCGTCAATGAATGTAACAAACTTGACTGAAATCCAGACTCTTCTATCGGATTTCTTATACCCAGCCGGTTATCCGGCACACCACCCGTATATAAACTTAGTGGGGGCACCTAAATGTGGTAAAATGGTTAGAAAGCTTGATTCGCTAGAACAATTAGGACTGTGTAGTGAGTTCAATCCTCACTAGGTACCCCATACTTTCGACCTTGCCCTCCATCTAAGATATTTTACTAAAATTTTGGGGCACTTCGACGTGGTTTAATGGCTAGCAGGCTTGTCTCGCTAGATCAGTTACGATTGAAAAGGGATTCGGATCCCCAATGGGTACCCCAAACTTTTGGCCTTGGGACACATCTTAGCTACTCCAACATGGAGTAATGGTTAGCAAGCTTGTCTCGCTGGATCAATTTACGGTTGAGTAGTGAGTTCGATCCTTACTGGGTGTCCTCTACTATCGGCTTTGTACCACATCTAATGTACGCTTGGAAAATCATTATATTAGAGTATATTAAAGCTCAAAGGGTTGAGGCAGTCCGTTGCCTGGTTCAGATCGTCTATCTCTCTGTCTCCAGGTAGAGAGGAAGCCAGATAGGGCTATGCCGAAGACCAGAGTCTCGTCTGGGGAAGTAGACAGCTACCCGACTCCGTTTTAGACTCTGCATTGCCTAGTGGATTAAATCGTTGGTATGTGAATTTGGTGAGAGTAATTGGTGAGTTCAGTCTCTGGGCCACGTAGTGCCGACTACCGGGCTAGCCTTAATTGTTTTATCAGTACGAAACTAGAGGCGTTTAGCGGAACCTGAACAATTTACACTCATGGATTAAATAAAGTATTTAGTTCGAAATTTCCTGACAGTTCTTTGGATTGATACGCAGCTGATGAAGACCTGTGGGAGTGGGGTGCCATAACGACCAAAACTTTATGCTAATACCAAAAAATGAGGAAAATAGTTCTAGTGTATATATTGTAAATAATTTTCACTCCACACCCTAAAAATTCTGATACAAATTAAACATTGAATTTTGGAATGTTTAACTTAAAAGCAAGAAACAATTAAGAGCAAGAAACAATTATTCTCATAGTTCAAGAATACAAAATAAGGTCATCTTATGTATAAGCTCAGTCTGAAAAGCAACAGGCCAGGATGTGCCGTGTGAGCTATGGCCATCGTCCACAGTGAATTCTTACTACATGGCTATACGATTAATCCACAAGTCTACAAAAAGATCCTGTGTCTTTTGCTTTGCTCAGTGCGCCAGAAGAGACGGGAGTTGTGGTAGGACAAATGGCAGCTGCTTCATTACGACAATGCAATTGCTCACAGTGTCCTGAGGATTCATCAGTTCCTGACCGAGAAGTACATCACTGTACTGGAACAACCTTTCTTATTTGTCTGATTTTGCTCCGTGTGACATTCTTCTTTTCCCCAATCTCAAGGGGATCATCAAGGGAATCCATTTTGAAGACATGAAGTCCATCAAGAGGGTCATAACGACGAAGCTGAACGACATCTAAGAAACATAGAAGTATGGCACAGAAGGATGGAAAAGAGCATTAGACTCGAGGGAGGTGGGGATTACTTTGAAAGGGAAACCATGTAGTTTGTTGTTTGGAATAGAAATACATTGTTTGTAACACCAGTCCCGTTACTTTTTAGACAAACCTGTCGTGGATGCTTGGAGTAAGGGTTAACGATTTCGAGTTCGACTTTACTCATATTCAATTCGCACTTATATTTTTTGACAAAGACCGAAATCTACTTTTCCCTGTGTCCTGTACCATCGATAGATAGCTTTACCAAAATGTATGGTCTTAATAGGGTGGCTGATGGGGAAAAGAGTGAATATGGGATCACTTGATCCACTCACTTCGTCATAGGTACCTTACCTGTCCAAATAGTAGCAATAATACTGTGATCACATTGGTTAACCTTGTCTATTCAAATTATTACTTACGTGTTTCTATAAGTATAGATTTTAACTTGAATGCATATACTTACGTATATTATATTATATACTTCCTGGGAGTGACTTTTTCATATTAAAGGTGAAAAGCAATTCCCTATAATTTTAATATTCAGAAGAATCGTTTTCTTTCCAAGAGTTGATTGATTTTTTGAAAATAAGAGGGTGGTGTACTACAACATAAAGGCCGATCAATTCTACAGCCTTCTTCAGCTGTACAAATAAGAGGATTTGTTATTATTTGTTATACGATATCGCTTGATACATTCTACAGCCTTGTTTCCAGTTATTCTTCTTTAGATGTAAAATAAAATTAGAGCATTAGGTTATCAACTATATAATTCAACGTCCTTTTTTGCAGGTGTTAAAACCTGGGTTAGAGAACTGGAGAGTAAATAAGAATTATCTCTGTTACAAGGATTAATAGTATAGTTTATATGGCGATTTTCAAAGCGTATCATAGATACGACACAATTATGAGGCATCCAGTGAGGATCGAACTCACTATCCAGTCGTAACTGTTCTAGTGAGACAAGGTTGCTAATCTATAGACCACATCGAAGTGCCCAGATGATTTTCTAAGTGCAGCTTAGGTGTATCAAAAGGCCGAAAGTATAGCGCACCCGGTGAAGATCGAACTCACTACACAGTCGTAATTGTTCTACCGAGGCAAGTTTATTAACCATTACACCACGACGAGGCGTCCTATAATATAATTTATATGGATTAGAATGGACACAGACGGTTCGTAAAGTCGCCATTATTTTCTGTTCACTATGCAGTTCTGCTAAAAATTAAAATGAATCGCATTTTCTTTTGCACCTGAAGTAGGTGGTAGACTGGATCGGTCGAAAGGCTGTGTGAACTACATAGGCAATATAAAGAACGAGTTAAAGTGTTGAAAATACAGTTTCTGTATTTAAATTAAGAACGAATCATCATCATCCTATCAGTTTCATGACTGTGTAGAGCGTTGCGCAGTTGAACACCTGAACTGATCCTCCCATATAGTGATTTTCTAAGTGTAGCTTAGATGTAGTTCGAGGTTGAAAGTATGGGTGCCCAGTGAGGATCGAACTCACTATTTAGTCGTAATTGATTTAGCGAGACAAGCTTCTTAGCCATTACGCCACGTCGAAGTGCTCAAATGATTTTATAATCGTAGCTTAGATGTGGCGCAAGGCCGAAAGTGTTGAGCATCCAGAGAGATTCAAACTCATTACATAGTCGTAATAGATCTAGTTAGACAAGCTAGCTAAATATTAAACCACATCGAAGTGCTGGACACCCCTCCATATATTTCTGTTGCGTAGCAATATCTGAGTTTCTGTGAAGGATCTTTGAGTCTCCTCAGTGAATTTGTTAGTCGATCTTTCTCTGTCTAAATCTTCTTTATCCTAAGGTTGTTGATTGATCGATTGGTTCATTTTTCTGCGGCTTATCAACCCTTTGCAGGCTATTTAATGCCAGAAAATATATTTTAGATTGTAAGAACTTTTTGAGATAATAATGATTTAGTGATACAAGTTTTGCTAATTAACCCATAGCTAGGAGAAGACGAAGTAAATTCATAACATTTCCAAGGTTATTTGCGCGTAAGTGAATATAACAAACCCGACTGGAATTAGAACTCGGCTCTCCGAGTAACAATTTTGAGCCATATCATTTTCACCACTCGCACATCCAAGTTTACATCACCTGGTATGGACCTAGGTACTGATCAGGCTTGACGCTGCTTAATTTACGTACGGAAAACTGTTATTTCAACGTGATGTGGCCGTAAGCCTCTTAGGGTGGTAACTTGCAGGATGGTAGTGGAGAGACTGTTTGTTCTTATGATATAGCTATATCAGTTCAACTTTCTCTACTTGACGGTATCTTCCAATAAGCCCTTTTCTTTTTTGATGCTGTATTGGGTTGTATCAATGGTGATGTCGTCTACGTAGGTGATGTAGGAAATGAGAACGTGACTGTAGTCCAATTACATGAAAATATTCTGAGTATGCCGATTCGTATTGTAAGGATGGAAACTCCTCGAGGATGGGCGTTTTAATATCTTAGCATTGGCGTTTTCAGCCTTATGTATAAATGAATAACAAAATTAATACAAATGTCAATAACGACATTGTAGCTGCATTCTCTTTTATTATCTCTTTTGATTATTCTATTTAAATTTCCATCTCTTAATTCGTCAATTTTCCCATCCTACATCCGTTTCCATTATTCTTTTGGCAAACTCTAGTTCGGCTCATTGCTAAAATTAAAAAGCACATCTCAAACGTATCTATGCACAAAGGCAGATATATGTACACAGAAGAAGTTTGAGAATAAAAAAAAATGCTGTGGAAATAAGATGTGAAATCTTGAAATTCTCTAAAAGCATAATTGATTTCCTCTCTCTCTCTCTCTCTATATATATATATATATATATATACATATATATATATCCGTCTGTCAAATATTGAAAAAAAAAGCATCTTATTAAAAACATCTTTCACATATGCATTTATTTATATGGCATGTCCTTTCAGAATATGGATGTTCGTGTTTCTTCACAACATCCTGTCTTTATTGCTTTTGTCGATTTAACAACAATATTTTGGAACTTTTTCTGCTGTCTATTTACTTACGTTCGCCAAATTGCTTACTCACTGTAATATACTCTGTGATTTTTAAATCATTATATACATATACATACATACATATATATATATATATATATATATATATATATATATATATATATATATATATATGTACGTATGTATGGTTCAAATGTTTGAAGCCACCAGAAGAATTAGTATGGCATGAACTTGAACGAAGAATGAAAACAAATGAAAAAACATCTCTTAGAGTCATTGAAAAAAAGAATGGAATTATCAAACATATACTCTCAGAAACTTTTGCAACGAATGCCAAAAACTTGTGCTGCAGTAATCAATGCTGATGGAGAATATTTTGACAGTGGGGGTGGGGTGAGCGGAAACAAATATTTGTACACATACAAATTTTTAATTTATTGTGTTTCCAACTAATGAATAAACATACTTTTCATACAATTAACAGTACACAGATGCATAATAATTAAATATGCATAGAACACAAAATTGATTTAATAGAAATAAATGCTATTTATACATTATGATGGGTGAAAAAGTATTCGTACAATGCAAATTTCAGATTTGAAACATTTTATATATATATATATATATATATATATATATATATTATATATATTATATATGTATATATTTAGTATATATATTATATATATGTACAGTAACCCGGATATAAGAGACCCGGATATAAGAGAGATTTTCTCTGCTCCCAAATTAGAGCCATACTTACCTAAACAAAATAGACTAAACCCGGATATAAGAGACTTCTTCTCCGGCCCCGACAACTCTCTTATATCCGGGTTACACTGTATTATATATATATATATATATTATACATATTATATATATTATATATATATATATTATATATATATATATTATATATATATTTATTATATATATTATATATATTATATATATATATATATTATATATATATATATATATATATATTATATATATATATATATATATATATATATATTATATATATATATATATATATATATTATATATATATATATATATATATATATATATATATATATATATATATATATATATAACTGCAACCGAAAAGAATTTATCTAAACGCAACATAGAATTTGTTACAACGACATGTAAAACAATCAAAGACTTAATAAAAACAAAATAACCAGCAAAATTTGAAGAAGGAATTTATTCTATCAAATGCAGGAATTGTTAGAATGAATGCATTGAAGAAACCTCAAGTAGCTTGAACAAGATACTATACGACGATAAAAGGGAAATTTTATATAACAACACACAGAAAGCATTGTTTGTTCATTGTAACAAAACGGACCACATAGGGAATGCCACTTCGATTAAAAAAGAAAATAATCCACTGAGACGAAAATATTTAGAAAGTAACTTGTTCAGTCGCGATAAATTTACATTCAGGCTCTTACAATATATCACCATTCTTGGTCGATTTTATATTTTCACAGTACAGGACAGTCGGGGACAAAGGAATGGAAAAAAAAAATGAATTTGGCTAAATTGAGAAAAAATTCTTTCAAAAATGTATATCATATATATATGATATAAACATTATATATATATATATATATATATATATATATATATAATGTTTATATAATATATATATGATATGTTTTCGAACTGGTCCACTAGAGAATCCACAAAAACAGTTTGACAGTCGATTGAAATCAAACACAAAAATTCAATGATATGATGAAGAAAACCAATAAAAAATTATTACTTGAAAAAATAACTTGACAATTAAACAATTTAAAATGTTGTGTTAAATACAAAACCTGAAAAAAGTCAAGAAAGAAAATGAAGTAATCCAGTCGAAATTAATAGTTGTAGTAATTTACTTTAGGATTTACACACATTAAGATAGTTAAGTTAAATTAAAGATTAATAAACGTAATAATAATCCAAAGAAGAGATGCAGAAACCAATGCTTAATATTAGGTTGGTGCAAAAATAATTTCGTTTTATCACATAGTAACATATGTTAGAAAACGAAATTATTTTTGCACCAACCTAATAGAATAGAATAGAATTCAAACAATTTAAAATAATGGAGTTAACAGGAAACAAATAAAAAGTGTAATAATAAGATTAAGGAAACATGTTTATATTAGGTTGGTGCAAAAATAATGACGTAATAATATCGTTTTTTGACGTTAAAAATACGTCAAAAAACGACATTATTTTTGCACCAACCTAATAATTATCCTTTGCAGAAATTCCTTTTGTAATTCAAAGAATTTAAGTCAGTCGAGTTAAAATTTGACATGAAAGAAATAAAAGAAGGTCGCAATTATTTGAGGAAAACCAGGCTAGAATCATTATTAAAAAATACTTCATTTTAGAATTTAAGGCAGTTAAAATCATGCACGAAAAACAGGAACACTGAGAAGAAAACCAATTGCATGGTTAAAATTCCATTTAGTAGTCCAACACTTATAGTCGATTAAAGTTCAAAGAAAAAAAAATAAATGAAAGAAGATACTAAAAATGAATGCTTAACATAATTAATTTCGGAGGTTAAAAAAATGGGGGCAATCGATTTAAAATCAAATGAGAAAATAAGGCAATAATACAACGAAGAAAATCAGTCAAAAACTGACATTTAAAATAATTCATTTTAGATCTCAAATATTTTAATACCGTTGAATTAATATCAACAGAAGTAAAAATGGAAGCGATAAAATCAAATAAAAAATAAATTCATTTTACAACCCGGAAAAATTCAGACGGTAGCGATAAAATCGAACCATAAAATTAATACGTAAAATAATCAATTTTAGAATTCAAACTACTTTAGACTTAATAAGTATTTAATACTTAAAATGATTCATTTTAGAATTGGTTATAATACAGTAGAGTTGTCGAGAAATACTGTCGAAAATATATCGAGAAATCAAACGTAAGAATAAAATAAATTCCAGTCAAGAATGAATACTTAAATCATTGATTTGCAAATTTCCTAACGAATTAAATCAAACAGGGGAAAATGTAACAATAAGATGAAGGAATCAAAATAAAATTTAATGCATAAAATCAGTCATTTAAAGTAAAATTTAAAGCAGTTAAGTTAAAATTAAAAACATAATATAATTACACGCGCACACATACACACGCGTATATATATATATATATATATATATATATATATATATATATATATATATATATATGTATTTGTTTATATTCATATGTATATTTGTTTATAGAAGGATAAGAAGGATACATAATTTAAAGTCTAAGAAATTTTTAAACAATTCTGAAAATTGTTAGAATATATAAAATATTGAAATATATTCTATATTGATATTTAAATATTCTTTTAGTCAAATATGGCTTATGTTTATTTATATTTACGTCATTCATATAATTTATTTTATCATACAAATTATTCTTTTTGAGTCGATATGGAATGTGATAACAATATTTCGTATATTTCAGCATGAGAAAATGGATATATTGTATCCTAATCTTACTATATAATACACAATAAATATGTTTTTTTGGACTGTAAATTCTGTAACGTTTTATGTATTGTAGTTATATCCGTTGTCTACGGGCTGCAGTGTCTTTGTTATGAAAATCGCTCTGAGTTTTTACAAAACGAGAAGGTGAAATGTTCGATTCTGTAAAAGATTCGAGTGCAAAAAAAAAAAATTAAATATAAAAACTAAGGTTAATGAGGAAATAAGTAAAAATTAAGATGAAAAGAAATACAAATCAAAATTTAATAATTTTGTGGAAAATGTATTTAAATGTTCACGTATGAAAGCCTTTTAAAAATAGTAAAGAAAACACGTAATTATTTTTTTCTTATGATAAAGGTAGATTGGATTACTTAGAATCAATTTCGAGTCGATAGGGAATGTGAGAATAAACTTGTAAATACAATGGCGTAAAATATAGACATTGCAAACATTACGTTGTGCATCAGAGATTCAAAGCCGCAGTAAGAGGAACACTTTTTTCTCATACTGCATTCTTTGATCGGTAGACTTTTGACGTCCAATTCGATGGTGTCAGTTCCCGCCTGATTTTCAAGTTGAGTTTGGGAATTGTCCGGGCCGACTTTGTTAAGTGCAACCGTTTCTGGCGATTCGCTCTTCCAGAATCTCTTCGAAGTGACAATGCTTCCGATGACGGTAATTCCACTGAGAAAAGCCAGTACTAGATGACACGAAAAGAAGAGTGGAATATTAGTAGGTTCTTTGGGAAGGTACTTGTTGATATTCCCCAGGTACACGATGTTTGTTAGAAAAACGGTCGTTGCAAACGATACTTTCTCTCCACTTTCCACGGGTAACTGTCCGGCCATGATATTCAGAATAAGAAATATAAAAACGGGCAGTAAATGAGACAATGATTTTATTTGAATCTTGCGCGTAAATTTTAACTCAACAAATCCTTCACTGAACAAATCATTTCTAATTGTGCAGGACATAGTCAAAAACCAGTTGTGTTCATTAAGATATTTTGGTGAGGTGCAATTTAGATATTGTAATTTCACTTCTCGGACACCGTAGTCCGTAAAACAGAAGCAGATGGGGCACAAGTGTTCATCAAATGGGAAAGCATAAGCATCTATATCGCAGCCGCTTTGAAAATACATTGGTATAAACATTTCAACGTAGCCAGTGCTGTTTAAGAACACTTGCGAATTGCTCTTGATATCGATTAGTGATTCCGTGTTGCAGATCATGACTGACGGGTGCCATATCATTTTGTTAAATACTGTAATATTCGTTATATTGTTTAAGGTGGAATCCCAAGATAGTAACTCGTCGTACCATTTTAAAATAAGATAGCCATGAACTGTTATTTGTCCATTTACTATATCGAATTTCTGGGCGCTGTTAAGTTGCAATTTAGCATTGATTTGTACAACGTCATTCATATATTTTAAGGGCCTTATATTTTTATCATAGTTTTTGAAATGAGTTTTTCGAAAATCGAGTTCGTCCTGGTAGGTCCAGCAAAGAACTGAAGGAAGAATGCTCACAAGTACGAATAACATTGTATTTGTGACGAATATTCTTAATATATACTTGCCAAAAATAATTCTTTTTGAACTGTACACTGAGTTCTCCTACGTTTGGTTTGAGTCGCCGAGGTTTTCACAACTAATGTGTTTCCTAACAGTTAAACATTTATGGAAAATATGAACTTGAACAACTTGTTAAAACACGAATATGAATCAATATTATCGGTGAGATGAAAATGGCGATGATGAAAAAGACTTTTTGTTTTTGACGGGATTAATGTCACAAATGAGAAAAATGGAAAAAGCATTTTCAACCAGAATGGCTTATTGCTGTAAAACATTCTATTGATTGAAACACTATAACTAGAGCGTAATGAACTGAACCATTTAATAAGTTGTATATATTAAAAAGAACGAAATGTAAATATTGGTGAAATTATTTGGAGTCACATCAATAAATGCTTAGCGGTTGGTAATAATCAATCACCGTTCATGGCGTTAGGATTTTATACTTAATGCTGTTTTACTGCTTATTTTTATTGCTTTCTACATATACCATTCTGTATCAGTGTTTCTTAACCGTTTCCGATTCAGGGCGCATTTGTAGAATAAATGAAATTCTGGGACGCACTTTAAATTCTAATAAGGAATAATTACTCATGAATTTTAAAAATATTAAATTTTCTTTAGTATTGCCAAAGAATATTAGCGATAGAGTTTTCATTTAATCCTGCAACAAATGTTACCCTAAATTCATTCTTTTTAAAATTTTTAAATTACTCTTAATTGGCAGCTTTTTTCTTTTCCTCCCTCCCACTATTCTCCTGACTCAATGAGGGTGTGTAGAACGCGGTGTGGCGCAGTTGTAGTTCAGTTTTTGTGGGAGGCAGACATCGCTTTGCCTTTTTGCAGTACGACAATATTTGACCTAATTGTAACACTAGATCCTTTTTTTTTCCATTTGGGCGTATAAACATCACAGGGGACTAATGTAAGGCTAAAGGGATTTATGAAAAACTACATTTTAGAGGGGGGCCTATAATCACTGATTTAAATTACTCGAGGAAGGCAAAAGAGAAAGGATTATCCATTCCTTCTTAAAGTTCAAGGAATTTAGTATCCAGTTTAAAATATTAAATGACAAACACCTGACTTTGACATGGCCGCATGGGTCTGTATGTTTTTTTTTAAATAAATATTTTTGAATATAAAATTAATTCATAAATTACTATTTTGTTAACTTGCAACGCATTTAGCTAAGTTTCAGTGCGCATGTGCGCCCGGGCTCATCGGTTGAGAAACGCTGATCTACATAATCAATGTATTGTTACATGTTTTTATGAGCTGACAAATATCTATCCGATAAAGAGACATTATTGTTATAAGTTAGGCTCATTTGATTTGTTTATTTCTGTAGACTCACTGTAGGATAGGAAGTGACGTATCCTCACCGAATAATAATTCTACGGTTTTAGTGTCAAGTGAACTTTTTTTATGTGGCCGTATTGATGACTGGAAACAAGATTTACAGGCAATCCGTGGTTCTTCCAGTAGTATTACTCAAACTTTTTTTTTTTTTTTTTTACTTCAGGGTACACGAGTAGAATAAGTAAAACTCTGGGCCACACTTTAACTTATAATAAGGAAAAATTAGTGATGAATTTTGATAAAGGAGTCTCCTGATGTAAGCATTTATTTTAAAGACGTTATATTGTATATTTAAGTTTGTGTGAAAGCTGTGCTTGATGTGATTTGGTAATGAAGAAAATTACCTATAATGGCTGTCATTTTTGGTTTAGCATTCCCAAAGAAAAATAGTAGTACTGTATTTAAAAGGATTTATGAAGAATTTTTTTTTTTTTTTTTTTTTTTTTTTTTTAGAAAAGCTGATAATGACTTCTTAAATATTAAAGAATTTAGCATCCAGTTAAAAATATCAAATGACAAAAACTTGGCTATGTTTGGTGTCTCTAGATTTGTAAAAATATATTTTTAACTTTTCATAAATGACTCATCTGTTAACTTGGGGCGCAACTAGCTAGTTTTCAGGGCGCATTAGTGCGCCCGGGCGCAACGGTTGAGAAACGCTGCGCAAGTCTATATACACTGATTCGACCCATCCCCATTCCATTCATATCCCACTGGTGACGATGAAGTTCTATTCAGACAGCTTTTTCCTATTTATTATGTATTATGAAACAGACTCCCGAGAAAGTACTTTTTTGATCCCTACAATCTTAACCTCTTCACATTGGGAGTAAACTGCTGTCTATCCTACATATCCTCATAATATGTACCTCTCTCTCCTTCTTCCCTGTACACAAGTAGAAAAACTTCATGTACTAACCCTCTACCTTGGGTGAATAATAGTAAAAAAAAAAAGAAGTCCTCCAAACTTCGACGGTCCTCTAGGGAGGCTTCAGGTTCTTTGGATTTTGCTGAAATTAAAAACTAAATGTAGATTCTTGTCCTCAACCTATGACAATGGTATTGAGCTTCTTCCATGGGTAGTGTCCTTTCAGGACGTAGGTGATCATGGCTCTCCACAATTTCTTGTTCTTTGTAGTTTTTAAATTTTCTCTTTTTGTTATTAGGTTGGTGCAAAAATAATGTCGTTTTTTGACGATTTTTTTTATTATCGTTCACCCATTTATCCAACTTTTTTGACTTCCCTATTTGCTTTAAATGGCGAAGGACTGTTGAGTGGTCGACCTCGAGTTCAACAGCAACTTCTCGTGTGGTTTTGCGAGGATCGGCTTCAATTAAGGCTTTCAAATGTTCGTTATCAACCGCAGTCGGCCGGCCGCGACCGTCTTCATCTTCGAGGCTCTCGTCACCATTGCGAAATTTCTTGAACCACCGTTGTGCCACACGTTCGTTAGTGGTTCCTGGGCCAAACGCATCATTGATATCACGAGCTGTCTCGGCAGCTTTTCGGCCTAGTTTGAACTGGAACAAGAAAATCGTGCGGATTTGAATTTTGTCCATGCTGTCAAAAAGCCTGCAAAAAAATGAATGAGGAGATTGAGAATGGTAACGAATAACACGATTCGATAGAGCGAAAAACGCGCTTCAAAATGATATATAACATGGCTATATATATCAATGAATTAATTCAGAAATCATATATAAAAGTAACATATGTGAGAAAACGACATTATTTTTGCACCAGCCTAATATCTCTACTAAACCCTCTTTCGCCATCCATTCACTCAAGCTCCCTCGGAAGGTTATGCGTTGATTTCCTCTGTCCGTCATGCCTTCAATATGTCATGTGAGTGTCAAATTTTCCAAGCCGTCTTTCCTTATTGCGTGCCCTAGAAATTTCAGCCGTCTCTTCCTGATGTTAAGTATAATTGTAGTTTTTGCTTTCATTTTTTCTAAAACTTCGTCGTTGCTAGCATGTACGGTCCATGGTATTCTTAGCATCCTTCTGTAGGACCACATTTCTCCTGCTTAGAGTCACTTCTTCATCTGTTAGGAGATTGTCCTGCATTTCCTGTCATATAGGAAGACTGACATTACGTAACGGTTCAGTAGTCTTTTCTTTGTTTCTAACGATTTTCTTTGTTTCTTAATACTTTGCTTTGATTTTGGAATGTATATTTGGCTATCCCAATGCGCCTTCGGATTTAAGTGTCACACTTTTCGCCGTATGTTAATGTTATGGGGTCCACCCCTTTTTCATACAAGGGAACTCTACCAGTGTGTACTTGGACTGCTGCCGTTAAATACCCAGAGTCCGTCAGAGTAGTAAGAGCAGAGATTGTGATTGAGTTGGAGGTAGAGTAATAGTGTGAGGTAACCGCTTGTAGAAATCACAGTTACGAACACTTCGAGACTGAATTTACCAGACTGTATATATATATATTATTGCTACTAACTGCGTTTCTGGATTTACTAACCGTATTACCAATTGTATTATTGTGTAAATACATTTATTTGCTATATTTCATTAATACGTTTGTCATTCATTGGAGACCGTATTTCATCTCGGAATCCACAACAGTTAAATATTTTCCAGATAATTAAATTGTCTTATTTGTTTGATTCCGGTATCTCCAATTTGTAATTTGCATGTTGGGTTGTCCCTTTTTCTAACAACCATGCATTCCGTTTTCTTGTAATAGATGTTTAGTCCTTTCTTCTCACTTTCTCTCACTACCTTCTGTAGGAGTTCTTCTAATTTCCTTTACTGCCATTAATTTTAGAAATAAATTAGTCAGTTATGTGCCATCCGTGATACACGCTCTTAGGCGATCATTTATCTTTCGATACATGACTGACGAGGCAAATTTTTTTTCTCGCAGTAGGTTGCCATTTCTTTCTGCGCTAGACCAGTTCCATTCAAGGCTATAGAACCCGGACTGTCCTGCTATTTACCCATAGCTGGGTGTAGAAGAAGAGGATATTAGCACGTAAGTGAATGCAATAGATTCGACTGGAATTCGAACTCGGCTCTCTGATTCCTCAGTCCGAGACGCTATCCATTATTCCTCCTTAAATAAATAAATCAGAATACTTTAATCTCCCATTTTACGAACGTTTACCTTTTAAAAACTACATTAAACATATACATATAAGTATAAGATACATATAAGTATAAGATACATATAAGTATAAACCATATAAGTTTTAGATGCTGAAATAGTCCATATGTCTCATTTCAGAGAAAGAGTAGAAACAAACAGTTATAAAACTGTCTATTTAAAATCAAAATTAAGAAATGTTTGCAGAAGTATTCATTTCTTTTTATGTGCCATGTTCTTTCAGGACGCAGGCGATCATGGCTCTCCACCTCCCTCTATCCCTTTCAGCAAGTTCCTTCCCTCTGCTTTCTCCCTCAGACCACATTCTGTCATTGACCTGCTCAAGCTCGTCACGTATGTCACGCGCTGCTTTCCTTTGTCTCTCTTTCCCTCTATTCGACCCGTGAGTATCAGATTCTCCAAGCGCTCCTTCCTCATTATGTGTCCCAGAAATTTCAGCTATCTCTTTCTGATGTTAAGTATAAGCCTTCTCCTTGTTTGCAACATCTATAAAACCTCATCGTTGCTCACATGCTCGGTCCATGATATCCTTAGCATCCTTCTGTAGAACCACATCTCAATCGCCTCAAGTCTCTTCTTCATCTTTGTGGAAATAGTCATTTCACGAAAGGATCAGATAAAAAAAAAAAATAGAATCTTGAAACCTTAACATCTGACGTAGCTCCCCCCACTTTTAGTGTTTTATTTAATATCATAACTTTTCATTTTGTGGAGGCGTGCTGTTTTACCTATAGCTGGTGTAGAAGTACTCCCAAGAGCATTAGTGTTAGCTGAAGTGCTCTAATCAGAACTTGGACTATCTGCTAAGTGTTACGCTACTTGCTAATAATTGATAAGCCACTCGATACTAATTGATAAGTTTTTAAGCCATATCTGCACGGCGCTATTTTGATTGAGTGCATTAGTAAATGCTTATATCATTATTGACTTCACCAGTTCATACAAACTGATTGGTATCATGCACTCATCTGTTTCTGGCACGTTTATAGATTTTCCTCATTGTTCTGATTATTTGTTATCTAAAAAGCTTTTACGAGGTAAACTAGGCCAGGGATGTGCTCTTTCAATTAACCCGCTTTAGTTAATAGACAATACATCGCTATACACGTTCATAAATGCAATAAACTGATTTGTACATTATATCCCATCTTGCAGCTACACACACGCACATACACAAAGAGAGAGAGAGAGAGAGATATGTATTAGGTTGGTGCAAAAATAATTTCGTTTTCTAACATATGTTACTATGTAAGAAAACGAAATTATTTTTGCACCAACCTAATATTTATGTGTGTGTGTAAATAAAAGTAAATGAAATCTATTCTTTACCAACGCGTTTCGTCCTGTGATGCCCTTTATCAAGGCAACTGTAAGGATTTTATTTTGCAACATGTATTTATGACTCAAAGTAAAAACATCGTTAGGTTTTCAAAATTTTTAAAGTTAAGATCAGTCAAATTCTTAGTTATAACTGTGTAAATCAAGATAAACTATGGAGGATGCTAAGTGATGTAATTTAATGTCTAATAAACGAAAGTGAGTAAATGCTGTTATTGTAGGTTTTTTTTTTTAATAATGTAATCATTATTCTTTCTTTTTTTTGTTTTGATAATTTCTTTATGTATTTTGAAGAATAGAACGTTTTGATTCAACCATTTTCTTTCAATTTAAAAAAATATTATATTCATGTATTGATAATCATGCTTTTCTTTTAATTAAAAAATATTATAGTCATGTATTGATAATCATGCTTGGGAAAAGTGTCTCCCTTTTAGGAAAGGAGATATTTGAAAAACAATCCAGGGCGCAGTATAACATTTTGGCAAGATTCAAAAGCGGCACGCTGAAATCTTTCCGCTTAAGTAAGTTATTTTCCATTTTAATACGTGTAAGCTTCATTAAATTGAAGTTGTGGTTGAATTTATTTTTGTGTATGTATTTGATAAATTGTTACGAATAAAATTATTTTTGTGTTCCTTTTCGTATTAGGTAGAAAATGTCTTAACAGGCACATATATTAATATCAAATATAAAAGTTATATATACAGAGTGTAACAGCAAAATTGTTCAAATTGTGTAACAGTAAACTTGTTAAGTTTCGAACCGCTGTATTTTAGAAATGATTAAAGATATTTTACTGAAATTCTCCGATGTTTTTATAACCCTATCGAACTCTACTTTGAACAATACGAATGCATTTAGCTCTAAGTTGAAATGATGATCCCTCTTGCTTTTCTGACCTCCTGATCCAGTTTTCCTTTCTACTGTTCCCTCTTTTTTAAAACGTATTCACCGTTCTCTTGATATTTCTTGAATGAACATTGAAGATGGAGGCCATAGTATGAATGTTGGTATCATTACTGAAGGCCTGAATTATCTTTTTCCTCTTACCATTGCTCAGTTAGGAAGACATTGTGGGACTGATACAAAACGATTTTAATCTATTTTCTTTCTAGCTGAATAGTTCAAAGTGTTTTGTCAGTGATTCTTACGACAAATGGTATCAAGAAAACCTGGAAAAAAAGAAACACAGTTTTGTGTTTTTTAGATTTTAAACATTTTGTGGGATGGACAATTATCCCATGCTGTTATACGATTTGAACAATTTTACTCTAACAACCAGTATGTGTGTGCGTGAGAGAGAGAGAGAGAGAGAGAGAGAGAGATTTAGATTTAGATTTAGATTTAGACATTAAATTTTCACCCAAACAAGTTTTATTAAATTGAACCGATAAGGTCTTTCTGTTTAATTTTTATTTTATTTGTGCAATTTTCGAATAAGATGATTATTATTGGGATCAAAATTGTGGATAAACTGACAGAAATTCATGTTTTGTCTACTTTATTCAAATACTTTCGTACTTTTGATTATATCAGTCATTATCAAGAACCATGTGTTGTCACTGTGGTAAGCAAGATTCCGTTGACTACAACCTGACATTTCTTAGAGAGCTGAAAGTTTGAATCGGTCCAATGTGACATTATATGCAATTGTTAAAGCGAGTGAGACCTTACTATGAAAGTAGGTTTGTATTATTGTACGTATTATTATCATTTTTAAGTATATTAAACATTTTATACACAACTGGCTGGTTACATTCAATGCCTCGAAAACCAAACCAGTTACATTCCATCACCGCCGACCAGATCCCAAACTACCGCCAGTCACGATGAACAGATTCCCTCCTGAGGTGGTACAGTGCCTTGAGAGAATATTGGGCCACAAACCCACATCAAGTGGAACTCTTATATGCAATCCTAAAAGATATAGGTAAGATGAATGGCTCCCAGTACTACTCCAGTACCTGACTCCTCATGCTATCCTCTACCTTTAGAGCCAGATCAGGCTAAAAATGGAGTACTGTTGCCATATTTGGGCGGGAGCTGTCAAGTTCTCACTCCGAGTCCTTGTTGGAGAAGAATCATTTTCTACCCTTCAACCCCCCCTCTCTCTCTCTCTGTCTCTCTCTCAAGCAGGACGTGGTGAGTCTCTCACTGCTCTATCGCTATTTCAATGGAAAGTGCATGAACGAAATGCATTTCTTGGTCCCGCCTGGTTTAATCTTCACGGCTAGGACCCGCCATGCTACTTACATTGTAGCAGACCACCCACATTCCCTCTGTATGGCATCAGCAAGTAGTAAATTCCATTCAAACAGCTTCTTTCTGCGAACCACTGTTCCGTGGGACAGACTCTCAAGACGATGTTTCCTGGATCACTATAATTTTGACCTGTTCAAGTCTAGAGTTAACCGTTATCTTCCCCCTCCTATCCATATAAGCTAATCCTTAACGTAACACACTCGAGTGGCCCCACGAACTTGTACATGGTGAAGATTAAAGTAAAAAAACAAAAAAACTTCAATAGACCGTGGCCTTTGTTGAAAGAAATTTTATGTAATCTGTGTTGTTATAATTATATATTTGTTCTTCACCGCTCTATGCTAGTTAGTTACACGCTCGTAGCAATCGTCAGGCACAAATGAAAGATATCCGACCTAACACTTCTTTATTTATAAGCAGCTGGCAAGATGGTGTTTAGCGTAATGTATAATTTATTCTTATTATTCATTTTAGTTGTTTTTCCATCATGA
Organism: Acanthosepion lycidas; assembly: GCA_963932145.1. Classification (NCBI taxonomy): domain Eukaryota; kingdom Metazoa; phylum Mollusca; class Cephalopoda; order Sepiida; family Sepiidae; genus Acanthosepion; species Acanthosepion lycidas. The sequence continues at coordinate 102,523,359 of OZ010573.1, read as the reverse complement.
TGATGCTTCTGCAATCATTACAATCTTTATCTGTTCAAGTTAAGGGTTTGCCGTTGTCTTCCCCACATATCCCCATAAACTGCGCCTCTTATTCTGAAATCCTTTACCTTGAATGTCTCTTGCGACTTGTAGAGGGTGAATACCATTGTAAAAAGGAAATAATTATGCGTTAAAAAAGGCTTTAAGAAAATTAAGACGAGGTGGACAGTTCAGGCAAAGGCTAAAATGTATTTCGCGTTGTACGATTTTTGCCCATTTATAAAAGCTTGCTTATAAAATAATATAAGTCTGTTGAAAGTTATTTACTTTCAACAGAATCATATTATTGATGGCTGCTATTACCAGTAATGGCATCAGTTATATCATTAATATAATGAAATTTACTAAAACCTTTTTTCCTAATAGCTTTTTTAGAATTATCATATTAAATAAGTTATACATAACACACACACAGACAGACACACACACAAGCAAACACACATATATATGTGTAAAAATTCAGATATAAGTAAAATGTATCTGTAAAGATGATTATTAATAAACAGAAATGACTAGAGGAAATCTATGTCAAACGTTTCGTGTCATGATTAATTTACTTAAGGAAAGAAACGCGTTGGTATAAAAAGTTTTCACCTTTTCATTTTTACACACACACAAGCACGCACAGACACACACACACATATATATATATATATATGAGATGAAATATAGTTTTAAGGTATGACATTTTTATGGGTTAAAGTGCTCAATATCAGGGATAGAGCGTACGTAAATATAAAAGTGGACATTGAAATCAATACTCAGCGGTGACAGTCAGTTTCACGGTTATACGCAATCGTCAGTATATATGTAAGAGGGGTGCTGAAATTTTTCAATACCGATTTTTGAGAAGTGTGTCAGTCTGGGAATTTTTACGTATACTTGTAACCTGATATACAGATAAAGATCGATATATAAATAAAGATAAAGCAAAACTCATATATATATATATATATATATATATCGATTGATAGATAGATATGAAAAGTGAAAGAAAGATAGATAGATAATGACTGGACTAATTTCTAATTTTATGTCAAATTCAAAATGATGATATTACATACGAGATCCCCAATTTCAGTAGGTAAGCATACATCCTGGAACTATTATAGTGAATCAATTGCTATATCCGCTGTTGTAAGTTCTATTTTCACTTTTCAGTATTTTCCTTTCCTGTCAAATGCGATCTTCAAAAATTTAAATGCAATATCAATTGTAGTGTACGATATAACCGTATTTGGATCTACAATTATTTCTACTCAATAACCTCTAGTATAATTTGAAACATAACTGTTACCGCCCCCACCAACTAAATAATCATCAGGATAATAGAATATATATATAATATTATAAATTAATTGATTTAAAATATGTTTTTTTCGCTACACAGTTCTAACCATGTTTCAAAAATGGAAGCTAAAAGCCCCGAATTAAATTTTGTAATTAAATTAAAGACATAAGTTCCATTTCATTCTCAAGCGAATTTTGGAGTAACTTTTAAAATTACTAGGTTTTAAAGACACAGCTAAAATCATAATTCACGCTTCCAAGGTTACAGATAAATCCACTTCTACTAGACAGGGGTGTCTGCGTGTTCATCATGTCTGTATTTTGATGTATCAGTTATTAGTTTTGGTAGGGGGGTAGGGATGTATTTTTCAATGAAATCTAACATCCGTTAAATGCATGACATCTGGATTTTTTAAAAATTTTTATTGTTAACGGCAAAAATTCTTACGACATTTTTTTCTATTTGTATAATTAAAGATTTTTTTGGGGGGTGTTTAGGTTAGAATACGTTTTATTTAACTACGATTTGAAATATTTTCACTTTTAATTTTTAATTTTTAATATAGTATATTTCTTTTAAGAACAATTAAATGTAATTAGAATCCTTTACAGTATGTAGAATTATTTTCACATCAAGTATAAGTATGTAAATTATTAGGTTACCAATTTTTTAAATTTAAAAAAAAAAAATTATTTAAGTAAAATTTATGACAATGACGGCAAAAATAGTTACTTAATTTCACTGATTTAGTAAACTTTTTTTTAATGTAAACCTAGTAATATATTGTTTCTCATGTAAGTACAAAGGACATGGGTCATTCAAAAGCTTACATCTTCTAGCATTACATATTAATTTCATTTTACTGTAGATTTATTTTAAATGCGTGTAGTGATAAGGGGGAGGTCTTTAGGTTAGAAAACGTTTTATTCAATTACAATTTAAAAGAAGTTTAGGTTAGAATTCATTTTATTTAACTACAATTTTAATTACAACTTTAAAATATTTTCATTGTTAGTTTTAATAGACTATATTTCTTTTCTGAAGTAAATGTATTAGAATCACTTACAGTAAGTAAAATTATTTTTCCATATCAAGTATATATATTACGATTTTTCAAATTTTATATTTAAATATTATTTAAGTAAAATTTATGGCACTTACGGCAAAAATAGCTAATTCCTTTCTCTGATTTAGTAAACTTTATTTATTCATTTATTTTTTTATATATATAAACTTTCTTTTTATTTATACATACATACATATATATATAACCGAGCCAAAACACACCACACATGGCCTGAAGATTTCGTAGAAGCATGAAACAGACTGACGCCGTGTAGTGTTGACCTCAGTGTACACTTTTATATTTACATACGGTCTATCTCTGATGTTCAACATTTTTAACCATAAATACAGCATACGTTAATACTATATTTTATCGTGTTTATTTATATATATATATATATATATATATATATATATATATATAATGTAGTTATAAGATAGATAAATCAAACGGCTAGATAAAAGTAAGGGTATACGCGGGTGCTGGTGTGCATTCGCGGGCAAGCAAATGAATATAAGTATACGTAGTAATTAACACACACACACACATATATATATATATTTATTAAAGACATTTTTATGTTTAACGTTCTTTTTATAGATACAAGTATTTAAGTAAATGCTCTGTTTATAATAAACAGTATTAAATAACATTTACCGGTCTGAATGTCCGAGAAATTTTCATAGAAAATATTCGTCCTTTGACAGGATTTGAACCTGCATCCTATACTGAACCGTCATTTACGCTGACGTGCCTTAACCGACTCGAATCCTGTCAAAGCCTTTTTTTTAATGTGGGTATCTCTTACGGGCTCAGAGATACCCACATTAAAAAGGCCTTGTGCCACATTCGATACCCGTGGGTGGATTGATAAATACCATCTATAAAAAGAATACCCGCTCGGCCCGGTGGCTAGGATCAAAGTGTAGTATCTGCGCTTTGTGAGCTGCCCGGTCGGGTGTCTGTCGAACTCTCTGCTTGCAGAGAGGAACCCGGACGAAGCTCCGCCGAAGGGTAGGGTTTCGTTGGGGGAGTTTGACGGAACTGACCCGCCTCGGCGGGTTTGGATGGTTATTTATTTTTGGCCTTGTGCCACATTCGATCCCCGTGGGTGGATTGATAAATACCATCTATAAAAAGAACGTTAAACATAAAAATGTCTTTAATAAATAAATTGTCGGACTTTGTCCATTTTCTTAATATATATATATATATATATATATATATATAGATAGATATGTATAAGTTTTTGACAATGATAAAGATTACCTACACTTACAGGAGAACACAAACTATCATTTAGTTGTAGGTTTGCACATTGTTCCAAAAATGTAATACTAGTGAACAGTGACAAAAGATCCATATAGCAGTTGTTTACTGAAAGTTTTGGTAGCATCGCGTATATAATCTGCCATATATTGAAGTATGATTTTATAGCGTTTTGTTACCAAAAAGTGATATGTTATAGAATTATTTAGTAGCAGTAAACATTGAATCAGTAAAGAATTAATTGGAAAAACAAAATTTTAAAGTATAGAATTACTTCGTGTCATCAAGAAATGATATATTAAAGAATTATTTGGCATCACCAAAAAGTAAGAATATTAAAGGATTATTTGATAGCAGAAAACTGAATTATTAAATAAACATTGAAAATATTAAAGAATATGCGCACATAGTGACTTGTGCCATAAACAGATACGTTCTAAAAGAATAACAACTGAAATTTGTTATTTTTATAATTTACCTTTTTTTTTTAACTAATTACTATTGGATATATTTTACTTATGTACATTACTGTTCGGATCAATCTACTCATTTTGTTTGTTTAACTTACTAGATATTGGGTGTTGTACTCTACTGCCTCTTCTAGTCATCTATCTTAGTACTCGGAAAATTTGAAATATCTATTTTAATCCTTTTTTCACTACAACGGGGGTTAGAGTGTTCTCATTCATCCCTTTTAAGCTGAGGGGAGGTTTCATATTAGTTGCATTCGCATTTATATCGCTTGTCCTTTCCTTACAATGAACGAGAGTATACGACTTTTAAGGCTTCCCTTTATACGGATATTGAACTCGCATATGGGCAGGGAACTAAATATTTTAAACACTCCTTAAATCCAAGAGATCCTATGTCTCTTGGCCTGAAGAAGGATGTAGGGTACAATAGCCGAAACGTTGTGAATACAGCAACCAAACTGAGCATTCTAGTCCGTATAACAAAACGAGTATATGTGGTGTAATGATTAGCAAGCTAGTCTCGCTAGATCAATGACCACTGAGTAGTGAAGTCGACTTGGTGACTCATACTTGCGACCTTAAGCGACATCTAAGCAATCCCTATATGGAGGATAATTCATCTTTAAAATGACGACAAAAAGAGCTATATTTGTTCACTTTTATTAAATTTAGCAATAACCATTCATGTACATTTTTAGGCTGGTGCTGATATTGAATTCTATTAATAATTTCAAACATTGCAAAACTAAATAATGAATTAAAAAAATAAATATGACGAACAAAAATAAAAATAAAATGACATAAAACAATAAAATTATAAATCTTTCGTAAATATATTTTAAATATCGAGCGTAGATGGATTGCAGGTCAGTTAAAGATGTGAAATCTTTGATCCAATAACTCATTTCGTAAAAACAGAAACAATAACGAAGTTGGTAGATATTTTTTAAAAAATTATTTAAAAAATTAAGAAGGAATGAGTAGTATGAAATCACACAATAAAATTGAAAAAAAAAAAGAGTTAGCATTTAAAACAATGTTTTCTATGCTAAACAAAATTAATTTGTCAAATCTAAACAAGTTAAAAGACCCCGTTGCTAGAAACAGACGGTATATTTTCTTGTTTAATCCTTGGACACTCAAAACATTGAAAAATCGAGATGTATGTGTTGGTTAGTTTGTATAACAAAGATGTCAAACTGTGAATAATAAAGTGTAATTATAATTTTAGTTAAATATCTTTTCATTTTAATGTTCTATTTAAATTTTACGTATGTTTCAGACATATTATTATTATTATTATTATTAGTATCTTATTTCAGTAAAGCCTGATTTAATTTTAATCTCATTTTTGCTGAGTTTCAATGCAGAATATAAAAAAAATAATACTGAAACATACTTCAGTATTTAATCATTGAAATATTTATATACAATCAGGACTGTTTGTTTTCTCACTTTAGAAAATGGCTAAAGTTAGCGGGGTCTGTGGTTGTGTAGAAGAATAAAGGTAAAGTCAGTGATTAGCAGTGAAAAAAAAAAGCCGAAAACTTGCTGACGTATACCGACCGGGCCAAAATGGTGTCATCCTTTTCTCCTTACTGAAAGATTGATTCGGAAAATAATCCAGCAAAAACAAAAGCGAATAAGACAGAAATGAAAGTCATAATATAAAGCATCATTGATTCAATTTTGGAATAATCTTCACAATTCCGTCTTCGACCATCCATTATCTTTGCGTCATTGTCCTTCATAAAATCCGGGTCATTGTTGTCGCCTCCCTCGTTGCTTATAAACTGAACTTGGTAATTCTTCGCATCGGTTTTACTTGTTTCGACCATCTGTGACGATTTAGTCTTCCGAAATATTTTACTGGTGACGATGGCGCCAACAACTGCCAACCCGGTTAGGAAAGTCATGATTAGATGACACAAAAAAATAAGTGGGACTCTACTTGGTTCTCTGGGAAGTTGCTTACTCACATCCTCGAAGTAAACGATGTTTGACAGGAAAACCGTCGTGGCAAAAGTTACTTTCTCTCCGCTTTCTATAGGGAGATGACCGACCATTATATTTAGAATGAGGAATATAAACAGAGGCAAAAGAGTGGATAAACATTGTAACTGAAATTTGCGTTCGAGTTTTAACGTCAGGAAGGCTTGACTAAAATTATGCATGTCTTTGATTTCACAGGACACTCTTATGACCCAGTTCGTGTTTGTAAAGTTAGTAATATCTTGACAAAACAGACTTGTAAACCTCGCTCTGCGAATATTATAGTGAGAGAAATATAGTATCGTTTCACAGTTGTGTTTGTCGAAAGGAAATGCGTAGACATCCACATCGCAGAAAATATTAAAATAGCGTCTTCTCCATTGAGTCACAGAACCATTGCTGAATAAGTACAGGTGAGTGTCTTCTGAAAAGTCTATTGTGTTTTCTGTATGATGCAAGCTAATAGTTGGAGACCATAACTTGTTATTGGATAAAGAAACCTCTGTTACTTTGTGAACGGTTTCATTCCAGCAGATTCTTTCGTCAGTCCAGCTCAATAATAACCACATTTCCACTTTCAACTCTCCCTTTACAATGTCAAAGTCGCTTATCTTTGAGATGCTAATACTCAAATCGACAAGAATGGTTTCGCTTAAATCATTCAGGGGTCTGATGTATTTATTGTAATTTTGCAAAGCAATGTTTCGAAAATTAAATTCTTCTTCGTATGTCCAGCATACCGTTGACGGTAAAAGACTGATTAGTACAAATAACAGTAAGGTTGGTGCTAACACGAAATTAGACATGGATGCAAGCGATTTGAATCCTTTTTTTTTTAAGTACCTGATATGCATTTAGCGTCTACTTTAATGCAGAACGTGAATTGTAGTAAGTGCCTTTTAAATGAAAATGCCACGATTATATTTAATCAATTGTCACATGATTTCTAAGCGAATCAATTCCATTAGATAAAAGGAGGTCATTAAGTTAAAAGGTAATCTCAGTCAATTATAACTGGTCATTTTATGAGATGTATCTAGACGAAGTAATCTTGTTTTTTTTATTGAATGGGTACACTGAGAGATGCTTGTGTCATTATTGACTTTATCTTTGCAAACAAAGCGACTGCTATTATGCCCACATCTGTTTTTTTATTTGTCTATAGCGTTAAAGGGTTAATTTTGTTGCATCAACGATTATATAAACCAATTGAAAATTAACCCAGCGGCCTTCGTTATTTGTTATGATATTTGTATTAGGTTGGTGTAAAAATAATGACGTAATAATGCTGTTTTTTGACATATTCTTTAACGTCAAAAAACGACATTATTACGTCATTATTTTTGCACCAGCCTAATGCTTTCACCAGCGAAAGCATTCTTGTCCTTTTTGATAGCACGGTTCTGCGAGCTTAAAGTACGGAGGAAAATTCGCTCTTCCCTACACTGTAATCAAAGAACACAACGTGAGCAGAGAAGATGAAGGAACGAAGCGATCGACAGATAACCATTAGCTGACCGGTGCCAGTGCTGACTAGCGAGGGGACAACGCAGGATTGAACCGGGTTCAGTCGTGTTATAAAACTATACTATTCAAAAATTAATTTATATGTACATGCATGTTCACGACAAATTAGAATTTTATTAGCAATTCCCGCAGACATTATTTGAACATTTACCTGCATATAAAAGGGATTTTTGAATATAATATTGAAAATGGATATTTAGAAGTATAAGCTGTCGTTGTAAATATTTTTGGATAAGTAAATCTATCGATCTGATTCCTCCTCTTCTCCATCTAGTGTTTAAGAACTCACTATCGAAAGTATTTTCGCACGAGTAATTAAAATTGAAAAGAAATATGCATAAGTAAATTATTTCTGACGTCAATCTTGACAGCGAGTAAACAGTACTTACGTTCATAATTTAATCTAAAAATCTTATAGAAACTCCGTGGAACTTTCACGGGTACAGCTATTTATTATTATTATTATTATTATTGTTGTTGTTGTTGTGTCTATAATGTTTGGCTATATGAGAAATTAGTATATTGCATTTCTGAGCGTCATTGTATCCGAAAAATGTAAGCAACAAATTAAAAATTCTCTTTAAAATACATTATTTGTCCTAGAGATGTGTTTCGAAGTATATTAGTAAATTTAAGGGGTAATTCGCTGGTTTTTCTAAAAGTAATGATTACCTTTTACTTAAAATAGAATAAAAAATAAAGTTTTATTTACATACCGTAGCCTAAGAGTTCAAAGAACAAAATAGAAATATTGTAATTCTGCCCCTTGTTAAAAAAAAGAATATGATTTTTTTTGAATTCTTTACACTTTTATTAAACTTAGTATAATAAATAAATTTGAAGGCGTTAGGGCGCCCCCAAAACAAAAATATAGCGTAAATGTAATAGGGTTCGTTTAATTAATTTGAAAATAAAAACATTTATTCCAAGAGAAACTTCTAGAAAAATCACAGTAAGTAATTCTTTTATGCAAATAAAATTTTCTTGGCGAAGAGCAACGGGATAAATTTCAAAATGGCACTGAAAAATTATCGTGAACGTTCTATTTCTGTCGGGCATTTCAAGAGTTTAACGTTTTTCGCTGTTTGCAATAGAAATTCATAGTAAATCGACCCCACCCCCCAGGAAGTAGCCGACCTCTAAAATCCGTTTCCAACACAGCTACGGTTACGTATTCGATATATTTCATAGTTAAGGGTTTCCTATTATCTCATAAGACCCGCGTTTATATGAAGAAATCCTTAAAAAGTGTTGTTTTTTTGTTTTTTTTCTTAAGATTTGCGCCCAAAATGTACACAAACAACGTAGTCATATATTGGGTTGATGCAAAAATAATGTCGTTTTCTCACATATGTTACTATGTGAGAAAACGACATTATTTTTGCACCAACCTAATACGATAGTACCTATAGTAACCAAAATGGATGCGTTTTTTTCCGAAATGAAAGCAAAAAATCGCTACTGTTTTAAAATATTTGCCAAATATCAGGAAAATATCTGATTCAAACGAAATATCCAGTAATTATTCATTAATGAATGAATGTTTTGCTGAATAGGGTTTTTTTACTATAAAACCTGGGGAAATTTTTTTGGGGGGGCGGGGGGTTATGTTTTGCATCCCCATCCCAAACCCTATTTCGAGATCTCTTGTGTACTTTTTAATTGTGTCGCGGTGTTCGTCAGCTTTTGTTTTAGAAAGAAAAATCCCTGAAGATATTGTTTCAGTAAAAAAAAACGTTATGCAATATCGTGTATGAACATATGGAAATTTCGGCCCGAATCTTACACGATAAAAACTAAAAATTAATTTTATGGGGGGAATTCATGCTTGCATAATCTAATAAAACATTATTTTCTTTCAGATTCGACATAAAAAATTTACACTTAATATTTATTTAAAAAAAATCACCCGTTAATTTACGTCACAAGAGTTTCTTTTATTAAATAAAAACATGTTTGAAGAATAAAAAAAATGTAAAGTTTATTTTCAAGTGTGAACCTTTTTTAAAAGAATTTTATTTTATTTTTGTTAGATTACTTTTGATATGGATGCACAAAAAGAACATAATTCTGGTATCTCACTCTGACTGACACTATTCAGTATTGCAATAATATGATATTAATCTAGTTTCCTATCTCCCTTTCAGTCAGTTTTGTGTCTTTGGGCAGCAGCAGAATTACAGTTTTTCTACTTTGTCCTTTGACCTCTCCGGCTACCGTGTGTAAAAAAAACAAAAAAAAAAGTTATTTTTATTCCGTTTTAAGTAAAAGGTAAGCATTACTTTTAGAAAATTTAGTTAATTAACTGTTACATTTACTAATGTAGACTTCGAAACAGTAGAGCAAATAATAGATTTTAAAGCAGAATTTTAAATTTGTTGTTTACATTTTTCGTATGCAACATCTCTCATTCCCTTCGTAAGGAGCAAATTCCATTTTGACAGCTTTTTCCAAAGAACCACTACATTGTGGGACAGAATTCTTCGTGTATGCATCTATGAAAGCTATAATCTTAAACCCTTCAAGAGTCAATCGTTATCTATACTCCACATCCTCATAATCTTCCCTTCCTACTTCCTCTTCGTATCACGCATCTCATTCAGCAACCTTCTAGCTTGAGTAGCTCTTCAGAAGCAACAGGAATTCTAAAGAAGGATGCTGAGGATACCATAGACCGAATATGTGAGCCACGATGAAGTTTTTAAGTAAATGGAAACAAAAATGAAACTTATACTTAAAAACTGGAAGAGAAATTTGAAATTTCTAGAGCACATAACAAGGAAGGAGAGTTTGGAAAATCTGTTACTCATCGGACAGATTGAAGGCAAGAGAGACAGTAAAAAAACATAACATATATAGTAAGCTTGAGTAAATGGTTGGCGGAACAAGGTTTAGCAGAAATAACAAAAAAAAAAAATTAAGAGCTATGAAGGACAGGAAATTGGGGAGAGCCGTGATCACCTACGCCCTGAAGGGACACGGCATATAGAAAAAGAAGTGAACATGAATAATAAAAAGAAAAAAATTCTTCAATAGCTGTAGAGCAAAACTGTAGTTTATACACCAACAATGATGATTAACAAACTCCTCTACTGGGGGTGGGGATTATTGCCTAAACGGAATATTCTTGTGCGGTTGAACTTAATAATAATTATAAAATCTTACCCTTTGTTTAATACACTATAACACTAGATGACCCTCACCTTCACTTTCTTTAGGTGCATATTACATCGAGTAATATTCAAACTTTTTGTCATCTTCCAGTACCAGCAAAGTTTAAAATATAAAAAGATATACAAATAAATGTCTAACTTCAAAGATTAGTGATTAAGATATATTAACTGAAATGAATCATTTTGATAGAAACAGCAATGATAACGATCTTCTTTCATGTAATTTCCCGAATAACAACTTAGAAGAGCTGACCACAACATTAGCAATATTCGATACTGTATATGATCACAACATTATTAATATCCAATGCTATATATTGTTACGAATTTGCAACGTATAAAAAAGAAAAGCAAAGGTGGGTTGACTCAGGAACAAACGAACAGGTACCGACGAACAACAAACACAAAATTAACATTTGTAAATAAATACAAAATATTGGAAAAATATGGAGTGACAGACGTACAATTAATAAAAGAACACTTAACTGATATTGGATGCCAGTTCAAACGTTTGTATTTCAGGAATTTGGAGTTTGAAGGCTCTTAATGGTAGATAGACAAAGTTGTTTTAGAATGTTTACAAAAGTTGGCTGCTTTTTTTGTCTGCAATGTGAAATATAGAATTCCGGAGTAATGTTCGTGTTCTGTTCCTGCTTGGTTAATCGGATTGCATCCGAGATGAAAGTAGGATGATTTCTTCGTATCTATTTGTGTACAATATTTCTATATTCTTTACCCATTAAATAATCAAATAGACCCAAGATCTTCGGGGCAAAATTTCCTTATTCCCTACACAACAAATAATGGAATTGGCTTGTGGGTGTATTCCTCATCCCTTACAATCACATAATGAGAGTTGGCTTTTCTTGCGAACTTTTGTCGTCGTCGGAGGTAATCGGGAAACTAAAGTTGCAATAGCAAAATCCCACTTGATGATGTATGTTACGTGAACGTAGTTGACCGATTCTTATTCCGTTTCTTAGGAGGTCATTCTGTTTGTTGTCAAATGACCCCAAATTCCTTTCTTGACCTTTCTTCGCCGAAACAAGACTCAATCCAGATAGCTATTAAAAAAAGAGGAACGAGAAGAAATAGAAATACAAAGACAGCGCGTCTTTTTATCATTTATTGGACTTTGATTTAACACCTCCCCACCTAAAAAAAGAAAAATGACTATTTTTCTTACGACAAGGCCTTATGGTAGATACGAGTTAAGGAGTCAGAGCTCACATTGTTAACACCTTTAATGTGGCGTATGTCAAGATCATATTCTTGCAGTGCCAGACTCCAACATAATCTTTCTTCTATTCTTATTTTTCATCCTATTTCGAAAGTCTATAACGGAATAGCACACCTTGGTGGAAAGAACCTCTCTGTCCTCATTTGATTCAGATGCAGGTGTGGACCTATGAACCACTAATATGGTGTCAATCTTTCATAGTGTTTTATCATATTGATAGGACACGTCTAAGTTGAGTGAGCAAGAAACAGACGTTCTGTCATCTCCCGGCCAGGTAAGGATGCTATCTTACACATTAATGAAGCAGTTTCTGTAGGGAATTCATGAGGACTACCGGGTCCAGGAAGGTCCAATAACACCTGTACCACCAGGTCTTCAACATCAACTGTTTCAACTAATAACTGCTCCAGAATTAAAACCAGGGCAGCATAACTTGTCTTCCTAGCCTGGTTATCATAGTCACTGAGGTATTTCATAACAAGAGGTAGAATGTAAGTGGCGACAGTATTTAGAAATAAGTTCCTCTTCTCGTAACAGTACATTGCCACATGGGGAACTTCTTCTGCCAGATCAGAGTGAACGGTTGGTTCAGCATCACTTTACAAGCGTACCATGGCGTAGGTAGGACATCAATACAATCGTCTTCAACATTGCCAGCTGCACGTAACGTTTCTAGAATTCCTCTTGCTGGCTGAATGTGTTGTCGATATCAATACATTTTTCCAGTTGTCATCCAAACAAAGACTAGTCACAATTTTCACGTTTCTATATCCTAAATATAAATTGTCTTCCGGAGTATCTTCCGATTTGTCCTGATTGAAGTTGATATCCGCCATGTTGTAGGAAACCGCTGGTCAGTCTTCCGAAGCTGAGATATGTGAAGATCTTCTTCCTCATCAACACATTGTTTTCAAAAAAGTACCCTGTTGGAAATTTCTCCAACTCTTCTCTAGATTATGTGTGATTAAAACGTCGAGTAATTTTGGGATTCCGAGTTGTCCCCTTGACAGGGAAACATCCAAAACAGGCTATACATTATTAACACTATTCTTTTTCTTAAAACAATCAGAATGATACTTAAAATCCATGTCGTGATTTTAAAAGGTTTGGGGCAGGTCGATTACCTCGTCCCTTGCTCCACAAAATCTCTCTAAATATATCAGGATTTTCTTCCATTTTCTCCGCAACCGGTTCTAGTACGACTTTAGGATGGATAGTTACCTTCCCATCAGATAGCTCGTTACCTAGCATGCGCCTTTCATAGGCAGTCTAGGAACGCCACCATCTTGACATTAAGTCTGACCTCAAATAAATTCGATGTAGAGTGACACTAACAAACTCACTATATATATAGCTAGCCACTCGTATTCGAGGATACCCGTCTACTAGGGCGGATATTGTGTTTATTCAACACCCACAGAGGCCACCATATTGCAACTATGCTGAGCAGACCTTAGTTACAGTTTCTGGGAATAAGCGAGTTATCTAGCGTGATCAACAATTTGATGAACTGCGGCCACAATGACTTGTGACTTCGTGCTAGCACAGCTATCGACGGCCCCCAAGGGTCCTGTCTACGCAATTTCACTCACAAGGCTTGGGTTAACCCGTGGTATGGTTTTCAGGAGTTTTCCATGCTGGAAGTTTCCTTCCTGACAAATCACCATGGTGAGATTCGAACCAGGGTCTCATGGTTAGAATACGAACGTACGAACGTTCTAACCACTAAGCCACATGCCCATAACAGCAAACTCATTACTGGCACCTGAATTTGACCTACGCAACAGAGAACTCTACAACATTAGGGACTGTGTAGCTCTCGTATCTCGTAAAATTTTGATGGGTCTCTTTCTAGTGGTATCGACCACCAGCGAAACAGATCCATCCGACACAAATGCTCTGTTTTCCTCCCTCATATCTTCAACAACAGATATTCTACCCGACATACCTTGGTTAGAAGAAAATAACCCCTGGGGTTTATTTTGGCTTAATCCCTTGGACACCTTCTTTTGTTTGGTCCAACAGTTCGACACAATATCCCGACTTTATAACAATATTGGTACATTGGGAGTTTCCGACCCTATTTGATTACTTGCCAATATCCTGATGACTGGAAATTATTTTCTTTCGGATTTCTGACACAAGAATATTTTAGAGGGTCACCGAGTGTGGAGAAAACTAAACAAATTTAGTAATGTCATTGTGCATTTTGGCTTGCGGGCAAATATCCTTTAGAAAAAGCTTTAGTCTATCTCTTCTCCCTAGCTATGGGTTAAATAGGAGGACATACTGGGTCCCATTGCCTTGGTTGGCATCTAGTCTACCGCTGAAAGAAACGGCAACCTTCTGCAGGAAGATCTGCCTAGTCAGTCATGAATCGAAAGAGACATGATCGCCCAAACGTGTATCACGTATGGCACTTAACTGACTGGTTGGCCGACGACAGGCAGCTTTACGAATTTATTATTAATGTATCCAGGTTTATAACCATAAGCACAAACATATATCGGATGTTAGACAGTTTTCTTAGACAATAAATAAAGATAAAATCATTGATTGATAAATTTTTGAATAGCTCAACAATTTATTATCCAATTGTATTTTTAGCGACATTGGTTATTTTTCTTTTATACAGTGTAACCCGGATATAAGAGAGTTGTCGGGACCGGAGAAGAAGTCTCTTATATCCGAATTTCTCTTATATCAGGGTTTCTCTTATATTCGGATTTCTCTTATATCCGGGTTTCTCTTATATCCGTGTTTGGTCTATTTTGTTTAAGTAAGTATGGCTCTAATTTGGGACCAGAGAAAAACTGTCTTATATCCGGGTCTCTTATATCCGGGTTACACTGTATAAGTAATTTTAGACTCTTTACCATTTCCCTTTATTCTGTTATCAATTCACATAATCTCGTTAGGTATTTATCGTATATATTTGTGTATCATGTGACTTTTGAAGACTTAATTTTGAAGCGAATTTTAAGGGGGTCGCATCATACAGTATGTACTGCTCTACATCTTGTATATGAGGCGGTCCCCTTAAAATTAGCTTCAAAAGTCGCATGATACGCGAGTATAGTGTTTTTCCATGAGTAGCTTAGATTTGGCACAAGGCCGAAAGTATGAGGCACCCTGTAAGGATCGAACTCACTACTCGGTCGTAATTGTTCTAGCCAGACAAGCTTGCCAACAATTACACCACCTCGAGGTGCTCTGATACGCTAGTATATACGGTAATTGCTGTTTCCCTCTGCTTCTCCTGCTTCCAGTATGAGTGTGAGTGAATGTGTGTGTTAAGTTCTCGAAGTCCTCTTTTCTCGCTATGTGTTGCGGAAATTTCCGCTGTCTGTTTCTGAGTGGATGATACAAGCAATGCTGCTATTCCCCACTTTGCGATGTTAAAAACAATTTTCTCTCTGCGCATTTCTTTCAATTTTATGACATCGAGTTCATTTTCGTTGCAAGTTTCTCAGTATGTCTCTACGAAGAAACATCTATCTATCTATCTATCTATCTATCTATCTATCTATCTATCTATCTATCTATCTATCTATCTATGTCTATTCATATATTTCTTTCTTTCTTTGACAGTTCATATCTATCTATCTATCTATCTATCTATCTATCTATCTATCTATCTATCTATCTTTAGGAGTAGATAGATTTGTCTATCGTCGAATTCACATCCTCCCCAGTATTTTGAAGAGGAGTAGTGGTTTATCCCTTGTTTTCTGATTAGGATTAGGTTTCAGGATCCTTTTTAAAGTGTGTTTCAGATTTATACTCTTATTCTGTCTTTTCCTACGCTAATATAACTTCAGACGGTAACCCTCTACCATGAGTGACTTTTGGGCCTTGTATTGAGTGAACATTAGTAAAAAAAACTGTCTGAGAACATCTTTCTTTTTTTTTCTTAGTTTTTTTTCCATATCTATCTATCTATCTATCTATCTATCTATCTATCTATCTATCTCTTTTTATTTGCCCTTACTTTCTTGCCAATATTTGTATTTCTGCTTTGGAAGTTTTTGGTGGGAGATTTCTTTATGGTTTTGCCGAGTTGTATAATCTCTGACGGCTTGGGATTCAAAAATATTTTACTAGTGATAATTGAACCGACAGCTGACATTCACTGAGCAAAGTAAAAATACCAAAATTGACACCACAGTAGCAGCAGAATACTAGTTGCTTCTTTTGGCAGTGATTTCATATTATTCCCAAGATACACTGCGTTCGATGGGAAAACTGTTGTGGCAAATTTTACTTTCTTTCCACTCTCTACGGAGATATGGTCGATGATTATATTTAGGGTAAAGGAGCGAAAAACTGAAGGAACACTCCCAGGGATCTTAAGTCAGTCAATTATGCGCCATGCGTGATACACGCTGAGGAGATCATGTATCGAAAGATATATGACTGACGAGGCATATTTTTTCCCGCATTAGGTTGCCATTTCTTTCTGCGGTAGACCAGTTGCCATCCAAGGCTATAGAACCCGGTCTGTCCTGCTATTTACCCATAGCCTAGGGGTGTAGAAGAAAAGGATTCATACTTTTCCAAGGGTATTTGCACGTAAGTGAATATAATGGATTCGACTGGAATTCGAACTCGGCTCTCCGATTCCTCAATCCGAGTCGCTATCTATTACTTCACCGTACCTCCTCTTAAGGAGACACGGTGAAGTAATGGATAGTGAGCGATCTTAAGGCAAGGTTTAATTTTAAGTACCCCAACATGAAATTAAAATAAAATTAAGTACCCCAACATGAAATTAAAATAAAATTAAGTACCCCAACCCGAAATTAAATTTATTGTTCATTAAATAGAGTAGTAAATACTAAACACTTCAAATAATAAACACTTCAAATCCCAGTGTATCGATCAGTGATAAGAAAATTTAGTATTGGAGATAACGAAATTAAACATAGAATAGGCTGTTTATGGGCTGTTAATTGCTACAAAATCAAAATATTAACTTAAAAAATGGAGCCATGTTCTTAAATAGCTCCGTCAGATCATATAAATGTTATGCATGGCGCCAAACCTGTTCAGAAGTAACTAAACTGTCAGCTCTATACAATCGCTTTCTCAGATCAATGATTGAAAATAGGTTTGAGCTAATGAAACGTAGGTCTCAGTGGGAACCATCCTTCTTCGAACCTAGTAGATTGGCATTACAGTATCACAAACAAAGAATTGTACTAATTAACAGAAACGACATTACTTGAGGGCTTCATCAACAGTAATAACTAAAATGAATAGCACATGTAACTTGAAGAGAAGATAATGACATAATTAAGATGTTGATGTTCAAAACAACTGTAATCAAAAATTCAGGAAACAAACCCCCATCAGCGGTCTTTTTTCTGAATATTTCTTTTAGAAAAAGATTTTATCAATTTTAACCAACAGTAGGTTTGTCTGCTCTACCAATGAATTTTGAATGTTTCCTTATAAGGAAACGGCTAATATTACCATTACCATCACAGTAACAAATCAGTTGCTTTGTCAAATTTTTAAGTACTTTCCAGGTAAAGCTTCTAACCTTCCATATATTGAAGTACTGGAAAAAGTGTAGGTGTTGGTTAAAAAGATGAATTGCTTACAATTTATGTGAATTTGAAAATCTAGCTGATCCCATTCAATGACATTATCTATGTACAGCTTGGAGTTTTTGGTTTGCTTGTTTTCTTACAAGCCTAATTTACCGCCCTGTGGCCTCTGAATACGTCGATGGCACCTTTGCAGAGGGGTAAGACACTCACCCACCAAAGAGGCGTCCTGGATATGAAAAACTACATCCACGTCCTGGGTATGACGATAAACTACATCTGGCAGCAAGGCCTCTGATCAGGAGTTTGTGAGGAGCGTGAAATCACCTCTTAATTGCTGGTCTTCCCAAGTCCACCCTGATCCGGGGTGGTAGCACCTGTTATGGTCCCAGGTATGGACATATAGTTAACCCACAAATTGGGGTCAAAACTCTATGAAAGTGTAAAAATAGAAATACCAGTAATACATTTTTTGAAAATAAAATTTTTTTGCAGCAAACACATTTTTGGGAAAATTTTTTACCAGCAATAAATTTTTTGAAAAATGTTACCAGGAATAAAAATCTTGCTGGCATGAAATAACTCAGTGAGATTGATATGCCGCAAACCAAACCTAAGCAAACCAAACCAAACCAAGTGTAATTCAAAGATTCATGACTATGTTCTTTTGTTCTCAATAATAAAATCTACTATACAAAGTTTGTTCTGAAAGTAATGACTGTTCTTTGAAACTATTTATTGAAATGTGATTTTTTTTTATATCATCACGCGAAATAAATCTTACATCATAACGGTCATAGATTTTTAGATATTGAATAACTGCGAATATAGAAGAAAAATAAACCTTTTTTGACTGAAGAAGGAGATATTCCTGTCGTTTAAATTCGTATGAAAATGGAAAAATTGGCAGTAATGAATTTATAGAGAAATTAGCACTATACTCACAGAACATATTGAAGGCAATCCAAGCAGGAGAAAATAACGAGTTATCTATTTAAGGAGTTTGTTGAGATTGGACAATAGAACCGAGACAAAGTGGAATGTTAAAAGGTAAAAAGATATAAGAAGTTGTGAAGATCGATGGACGACAAAATTCTGAAATGACATGGTTCATAAAAAAAAGAAGAAAAATGAATGAATATGAATGAAAAAGTTTATCGAAGGCGAAACAACCAGTATTGAAAACACAGCCTCTTAATGGAAAGCCAAACCTAAATAACCGAAAGAGTTTTATTCCAAAGTGAATTTTACGAGTGGGTTAAAAGATGGCCGGAATACATTACCACATATTGATGCGATTTTGGATATTACCGTGTCGCAGACAAAGAGTTACTCAATAAATATGCATAGTTGGATATAGGCATTACCTTCAGGACAATCTTCGTATTATAAGCTCGTATCGTTTTAGATGTTTTCCAGATGAGAAAGCTTTAAAATTCGTGAAAAAATAATTTTGGACAATATTTTCGGATTTCTGGATGCAGTATAAAGCCGAGAAAGTCGGAAGATGCATCTCCCGAAATAATGAAATAAAAATAATAAAGATCAGACAATTCTATGGAATATCTTACCATTTTACATCTAGGCATTTTCAAATTATTTTCATGGTAATTGTTCAGGTGAACTCTTCGCTATGGTACCTAGACATTGTGAATTTAAGCGCAGTGCTATTGAAAGCAAGGTCTAACCAATTCACAGCTTAATAGGCTAGATGTAACCGTAACTTCTATGCGAACAGTTTCTTTTCCGGCATTTCTCATTTGTGTAACTTTCTTCCGGCCTCATGCTTCCCAGCCGACTCTCATCTTCAAACATTTAAATGCAATGTCAATCGCTATCTACTGGCTTGATTACCCTTCCATTCTTTTGCTCCCTAATATTTCTCTCTTTTCTTGTTCTTCCACACTCAGTAAACCCCTTGTGTCTTAGTGGCTTCACTGCCTTGCATCGGGTGATATAATTAAAAATAAAAACAAAAAAATACCTATATTTTTCTATTTACAAAATATTATATACTCATCATTTCGTACAAGTGTTCTAATCTTGGTTGTTATAGTCACAATGTTGAACTCTCCGACCCTTTTCAATTCTCTGTCAAATTCAAAGAATTTTGCAATGAACTCATGATTCGGTCCACAGGTGTATCGTGTTCTCATCCTGCTGTCAACGCTAGGGGAGATAACTAGTATCATTGTATTTTCATAAGAATTTGCTTTTTTATTATTAAACCGGTGCGATATATCTTGACATATAACGTGATACGAGAATCAACTCAAGACTATCACGTTACAACATGTACGTTACAA
>OZ010573.1:102493431-102498431 GCA_963932145.1 Acanthosepion lycidas | reverse complement strand
GTTGAACGTGTGAGGCATCTTGTTACTCCAGGACAGAAAGTTAGAAGGTTATATATATATATATATATATATATATATATATATATATATATATATATATATTTGAACTTAATTTCAATCCTTCCTGGGTGTCCGAACCTTAGCTATGATTAATTAATTATGCACATGTCATTTCGTTTATGATCGATTTCATTACAACACTTCTGTTAAGCTTAGAGAGTAATTATAGATTCTTATTGTTCAAAGTAGAGTTCAATAAAGTTATAAAAACCTCGGAGAATTCCAGTAAGATATCTTTAATCATTTGTATGGTACAACGCTTCACAGCTTAATCTAAAAATTGGACAATTTTGCTTTTACACGATTTGAACAATTTTGCTGTCATACCCGGTATATGTATGTGCATTGTCAGCGTGTGTGCGTGTTAATATTTAATATATTAATATACTTAATATTTAATATATTTACTATAAATAATACATTAATATATATAGTACAGTATAGAATATATTAATAGTTAATATTTAATATATATATATATATATGTCGACATTTAATATTATATCTTAACGTGATAATTTTGTTTGACTTAATCAATCATAATATTTGTTAAATATAAGTATATTTTGTAATGATATACGAATGCATAAGTAGAAAGAAAAAAACATTGTTAGTTATTGTAAGAAACTCGCGAGAGTAACTATTTTAACTGTAATTTAAAACTTAAAATTGCAGAAGCAACATTTGGCCTTTAAATTATTACAAGAAACTCGTGAGATTGAGTTTTGTGACAGTAGAATATGAATACGAAAGTTAGCTTACAAATATGCGTTTATACAATAGATTTTCTGCGATCAATGTAATCATTATTGTCGAGAATTCCGGTGCTCGATTAAAAAATTAAGAAAATTTGAGTTGACCTTCAATAAGTGTTTAATGTTTTTTTACTTCTATTTTAATAATAATTATCTCCCTAGTTTTATATTGAGTTCTTTATTAGCAGAAAATATGTTACATTATATAATTTGCGTATATTATGTGATAGTATTAATATTTAACATTTTTATTTTATTTTAATACACATACACACACACACACACAAACATATATATGTATGAAGAAATATAGTCTTTAGGTGTGCTATATTTATGGCATAAAGTGTTCAATATCAGAGACAGAGCGTTTGTAAATATAAAAGTGAACATAGAAGTCAACACTTAGAGGCGACAGTCTGTTTCATGGTAGATGCAATCATCAGGCCGGACGATTGCGTCTAGCATGAAACAGACTGTTGCCTCTAAGTGTTGACTTCAATGTTCACTTTATATATATATATATATATATATATATATATATATATATATATATATATATAGCAAGAATTAAATTTGATTTTATCTTATGAATATCTCTATCCTGAGTTTCGTGGAAACACATTCTTTCTTTAAAAAATATTATAAATATTAAATATTCAAAGAACAAATTAAAATATTTTTATTAAAATTTCCAAGAAACAAATTGATATATGTTTATTAAAATCTTGAAG
This sequence comes from Acanthosepion lycidas, assembly GCA_963932145.1. Classification (NCBI taxonomy): domain Eukaryota; kingdom Metazoa; phylum Mollusca; class Cephalopoda; order Sepiida; family Sepiidae; genus Acanthosepion; species Acanthosepion lycidas. The sequence continues at coordinate 102,496,885 of OZ010573.1, read as the reverse complement.
AACAAATTAAAACATGTGCATTAAAATTTCGAAAAAATATCGGCGCCATTAAAGTTTTGAAGGAACAATTTAAATCACGAGAAGAACTTAGGAAAATACAATATTTTCTGGTTTCTAATTCGAGTTGAATGCATAATATCCACAGTCAACAATTTCATTGTCTGATTTTCTTTGATGAATCATCTTTAGTGTTAATTTTTACTAATTTTTATTTCGTATTATTATAAATGTTTGTCTTTTTTAAAAACATATCAACACTAAGTTTATTTTTATAATCTGTGATCATTCAGCAAATCAGGGTTTTAAATAGGTACCTCTACTTTTTCGCTAAAAAAGAGCATAGCAAGATGAAAAATGGTCCCAAACTTGATGAAAACAAAGTTTTATCGTCAGAATGTTTATGTTATTATTACGAGGTAAGAACAAAGCTTTTTTTTTATTATTATTTTATTATTTTTTTAATCCTTTCTTTAGTTAAAATTTTTTTTTTCGTCAGCGGTGGGCCAAAAATTATTAAGGGAAACTTAGCGTCTTTTTTGTGGTAAAACCACATTGTTTTGAAAATTCTTGCAAAAATCAAATAATTGTTGGATTTTAATGAGACTTTCAGGAGATATTCACAAATGAATAAAATTATTTTTTAAATATCGTTTTATAGAAAAATCTTTTAAAATATATTTTTTACAACTGTTGCCCCCACTTACATAGTTTTATGAAATTTCAAGAAATTAAATTTTGATCCGAATATTTTTTATATGAGTTAAACGCAGGATTCCTTGGAGAGTGTAAATAAACACTTTTTCAAATATTTACTGAAAATATACTCCAAATCATAAAATAAAAAAATGTAATTAAACTATGACATTATTTAATTAGAAAAGCTTTTAATTGCTTTTATAAATAAGATATATTAAGGGCACCATTGTCTTATGAAAAAAAATCGGTGGATAATGAAATTTTACAGGAATTGTTTTCATTCTTTTAAAATTTTAATTATAATAATTTATAAGGCTTTAATTTTTAAAAATTCTGTATTAACTTCAGCGTTGTAGATTATATTATTAAGTGTAAACAAAATTTACTAATCATAAATCGAAAAGCTTAAGACAAATCATAACGCACCAAGAATATTAAAAGAATTTTTTATTAGTGTCTAAACGTGTCGATTTTCATAAGTACAGTCGACCGTACACGACATTATCAGAAAACAAATGCAATAACTATATTAAATTTACAGCCAAAATTTCTAAAATCCAATAAAACATTAGATATCGAGAATATTTCCCTAAATTTACTGAGTACTTAAAAATTATATAAAAAAGACGTTTATGTCATTTTCTTAAATTATATTTTGCAGATAAAGTCTGCGTAGAACAACTCTTATTACGTCATCAAACTGTCGGTTGAAATACGGCTACTGTTTGGTTAAAAATTGATTTCTGTGATATTTTAAAATTAAATATTTAATATTTGTTTCGAAACACATTAATTATACTTAGAATCAGTTAATATTCTTCAAATACAGTTTCAGAAAAGTATATTTTATTTTTGCAAGATCTTTAAAATTGAGAACTAACTTGTATCTAAAAAATGGCGACTTTGACGATAATACTGAAAAAAAAAAAATTAAAATCGATTCCAATCAATATAATTTCTGTTTGTATTTTGTATTTTGTCTACTGGAAATAGTAAAGTTAATCCCTCAGCTTTCAATTAAAGCTAAAATGAAGCCTTTTCATCTTTTAAAAATTAATCTAAACTTTAAGTATCGCGATGTTTGTAGAAGTATCTAATTTCAAAGTAATCGTTTTGATACCTTTGGGAACTAAGTATGGACGACACCGCTCCGATTTGCCCAGGAAGGCTCACTTGCAAGCGAAAGTCAGGTGTATTTATCTAACTATATTACGTTTTTCTCCACGATACAATGTTTACATCTAGTAGTAATTGGCGTAATAATTTTTAAATTGACATTTCGCCATTAATTGTTTTTTGACAATTTATTCTTTCGCGGTGTATTTTGTTGCTGCTTATCCCAACGCGAAGGTTGTTTTTACATTCTACAATCATTACGTAAACAACATATCCCGTGATCAAATCCCGTCGATTACATATCATTGAGACAGAGTAAAATTGATTTCATATAAATGTACATAAATGAATACAAGTGTTCACAAATACGATCGATCGATAAATAAGAAAGGACTCAGATAGATATGACGAGATAAATAGAAAGAAAGAATTGAAGAAAAAAGAATGAAAGATGGATAAGAAAAGACTTTTATTGAAAAAAGAAAGAAAAAAAAAAGAAAGAAAGAATGATAGCTAGCTAGATATGTTCAGATAAATAAGTATGACCAGGCACAGATAAATAGAAATAAATAAAAAAAAAAACAAAAAAAAACAAACGATGGATAGATAGGTAGATAGATAAGAACAAGCTACGACAGATAGATAGATATCACCAGACACAGATAGAAAGATAGAAAGATAGGTAGATAGATAGATAAATAGATAAAAAAAATTAGTAGGCTCAGATACATATGTAAATATGACGAAGACTCAGAGAGATAAATAGACAAAAAGGAAAATCGAGAGAAAAGAAGAAAGAAAAAGATAGATAGAGAGATAAGAACGGACTCAGATAGGTAAATACGACCAAACTTAGATGAATATAAAGAAAGAAAGACGGACAGACAGACAGACAGACAGACAGACAGATAGATCGATAGATAGATAGATATTAATAGACTGGTATAAGTAGCAAAGGTTATGAACAAACTGGGAACGGTAAATATAGGTAGATAAAAAGGAAAAAATAGTAAACTAGTAATGAGTGTTCAAGTGAGAGAGAAAGACATATATATAGAGAGAGAGACACAGAGAGAGAGAGAGAGAGAGAGAGAGAGAGAGAGAGGCAGGCAGACTGGGACAGGGTGGGAGAGAGAGAGAGAGAGAGAGAGAGAGAGAGAACGGCCTACAGAATAGAATACAGAATATACAAATAAGAAACTGTAAAATCGGTGAATAAGAATAAACAGAAAAAGACAAAAACAGAAAGATGGAAAACGGAGATAGCTGAAACAAGAAAACGATATACAGTGTAACCCGGATATAAGAGAGTTGTCGGGACCGGAGAAGAAGTCTCTTATATCCGGGTTTCTCTTATAACCGGGTTACACTGTATTAGAATTAAGATATAGAAAAAAGAAATAAATCAATATATATATATATATATATATATATATTCAGACTGACATTGAAGTTAATTTCTATGTAAACATCGAGTAATGGTATTTTATCAATACTTAGTTCTTACGAAAATTTTAAGGCAGAGTTATTTTCAAAATTTGATTTCAAACTTTGAATTTCCTTATTTTTTTTTCTACTGTCAGTGACATATATAAATTTGTGATTTGTTCTCAATATGACGCATATCGAAATCAAAGTGTTC
>OZ010573.1:102440931-102488431 GCA_963932145.1 Acanthosepion lycidas | reverse complement strand
TACATCAGGTTAATGAAGTAGATACCAAATGAAAAAAAGAAATAACTTTTTTTTTTTCAGAGGATCATTAATAACGAAAATAACATCTTCCCCCAAAACATATGAAGATGAAAAGTTGTTCGTACTACAAATAAGATAAGTGCTGACATAAAAGCCGAACTGAAATATTTGGGATTGCTAATTCTCAATGATAACTAAAACGAATGTCTTTGATTAAAATCCATCCTATTATTAATTTGCCACTCGAGAATTATTCGAAAGAATATCATTAATGGAAATTGCTACTATGGTTCGAATGAATGGAGAAATTTTGTTTAATAATCCTTTTATCATCAACGGATGTTGAAAACACATTCATGCAGCAGTCCCATCAGACGACAAAAAGTCATCATACATTCCCTATCCATAAGGCCGCTTATCTATCTATCTATCTATCTATCTATCTATCTATCTATCTATCTATCTATCTAAGTTTGTTAATCTATCTATATCAGTTTGTTAATCTGTCTATATATCTATCTCAGTCTATCTATCTATCTATCTATCTATCTATCTATCTATCTATCTATCTATCTATCTATCTATCTATCTCAGTCTGTTAATATGTCTGTCTATATATCTATCTCATACTGTTAATCTATCTATCTATCTATCTATTATTTTAAGTTTTTCATATTTATTATATATATGTATAATTCTCACATTTATCTCTTTCACATTTTTCAAATCTATCTATCTATCTATCTATCTATTAGGTTGGTGCAAAAATAATTTCGTTTTCTTACATAGTAACATATGTTAGAAAACGAAATTATTTTTGCACCAACCTAATATCTATCTATCTATCTATCTATCTATCTATCTATCTATCTAATCAACTTAAATGAGTGATTATAGCTATAGTTGCTTCGCCGACTTTACAAAATCCAGGTAAAACCATGATTTGAATAAAGTATTCCATTCATCCCAACAGATATTATTTTCTCGAAAATATTTCGCATAAAATCAAATCCATATCAATATATTTCCTTTACTTGAACCGAAATCTAGGAAAAATAATCAAGAGATCCTTAGCAAGGAAGTTACGTTGATCTTTAACAAAAGTTATGTATATGAAAAACTGCTGCCTGAATACACCAAATGCAACACTGTAACAGGACAGTAGCTATAACAGAGTCATATTAGTGCATGAAATACTGTTTTGTGACTTGAGTTATTGAGAGACTTGGTAACCCTTAGTGAAGGAAAAGAGAAAATATAGAAGAAGGGTTAATCAGGTTGGAACCTAATGAAAAATAAGCTGGATATAAAAATATTAATTTGCACCTATAAAATACTTATAAGAAAAGCATCGGGAAGATTTAAACCGAAAATAATCTTAGATTCAGTAAAATCCAGCATAACTGAAATTCTCTACTTTGCCCCGAGGAAGTTGTGATTTCCGTGATTAATGCCAAAGTTAAGTAAAACCCAGACGGAATTGGCTATTGTTATTTTAAAATCCTATCCAACAGACTTACCAAAATGCCTGGTCATTAGTACTTTAGAAGCATGGGTCACATGTATTTCTAATAGGAAGTACGTTGTTTAAAAATTAATCAAAGACCGTATTCAGACCGTTATCCTTATAAACGCGCACATACGCCGCTCATTTCGTGTTAGGCATTCGAGATCACACAGCCATCCATTTTCATCGAAATTCTAGCAACAGCGAAATTAGCAACACACCCGTATTTTGTCTATTAGATAACTATCAATGCCTCAACAGAAGGACAACAATTTACTGAAGTCGAACCGGATAAGTGTGGTTGAAACTTTAATATTTTCTTATCATTAATAAATTATTAATAGCTTTATCAACAGATAATTTTGTCCAACACCACAAGATACTATAAAATTAAAATATTAACAAGAAAACTAGTGTCATGTTCTTCAACTGCATCAACAGACTAACATGTAGGTGTCATGAATGGGGTTTATCTTGTTCTTAAATGTCCAAACCGATCGATATTCATTCATTTCTCAGATAAATGATGAAAAATAGCTTCAAGCCAATGATTCCTTTAAGAGTTAAATAAAACAATGCTTCATCAGACCCTATAGACTGGCGCGCTACATAATCACAAACAACTTTGCAAAATAAAAAAAAAACACATCTCTTGAACACTTCCCGTAGTAACAACAACAAAAATAGGTAGTACAGTTAGCTGAAAGAGAAAATAATGACATAATCAAGATGTTAAATTTCCTTACTACCAAAAGCATAAGATTTGTAAGGAAACTCTCATCAGTACTAGAAATAGTTATAACATTTAGCAGACTTGAGAAATCTAATATCCTGAAAAGAAAGCTGTTTTAAAAAACGATTTTATATATTTCAACTGAGAATAACGTTATCTTAACGGCCAATGAAGGCTGAAAGCTTACTCTATTGAAACAGCTAACTTCACTATTGCCGTTACCATATAACTGAAGTAAAAATGCATTATAAATTACTATACAGAAAGTGTACGCTAGCAACGCTTCCATATTGAACTAAATTATTATAACAATAAAACGATTTCCAATGAAGTTGTTAATATGATAAGCGGAAAACTAAAGAGACCAATCCTCAGAAATTATCAAAGTATTGTACTTATTATATTTAACATATATTGTTTGACGCTTTCATATTTCGTAATTATATGAATATCATCGTTAATAATGTACCAGAATATTCCATATAAGAAATGCCTCGCAGATTGATAACTAGTTCAAATACGCAAAATCGATTCTGATAATCTTTATAACATTTCAAAGCCGAACAATTAAAACTCTGCATCAGTTGTATATAAAAGGGAGTTTCTATAATCATATTACCTTTTATGGCAAACCGATCCTTAAGAATTAATTCGTGCATTAAAAAAGACATTTAATGTAGATATTGACTTCAGAGGTAAGACAGATGCGTATTGTATCTAAACTATATATTAACTCGAAAAGAATTATTGTATCGTTCAATAAAGTGAAATCTATTTTGCGATTGCGATTTATGACAGCACTGTAGTCATTGGTAACAGAGACTGATCCCTATAGTATTAAATTTCCCAGGAACTTTTCTTTTGTCTTCGTTTTAGTTCTGCTGCTGTTTGGTTTATTTCCACTTGGGTTTTGTTTTCAAAATCAAGAAAAAAATTATTTGTATGATTTTTTTGACAAGATTTTTCTTCATCTCTTCTTTTTTATCGTAACTTTCAGGCCATTTTTATATTTAGTCTATAACAGTTATGATGAGGTAACGTAATCATTAAGATAAATAAGACAATTGCAAGAAGAAAGTTTGTTTAGTATAGGACATTTTGAAATCAGGGAATTGCTAATTTGTTTGAGGATTTATCTGTACCACCTACATTTTAACCATATCTCAAGATTTTAATTAATATGTAAAATATATCCATCTTTCTATATAAACCAATATATCGAAATCGGTTCTATCTATCTATCTGTGCGAGCGCGTATATATACATACATACATATATGGGATAACGATATTCAAATTTTTATATTTATATGTAAATTTGTATCCAGCTTATAACCTTTCACCATTCTTCATAGATTTTCTATTATAATAATGTGGGATATTTAATATCAAAATTATGGAAATTCCTAGCATCTCTCGTTTGTGCGCCTGCGTAAGTCGCATCAGCGTAAACATAAATGAATAAATTATGTTATGATAAACTGTCGTCTAAATTACGCAAAAATGAAAATAACACTGACATCTCATTTTAACAATTATATTTACCAAAATTAAACAAAAATATATTGAAATACTAAAGAGTAAATTTATTCAATAAAATCGCCATTGGATTCAACCACAGCTTGCAGACGATTTCGTAATCTCCTGCAACTTCTGGACGGTCTCCTTGTTTAAGTTGCTGAATGCATCCATAATCATTGCCTTCAGGTCATCTTTAGTGCTACAAGTTTTATTGGTCACTTGCTCAATAGCACTACACACATAAAAATCAAAGGGGGATTACAGTGTGGGGAGTTAGGTGGCCAGCTGTAAGGGGTGCTCTGGTAGCAGAAATCTGACAGCTATGACTGGGTTCGCCTGCTTGTGTGGTCCATGGTGTAGAGTACTATTGCCAGATACTGGGTCTTCTAGCAGCCACCCTCTTGATCCAGGGCAGAGTCAACTTCTCAAGGCTCTTGATGTAAGCTTCCGTGTTGACTCTGAGGTACTGTGGAAAGATGAACGAAGGCACAAAGTCGCCATCACTCCGAATCACCATTAGACTCATCCAACTCTTTCTGAATACTCTATACTGCCCTCAAATTGACACCACACACACTCTGCCGTTTCCAAACTTCTTCTGGCTGAGTGAATTGCGTCATGGTGGTCCTTTTCTCACACACAGTGCCAAGCTGACCGTACTATACCGTGTAAACAAACAACGCACAGGCGCAAAATCAAAAATATAAAATGGCCCGAACTCACTACTCAGTAGTAATTGTTCTAGCGAGACAAGCTTGCTAACCACTACACCACGCCGAGGTTCCCACACAGTAGATCGAAAATATATCGAGTCAAATAATTTCCGCTCTTGTCTATCTGCTTCCTCCTTAAAAGAGAAATTACAATCCCATTTCATTCAATTATATATTATTCACCATTATCTGAAATGACTTGTTGCAACTTTGAGGAAACTGTTCTTTACCTTTTGAATAAAATTCCCAAGAATTTGATTAAAAAAAAAAACACACCACAACCACCACCACAACAACAACAACAACAACAACAAAAAAAAAAAAAAAAAAAAAAAAAAAAACTTCGACGAAATATTTAAATCTGGTTTTCATTAGAGAAAGTTTCCTCCCCATCAAAGCGTTTTGCAGGGAACAAATAAGGTAATAACCGGTTGGTGCAAGATCAGGTGAATATGCCATTCTGGGTGGAATAGACCAACTATGTTCCATCATGTTTTCTGTTTTTTTTTCTTACTGCATGCGGTTTTACATTGTTGTAGAAGAGAAACTAAATTTTTCTCTAAACCACTGTGAAGGCTGCCACTCCCTGGACGGAAGTAGCAGCTTTCATAGTTGGTTATTTATAAGAATAACTAAGGTATGTTAATATACTCCAAATTCATTCTTAACTGCCATTCATGAATAATAGTTAGGACAGCAGGTACGGTGAAATAATGGATAGCGGCTCTGATTGAGGAATTGGACAGCCGAGTTCGAATTCCAGTCGAATCCATTACATTCATTTATGTGCTAATACTTTACCCTCTGGAAAGGCGTGAATCCTCTTCTTCCCCCAATATGGGTAAATAGCAGAACAGACCAAGTTCTATAGCCTTGGATGGCAATTGCTTTACTGTAGAAAGACATGGCAACCTAGTGCGTCAATCATGCTTCGAAAGATACATGATCGCCTAAGTGTGTATCACGCATGGTACATAACTGAAGTTAGGACAGTGGTTCCCCAAATATTTTTTCTCTGGACCACATTTTCGGAATGAAAATTTGCTCGCGTCTCCCCATAAAAACTACATTAAAAAACAGCAACAGAGTGAGAGAGATAACTGCGTATTTGAAGTTAATACATTTTTATTGATAACTGCTTCAATTTACGAGCCCTAGTTATTTCGGGAAAATATTATACAAGTTACTATATTCTTAATACTTGATATAATGCAAAAATATCACAATTATATAATCGGTCAATAATTATTAATAACTATTTATACTGTGATCCCTAATGATACTTTAAGTTTTGATACCTATTTTTGGCATATGAAATTTTTTAAAATTGTGTCTAAATCTTTTATTGACTTTCCTATCCTTCCATCGCACCTAAGAGGCATGCCACCAGGTTTTGGGGGGGGGGCACTGTGTTAGGATAATACCTTCATTACAATTGATTCGCCCAAACGGAAATTACTTATGACTCAATAGATCACGCAATGTTAGCTGCTAACAGCAAAACTATTTATTAGGGCGACATATCGTAATATCATAGCAATCTCGTTTCACAGATCAATACTAGTGAGCTTGATCCTCACGGGATGCTACATATTTGCGGTCTTGATCTCAAAATAAGTTCTGTTTAGCAAGTAAAAGTAATATTTTAACGTAATGTTTTTAAAGTCAAGCAATGTTGGGGCAAAGGCTTGTTTTTATACTTGTATGCATTCTCAAGAGGACAGATATACTGTTGAAATATTAGACTGTATTTTTTCTGGAAATTGCGCACTTCTGGAAGTGTTTCAAAATATTGAAAAAGTTACGTCAAACATTTTGATGAAGAATACTACTACTACTTTTAGTCTTGATCACAGTCAGTCTTTGACCAAGGTTTGTTCTATCTTTGACATAAGTAGTTTAATTGTCAGAGCACAACCACTGCAAGCTTTCACCATTTCCCCAACATTTTGGCCCATTCTGAATCAATATATGAAACTTCTCAGATTTCATTCTTGAAATAGCAGGATGTCCATTATGAAAATCCTTCAATATTCGCCTCTATAAGACATTCGGTATTACAACACTTTGACCAAACATTACTACACCGTTGCATAGCGAGTAAGCTCTTAAGGCTGAATTACGCTCCAATACCTTACTAACTAGCATTTGCGCTACTATAATTTCTGCTTTTGGATCGTAGTGTGCTGATGATAAATCTGACTATTATTTTTTTTTTTATTTCGTCAAACGCCTTTTTACAGTTATCATTTCAGTTCTACTTTACTCCTTTTTTATGTAGATCGTTCAGTGGAGCTATCAAAATATGCACACATATATTATATATATTTGATAGTAATTAGCCAATCCTAGAAAAGCTTGTAACGTAGTCACGTTTGTTGGTGGAAGCATATTTTAATTGTATCTTCACACGAGGGATCTGGTTGACCATTTTTATACTTTTTTTTATATTTAATTTTCGGCAAAAATAATTCGCATTTTTTTTCACTGAGCCTGAATCCGTACTCTCATAGTTTTTACAAAATTGTTTTCGCACATATGTTCTTTAGACTTTCGATTAAAATGTCGTCCAGATACACCACTGCGAAATCGCAGTCCGCAAGCATGGTATCCATAGCTTGTTGAAAAATAGCCGATTCCACCTTCATACCAAAAAGAATCGGTTAAACTTATATAATCATCTGTACGAATGTATGGTCGTTAATTCTGAACATTCATGCTCAATCTGGATTTTTGAATACGCATCAGAGAGATCCTGCTTTGTAAATATTCTTCCGCCTTTTAACTTCGAAAAAAAGTTTCCTCTGGACTTGGTAATAGGTAGTTACGCGTTTCTAAACAACCGTTTAATCTTGTCGAAAAATCTACACAGACACGAATTTTATCCCATTTTCTTCACATACACCGCTAGTACAGCCCGTTTTAAATGGTTAATATTTCTATTACACCAACAATTTTGATTCTGTCTAACACTTCGTTGGCTTGTCCTAATGCTGCGAATAGTACGACCCGTTTCGGCTTAAAATACTGGCGTCGAACCTTTTGTTTACTTGAAAATCCGCCTTGAAGTTTGAACATTGACCCAGTTCGTTGGAAAGATTATCTGGAAAACATTCTTTTAATTCATCCTTAAGATTTTCGCCGTGACTTTAACTTGATCTCTTGTCCACTTACGTTTTTACAATAAACGTTTATCGGCAAATCCCAGAGTTCAGATAGTTTCATCCAGTCAGTACCGAATAAATCGATAAAAGTATTTTTTTAATACAAATTTTAGTTTTTACATGCTTATTACCAAATAAGACATTACAAGTCAATACCCACCACACAAAAAAATTTCTCACCAGAAAGTGAAATCACGAGATTTCCTTTTTAACAGGGGTTTTCCAATTTCATTCCATGTGGTTTCAGTGATTATTGAAATATCACTAACAGTGTCCAATAGCATTTTCACCCCCTATATTATTTTCACAAATTTACTTTTGTTTTCTGTGTCCATTTTCTGTCGCATTACGTTTTACGAATTCTTCCTGTGAGAAGCTTTTGATTTGGTTTTGCAGTGTGACTTTATATGCCATTACTTACCAAAGTTTTAACAATATACATTTTTAAATGGACACTCTTTTCCAGGTGTAATTTACCCCGTCTGAAACAAGGATTGGGTTTTTTTTGTACATTTGTTCTTTGCTTGTACCAATGCACATTTTTTTTTCTGAATTTCTTTAGCATAGTGTGTCGAACTTAGAATTATCTGGCAATCGTCTACTATTTCTGGCAGTTTAATATTACTGTTTTGTTCAATTTTTAGCAAAAGTTTTGTTCGCGTTTCAGCATCTTAAACCTTGAACGAAAATTAATGAGTTGAACATATCTGAAATTATTTTCTTTATTTTAAACTGTTCACATTTTTTGACGATACCAGCATGCGTGACAAAAATCTTGACATTTTTGGTTAGATTCATGCACATCCAACAAGCATTAAACAGAACAGTTGTCACTAAAGATTTTCCTCAGAATGTATACCGTTTTATTTATTTTTTTTTTCGGTAATATATAGTTGCAGTATTTTTCATACTATCGAATCTATTTTCCAACAGCAATCTGGTTTTCTTTCATTTTCCCAGCCACTGCATTCCTGACTGGCTTTGTTCATAATCAACGAAAAACGCAGTAAAAGCCAGTCCATCAAGATGGTATACAAATTCTGATATGGTATTTTGGACAGCGTCTGGCGTAACAGACTTTGAAGAATTTTTGTTTACCTCAGAATTATATACAACTACCGGTGCTCTTTTTGTAGTTCTAGCAACTGTTAATTTCGTTGTTGCTGTTTCTGTTGTTGAATTTCAATAATCGGGGCCAAAATTTGCTCAATATTCGCAAGAGTAAGTTCTTTCCTACATCCAAGAAAAAAACTTTTTTTTTTCTTCTAATCACAAGAAAAAAAAAATTTAAACCAAAGTGATGAGAATTCTTGTCAACCGGATCATTGTAATTCTTCACTCAGTATGAGTTTCCAAAATCCTCGTTACCCTTATAAATCGTAAGAAATCCTCGTCACAACGGTTATAAATCATCCGAGGTTCGAACCCCTCGTCGTCACTGCTCTAACGACGTAAAATAGCAGTTATCAAATAAGTAATGCTTTGGCTACTTACCGCACCGCTATTATTAAATAGTTTGAAGACTGACGTCAAATGGCAGCTTGTATTTATTAATCCACCCACGAGGATTAAATGTGGCACAAGGCCGGTTTAATGTGGGTTGCCCGCGAGCCCGAAGGCTCGGCCAAAAATATGACCTTTGAACCCGCCTGGACGGGTTCAGGTCCTGTCTACCTCCCCGAAGGAAACCTTGCCCTTCGGCAAAGCTTCCTCCGAGTTCCTCCCTGCATTAGGGAGTTCGACAGAAGCCAGCCCGCATGATCACAAAGCACAGATACTACACTTTGATCCTAAAACGGGCCGGGCAGCTAGTATTTATTAACCCACCCACGAGGATTAAATGTGGCACAAGGCCGGTTTAATGTGGGTTGCCCGCGAGCCCGTAGGCTCGGCCAAAAATATGACTTTTGAACCCGCCTGGACGGGTTCAGGTCCTGTCTACCTCCCCGAAGGAAACCTTGCCCTTCGGCAAAGCTTCCTCCGAGTTCCTCTCTGCATCAGAGAGTTCGACAGAAGCCAGCCCGCATGATCACAAAGCACAGATACTACACTTTGATCCTAAAACGGGCCGGGCAGCTAGTATTTATTAACCCACCCACGAGGATTAAATGTGGCACAAGGCCGGTTTAATGTGGGTTGCCCGCGAGCCCGTAGGCTCGGCCAAAAATATGACCTTTGAACCCGCCTGGACGGGTTCAGGTCCTGTCTACCTCCCCGAAGGAAACCTTGCCCTTCGGCAAAGCTTCCTCCGAGTTCCTCCCTGCATTAGGGAGTTCGACAGAAGCCAGCCCGCATGATCACAAAGCACAGATACTACACTTTGATCCTAAAACGGGCCGGGCAGCTTGGTCTAAATCTGACGAGGTGCAATTTTATAGTAATGGACGAATTCATATAGTCACCAGGGGTGTATTATTTACTGCACAACAAGTATTTTACATTTTTGATTTTTTAAATATGTTTTATCTTTATTAATATCTTTATTAATTTTGGGTAAAACGTATTCGTAATGTACACGCAAGTGAAAAATTGATTAAACAATCAGGTAATATCTCAATATAAAATGTGACAAGGATACTTCTTGCTGTCGGTAAAGAGAAACCTGAAATAAAAATACCTCCTCAAAAGTATTTCTTTTTTCGTCATTAAGTATCTGGTAATAGCAATTAGGTTATATCTCAATATAACTATTAGGTTAGTGAAAAAATATTGTCGTTTTTTGACGTATTTTTTAACGTCAAAAAACGACTATTTTTGCACCAACCTAATATAATATTAACAAGAAAACTTCTTTTTGTCTCTGAAGCGAGATCTGAAATAAAAATATCTCCTCAAACGTATATATTTTTTCGTCATTAACTATCTGGTAATAGCAATTAGGTTGTATCTCAATACAACTATAATAGTAACAAGAACACTTCTTTTTGTCTGTGAAGCGAAATCTGAAATAAAAATACCTCCTCAAAAGTATTTCTTTTATCGTCATTAACTAATTGGTAATAGCAATTAGGTAATATCTGAATATAATTATAATAGTAACAAGAACACATCTTTTTGTTTCGGAAGCGAAATCAAAATACTTCCTCAAAGGTATTTCTTTTTTCGTCTAACTATTTGGTAATAGCAATTAGGTTGTATCTCAATATAACTATAATACTAAAAAGAACACTTCTTTTTGTCTGTGAAATGAAATCTGAAATAAAAATACCCCTTAAAAGTATTTCTTTTATCCTTAACTATCTGGTAATAGCAATTAGGTAATATGTCAATATGACCATAATAGTAACAAGAACACTTCTTTTTGTCTGTAAAGCGAAATCTGAAAAAAATACACCTCCTCAAAGTATGTCTTTTTTCGTCATTAAATATCTGGTAATAGCGATTAGGTAATATCTCAATATATCTATAATAGTAACAAGAACACCCCTTTTTGTCTGTCAAGCGAAATCTGAAATAAAAATACCTCTTCAAAAGTATTTCTTTTTTCGTCCTTAACTATTTGGTAATAGCAATTAGGTTGTATCTCAATATAACTATAATAGTAAAAAGAACACTTCTTTTTGTCTGTGAAGTGAAATCAGAAATAAAAATACCTCCTCAAAAGTATTTCTTTGTTCGTCATTAACTATCTGGTAATAGCAATTAGGTAACATGTCAATATAACTATAATAGTCACAAGAACACTTCCTTTTGACTCTAAAACGAAATCTGAAAAAATACACCTCCTCAAAATGTGGTTTTTCCTTATTAACTATCTGGTAATAGTGATTAGGTATCTCAGTATAACTTTAATAGTAACAAGAACACGTCTGTGAAGTGAAATCTGAAATAAAAATACCTCCTCAAAAGTATTTCATTTTTGTCATTACTATCTGGTAACAGCAATTAGGGAATATCTCAATAGAACGATAATAGTAAAAAGAACATTTCTTTTTGTCTGTGAAGCGAAATCTGAAATAAAAATACCTCCACAAAAGAATTTCTTTTTTCGTCATTAACTATCTGGTAATAGCAATTTGGTAATATCTGAATATAATTATAATAGTAACAAGAACACATCTTTTTGTCTGTGAAGCGAAATCTGAAATAAAAATACCTCCTCAAAAGTATTTCTTTTATCGTCATTAACTAATTGGTAATAGCAATTAGGTTATATATCAATATAACTATGATAGAGATAAGAACACTTCTTTTTCGCTGTGAAGTGAAATCTGAAATAAAAATACCTCCTCAAAAGTATTTCTTTTTTCGTCGTTACTATCTGCTAATAGCAATTAGGTAATATCTCAATATACCTATAATAGTAACAAGAACACTTCTTTTTTTCTGTGAAGCGAAATCTGAAATAAATATACATCTTCCAAAGTATTTCTTTTTTCTTCATTAACTATTTGGTAATAGCAATTAGGTAATATGTCAATATAACTATAAAAATAACAAGAACACTTCTTTTTGTCTGTGAAGCGAAATCTGAAATAAAAATACCTCCTCAAAAGTATTTCTTTTTTCAACATAATATATTAGGTAACAACAATCAGGCAATATTTCAATATAACTTTATTAGTGATGCAGAGTCTTCCTGGTATCCCTGAATGGAAACTTGAACTTTAATTATCTGTGTCGCCATGATTTATAGACAAGAAATGCTTACAAAGTTATATTTATGAAATTTAACATTGGCATAAATTTGCGTTTCTGCTGTTTCACTAGAAGTCCACTACATAGATATGTGCAATTCACCAATTTCTCAGTACTATAATATTCCGTGTGTATGTGTATGTGTGTGTGTATACAGAATGTCCCACAAAAATGTATAACTCACATAATTTTCCTTGTTTTTCAGACTTAACACATAAGAAATAATGATGTCAGCTAGCTTTGAACAAAGAGCTATTGGAAGTTTGAAAATGTAGTTGAAACGCAAAGACAATTCAGGAGTTAGTTTCAAACAGATCGAACTACGCAACTTACCATCACTCGAATTAGAGATAAGTTTGAAGTAGATGGAACTCTTTATGATGTCTGCAAAGAAGACCGACGACATCACCACAATGTAAGAAAGGGTAATCGAAACGTATCTCCAGTATTTGAGTTGTGAGACAGGAATACCAAAATCAATTGTCTATCGGATTTTGAAGTGCTGTCATTAGGAAATTTACATTCCGAGAATAGTCGATGCTCTGAATGAAGATGATCCAAACCGAAAAGTGGAATTTTGTGAGTGGAATTTTGGCAAGATGTGAGGAAGATGCACATTTTCCAATAAATGTCATCAATTTACAGTTGAAATGGTTTGATGTAACCGTAAGTTTTATGCTAACAGTTTGTTTTCTCGCACTTCTCGCTTGTAGAACTTCATTCCAGCTCCATGCATTACAGCCAACGTTTATTTGCAAAAAATTAAATGCAATGTCAATCGGTACCTAAAGTCCTCCTGATTTCTCTTTCCTCTTCCCACTCATTATTAATGTTTCTGTTCCTAATTCTTCCGCACCCTATGACCCCTTAAGTCTTAATGGCTTTACTGCTTTGATTCTGGTGAAATCGGTTGAAATTATTGTTTGGAGAGATAAGGCTAATTAATTTAAATTAATTAACTCAGTTAACCGCTACAATTACACCCAATACGTACTGGCAACTTAAGTAACCGCATCTCGAAGAACATGTCAATTTACCAGGAATCATGGTGTGGAGCAGTTTATCATCAAAATTCCAAAGCTTTTAGATGATACTTTGACTGTTTTCTTTTACTTGAACTTGGTGCAAAATTCTGTCATGCCGCTCATTTAAGAGAACATTGAGGATGAAGAGTTTTATTTCCAGCAAAATGAGGGACCTCATAACTACTATCATGGTGCAACGGCCAGTCTTGATGAGATTTTGGCAAACTGGTGGATTGCATGAAAAGTTTATGTAGAATACCCTCTATGTTCACCAGACTCCACAAAGCTAGACAGTTTTATAGAGATACATGGAAAATAAATTTTGCAGTACAAACCCCGCAAAATTCGATGAATTGAGGGCAGCCATTGAATGAGAATGCGAACAGATACTAATGGGGAATGAATCTTGGAGTTTGCAATTCGTGTTATCAAAAGTGCAAAAATCAGAATGATCTTCAGTTTGAAAATTTATTGAGAGAAAGAATTAAATCGTATTAAATTTGAAAGAAAATGAAGTATATTTAAATGAACACTGAATTATAATCATTAACAATTATGAATACATTTTTGGGATACACTATGCATCGTAGACTGATACACACACACACACACACACACACACACATATATATATATATATATATATATATATATATATATATATATGTGTGTGTGTAAGTGGACACTAAGCATAACCACCAGCGTTGACATCAGTTTTATGCTTAAATGCAATCTTCAGGCCTAAATATTGCGTTTAAGCATGAAAATTAACTGTAACCATAGGTGTTAATATCAATGTCACCTTTATAGACTCCATCTCTGATATTGAGCACTTTAACCCATAAATATAGCATTTTAAAACTATGTTTTTATCATCTATCTATCTATGATAAAAACATCCGTATAGATAAAACCTAGGTAAGTGGATAAATGAAACGAACAAATATAAGTAGGAGTCTACGCATCTGCTGGTGTGCATAAGCAGGCAAGTAAATAAATAATCGTCAAATTTATATATGAGGTGTAAACGTAATAGTGCTCAATGCAGTTATACAGAGGAAAGATATGTATTAATTATTACATATAGGCGTACCTATGTTTTTGGCGTGCGACTATAGTTTCACTGGGTGGTGTTTCCAGTTCATTGGGCACGGGGTTTATGAACTGGCGGACACCACCCAGCGAAACTATAGTCGGAATCCAAAAACGTAGGTACGTGTATATGCACTAATTAATTGTTGCAACCAAGTAAATCGTTAAGAAATAACAAAACAAGAGGTTGCAGATAAATAGTGTACTGAACAGTAAATACACAGAAGAGTATTACACGACTTGGGGAGTGTGTGTCGGTTGACCAGCGTTCAATCTATATTACTGTTCCTCCTAGTCTTACTTTCCTCCTAATTTTATAGTAAACCACAACATTAATATATATATATATATATATATATATATATATATATATATATATATATAGTTTATAAAAAACTAGGTAATCCGTATGGGTAAACCTAAGAAGGATAAAATCCAGAGAGCTCAATGTAAATCCAGAGCAAATAATTTAAATAAAAACAGACAACTTTAAGGTTCCATGTAATAAATTATTTCACCACAGCCCTTTTAAAGGACTTAAGATCATCAGACTTTATTTCCAAATAAAAAAATGAAAAGAAAATTTACACATTTTTGACGGGCAGTATTAAACATATGTAAATTAACGAAGTGAGGAAATGAGGTGGGAGAGAAGACATGAGTGAGTTAGCAGATATTGACACATTTAAACGGTTAACTTAACGGAAGTTATATATTGATATCGAAGGGGTAGAGAAGAAAAAATCCATAGAGAGAAAAAGAGAGAAGGAAGTTATGAGAGAAGGTGTCACTAATTTTCTTTGTAAAAAAAAGGCTAGAAACAGACGCTGTTATTTTTTTTTTACGTTGAAAGTGTTATTTTGGGTGTCCATAAAGATTATAATGTTAGATATAAATTTGAATGTCTTTAAACTGTCTACAAATAATTTAATTTGATGTTTGTTAGTGATTTAATTTTTTTTAAATTTTGGGGATTTTCTATGAAATAGTCGATTAGAAAAATATTCATAGAAAGTACATTAAAAGAATAAAATTTTAATTTAAAATATAAGTTTACTTCTAGTAATCTTTTTTTAATCTCTTTAAAAATTTTTTATTATTGATTATTAAGTTGACATTATCCGTTTGAATTTTGTTCATGAATTTAACTCATGACTGTTTCTAGATAGGTAATCTCTTTTACTTAAATTTTAGTTAAGTTAATATGGGGTAATATTTGAAGGTAATATTAAAGATCTTGCTCTGTCATATACTGTATACACACCCATGCAAATATCACATATACACACGTTCCTCACTTCCTCACTTCGTTAATTTACATATGTCAAAAATGTGTAAAATTTCTTTTCATTTTTTGTTTGGAAGTAAAGGGCTGTGGTGAAATAATTTATTACACGGAAACTTAAAGTGGTCTGTTTTTATTTAATATATATATATATATATGCACGATGTGGTATCAGATAGTTCATGGATTGAACAAGCTGTTTAACGAAAAAACTTGAACCTAACGCTCATTAGTACTCAGGCTATTTAATAAATCTGCCAATAGAATCCGCGCTATCTACTCGTGTTCAATTATTAAGTGAAATTTTGTAACCTTGTATTGGAATCACTCTGCAATCTTTACGATGTCTGACAAATTCGAGCAACTTGTCCCCCATCAAATTTGGTGCAAAGCTCAAGAAGTCTTCCACTTAGATCCTCCAGATACTTTGACTGGCTTTTGCCGAATATTCTTTCAGTGAAAAAACTATATTTGAGTGGCACACATATTTCAGGTTCGACTGGGTGTCAGATCAATATGATGAACTTTCAGGGTGGCCAAAACGACAAAAATCCATTCGTGAGGATTGTCACCAAACAATCCATCGATTTATTTTGTATGACAAGAATATGCTATGGAATTTGTTAAGCGATTCTAGTACGTGAACTTTCTGATATCATTTCATAATTCCTCACAGTAAAACCAAACGCCGGAAAAATAAACAAATGAAAAAAAAATTGAACATTAATCTGTCAATTCTTTTATCCCTGACAATCCCTTTTTCTTTATTTTCAAAGCGCGACATAATGTTAAATCCTGAATCTTTCTCAAACAAATTTTAAGCGTTAAATTGCAAAATTATGTGTTTAATCAATCACTAGTTAATTAATTTAGTTTATTTAAAATTTTTATTTCAGTCGGAAATTTATAGGTGTTTAGTATGCCAAATGTCTATAGGTCGTGTAAGGAAGTATTAGTAAAGTCAGTGGGCAACTATAAATAACATATCAAGACGACTATGCTTTCATTCTTTTTCATCAGATGCTGCTGTCAATATATATGTAATGATCAGAATAAATGAAACATTTCGTTTATTTCTTATATAAATCCAACTAAAATCACATGACAACAACAACAACAACAATAATAATAATGATAACGATAAACATAATAATAATGATAATCATAATAATAATAGTCTTATACTGTTCATTCCTGTCGAAAGAATGCAAAAATCGAGATAAGTTTGTGTAGTATATTCACTGAGTGATATGTCAGTATTCCAGTGCACCATATGCTGAAATATGGTTTCAGCATTACCGTGAAATCATAGAAAGCCAAGAGGTCACTATTCTTTGGGATTCATTACTGACAGACATATAAAACCAGACATATACCAAACATCGTCTTTAAAGATTAAAAAAAATGTTTTCTCATATATATATGTCAGTGCCATTAGGTAAAAATATATCTGTTAAAAAATATGGCAAAATAGATAAATATGAACACCTTAAAAACTAAATTGGGAAAATACACTATTATAAAACTGTTATTTATTTTAATTTTACATATAATTTTTTCTACCTATAATAATTGAAGACCTGGGTGTGATTAAAAATAAAGATACAGGCAAAAACATTAACAAAATCCATGGTAGCTTCTGCTTACAAGAGACTAAAAAACTGAACTGTTTTTAACAGCTCATTTACTCAGGAGAGTATTTACAATGGAAAATAAAAATAAACACTCGACATATTAAGTATCACTTAATATCAGAATTTTTGCAAACAAAATGCATATAATTACGACCTTTCCTTATTCCTTTGGTAATGACTTGCTAAAGGAATTGCTAATGTCAATATCTGCCTTGGAAGATCTGTCATCACAACGGGATAAAAAACAACTGCAAACTGACATGAACATCATCCTGAGTCTGTAGTTGAGGGAGCAGATGTTACTGTCTTCTGTAAGTACCTCCAATGAATTTTCAATAGCTTAAGTTTAAAATTATTTTTTTAAAAATGAAAAAACATTCTTGAAGATTTCATTTTAGCATTAATTGAAAACTAATAGACTAAATTTACTATTTCCAGTAATTAAAATATTCTGGTGTATCTTAAATAAAAATTATATAGATTGGAATCTCAATTTTTCGGCCGACTTAAGAAAATTTTCTTAAAAGCGGCCATTTTCTTAATTTTAAGAAATTTGTAAACAAAACAAAAATATCGATTTTTAAAATCTTCCAAAAATAAAATATATATTTATGATACGTTATTTGAGTAAAATTAGCAAATTTAAAGTTAATCTGATTTGAAACAAATATTACTTATTTATACCATAAAAATATAGTATACAAGCATTTCTTAACAACGGGTTTTTTTTTGATCATGTCTTTATTGATGTTATCGTCATCACTGATAAGTTACGAGGTGATGACATCTAGTATGGATGACCAGAATCGACAAAATTACGATATCTAAGTGAACGCATTTTTTGATTTTTAACTACATAATAATTTTTACAAATAAAAATAATATTTTTCATAATTATATAATACTTTATTGACTTTTAGTTACGTTTGAAAATGTTTTATGAAAAAATAATAAAATTTAAAATAATATAAACTTTTCTTAGAATAATTTTAAAATTTAGTAACCGACATAAAATACCATGATAGAAGTAAAAATCAATAATTTATGAAATGATACGGTATGTTAATTTTATTAATTGTTATCATGATGGTTATTTTATTATTAAATTTTTATAGTACTTTGAATTTAAAACTTATTTCGAAATTTTGAAGGGGTGATTTATAAAGATGTTAATGATGAAACAGAAATGAATAAGTATCAGACGACACTTAAATCACGTGACCTTTTTAAGGATTATGTCGTGTATAGCTTTTCATAGGTAAAAATTGAGAATGCTCTATACACTAAAAAATATTTATTAAAATTCTTTTAAAAATATGTTGGCGCAAACGATTTTAATGGGCTTTTCAATTTTTGATTTGTAAAATTAATTTTCATTTAACAATATCACGAAACCGCCACCTTGAAAACAGTGTAGAATTTTAAACGATTTTTTAATATTATAAATTGTTTAATTCAAATTTAAAAAGATAAAAACAATTCTTGTAAGAACATTTTTTTCGGTTAATAATTAATATTAACCGAAAAAAATGTTCTTAAGATAATAGTATTTTAATAAATCTTATTTATCAAGGCAATTAAAAGCTCTTCTAACTAAATAATGTCATAGTTTTATTGCACTTTTTATTGTACAATTTAGAGCAGATTTTCGGTGAAAGGGCTAAATGTTTTACAAAAAAATGATGATTTACTTTCTTCAAAGAGTCCTGTTTTTAACTAAAAAAAAAAAAAATCCCATCCTAAAAATTTAATTTCTCGAAATTTCATGAAATTAAGTAAGTGGGTGGTAACATATTCAAAAAATATTTTTACCAAGATTTTCAAAAAAAAAAAAAAAAAAAAAATAAATAAAAATAAAATAAAATAAAATAATTCATTTCTGAATATATCCTGGAGTTTTCATTAAAATATCACAATTATTTGATTTTGAAGGAATTTCCAAATTAATGTGTTTTTCATTGGAAAAAACGCAAAAACTAACCTTTATCTTTGGTCCGCCGCTGACGTACCCCCGACCGCACAAAAAAAAAACATGACTTTTAACCAAAATTTCGAACCTGGTATAAAGGAGTAAAAATTTTTAAAAATAATAAAAAATACTTTGGTTTTTCCTCTTAGTAATAACATGAACTTTGTTTTATTGAGTTTGGAGCCTTTTTTCATCATGCTATATAGTTTTACACGACCAAGTGGAGGTGTCTAATTTTCTGTGATATTTCTATCAATATAGATCAAACAATACAAGTATATCGCCCATTATCCTCACAGACAGAAAAGTTTGCAAACTGGCGTGAGTGCAGCAAGTGAAAAAGCATTTCTGCGATGGTTTTTGAGAAAACAAAAATTATGGAAAACGGAAACAAATCCATGTTCCTGTTTTGGTTGGAGCTTTGGGTCTGATAAAGAAAGGAATACATCAACAAAAATCCTTGATGCACCATCTCACCAGGAAACCCCCAGAATAATTCTAACAAGTACAGTCCATATACTGCGAAGATCTTTGTTCATTTAATTTTTTGTTATTGCTAATAACTGTGTTTTGATTAATTAAATGGATACAACAATAACATTGCACCCTTTGTCTGCGCCAGGTCAAAGGTCATGACCCGGCATGGAATTATAAAACAAAGACAGGTCAAAACTAAATTTTGTAAAATAATAATAATAATAATAATAATAATGATAAGAAGAAAGAATGAAAGATAACCTAAGAATGGAAATTATAGCCAAGAGTAATGTAAGACAAGATTTAAGAAAATTCGCAATAATGAAAATCACCAGAAAATAACAAGGTGCCCGACATTTGACTCTATCATCTGCCATCAATCTGTAAGACACTTGCGAAAACTTTATCAGCGCTAACGAATAATACCAATTAAATTCAAACACTGTTAACGGACAGGCCACTAGAATACATTAACCAAGTAAATTATGTCGTAAATCCAACAGTTTTAGCAGCTACTGGAAAACGTAATGTCAAGACAAAGAAAAGATCAAATGAAAGACCAAAATAAACTGCTTGGAAGGCAAAATGAAAGCGAGAAATTGAGGAAATCAGGTGTGAATTAATCGATACTGGATAGGATTTCATGAAATTCAAATATTTCGAAACGGGAATGTAGAAAGGACAAACTTGATAAAATGAAAAAAGGAAATGAAATTCCATTAATCAAGGAAGTCCTTAACAGAAACTACCATTAAAGACACGGAAAACAAGATGAGATGATAAACAAGAAGATATTCTAAATAGACCTCAACTGATTCTACAAGGAAATTGGAAAAGAAGTTATGGAAGTTAAAAAGAAGTGGCAAAATTTTGGAAGATTATTTCGAGCAATCCAAAGGAATATAATCTAAATGTAGTGTGACTTAAAAGAGATCAAGAATGAAGGATAAACCGTTATAAGAGTGAAAAATATTGTCAAGAATAATATAAGACAAACTTTAAGAAAATTCGCAATAATGAAAATCAGAAAAATACAAAGTACCCAAACTTTGAGCCTATCATCTCTCATCGATCTATAAAACATTTGCGCAAATTTTATCAGTGATAATGAATAATAAAAATTAAATTCAATATTGTAACACCGATGCTATTATATATTCTCCTTCTATAAACGAGGGAAACAGACGAGCCAATAATTTATAGATTAGATTAATGTGCGAAAGAAACATTCATGAAAGGGAAAATTACCGAAACACATTCAATAGATCCCAATTTTGTTAGAAATGTTATGGGAGAGGAGTAATAAAAAGTGTAAAATACCTAGGAATTGGTGAAGGAGATGGAATACAGCCTACCCAAATAAAAAAAGAATTTAAGAAAAGAATAGTACAGGCGGGTGATTCATGAAAGAATATCATCCATAAAAACTTTGGTAGTACCTGTGGTGCAATTCAGTTTCAACATCATTTAATTGGACAATAGCTGACTTTAAGCGAATGGATATCAAAACGAGAAACTTCAAGATGCTTTCTCAATTTGACATTACTTGCATCATCCTAAGGCCGGTTTTGATCATCTTTATGTTCCCAGATTCGAAGAAGGCAGAGGATTAGTTCAACTAGAACTGTTTCCAAAACGACAATAAACGACATTCAAGATATTTAGAAACTACAGAAAACAAACTGACGATCTGTGTTAAAGAACAGGAAACAAATTATAAACATTATGCCGTGATAAATTAAAAAAGGTAATTTCTAGTGGATGAAGAAGAGCAAGCAATCATAAATCACCTCCTTCAGTGGCAAAGAACCTAAAAAAGAAGGAAAAAGCAAATGCATTAAACCAAATACAGAAACGATGGCAAGATAAATCTCTTCATGGACAATACTCTTGCCATGTCAAAGAAGCTGATGTAAACAAACCCGATCAGTGGTTCCGTAATGCACTGGAACTGAATATTTTATTCTTTCTTCACGGGACAAATGCTTGCTGACTAGAAATTATCAATGGAACATGTTGAAAAATTGGGTTCACTACAACTGCAGACTATGTGATGAATATCCAGGAACAATTGACCATCTTACATTAGGTGGCACGGTATTAGCATCCACTAAATATAAAACTCGGCATGACAGGGTTGGCCAATATATGCACTAGAAAATGTTCAATCTTTATAGGGAGGAAACTACAAGAAATTGATATGAACACCTCCCAGATCCAGTTTATGGAGATAGGACCTGTAAGAATTTTATGGGACGTTACAATACACACAAAGGCAACAATCATAGCTAATCGCTCAGAAATAGTGATTTCTTATTGATATAATTCCTGTAAATTATATTATATCTTTGATTATCTTGCAAAAGCCATTACAATACAAAGATCTTGAATTGGAAAATTAAAAGAATGTGTGACATAAAGACATCGATAATTTGTGGTTGGGGCTCTGAGTTTGATTTGAAAAGGTATTGATAGAGTCACCGAAATGATCCTTGACGGCACATTTCTTAAGGAAATACAAAAAAAAAAATTGTTCTCACATCTAACGAAGGATATTATCTATGTAAAATATGTATACATTCGCTATTTTTTACACAAATGTCCAATGAAAAAGTCATGATGTCATTTCTAAGCGAGAGGAAACGAGTATACAACAGAAATAAAATGAAATGATAATAAATAATAATGATAATTTAAAACCAGGGGCAGATTTGAAACAATAAAAATAAACGAGACTACAGGGGAAATCGATGATGCATTAAGGAGATTTGCTGCCACCTATGCATCAGTGTAACTCACTAAATATGACTGATGTAAAAATTGCTACTGAAGAACAAATTATAACAATATGGTATTTAAACACAAATAGTATTCCAGTAATAATAGGAACACTATGAATGCATGAAAAGTATACTGATTTATCTGGGAGCCAAAAGACTGTGCTTACGTGCTCAGGAAAAGGTTTTCAATAAAATATACTCAAAAGCTTTCTAAGAAAAAAAAAAGTAAAAAAAAAACTTCATAAACTGTTTTATCAAACAGCAAATCAAGAAACAAATACAGTAACAACAAAAGCAATAGCAACAACAACAACTACTAGAAATTCACGCGAAAATTTAACGGTTTTCCCATTTTAATTCTGTGCTGAATCATAATTCTTAAAATGAATGGATAATCTTCTTGCTTGTTCTATGGCTATAAAATATCGGTAGAACTGTCCCTATTGAATCTTTAGATATTTGACCTTAACCCCTTTAACAAATGATCGCGATAGGGGGAGTAGTCATTACTTAAAAGAGCAAGAGGTTACAAATGAAAAAAATTGAAATCGACAAGTGTTTTTCATTTCCCTGGAGTAGATATTAAACGCATGAGAACTTCACAGTTTTTATCTTTTCTTCTCTTTATTTCTTATTATTACGTATGCTTTCACTTTCTCACTAAAACCAAACAACGTCTCTGATATATCTTTTTTATTCTCTTTTTCCTCGCAATCAAAACGTAATTGTCCAACATTTATTAGGTATTGGTAGAGCGTAACGTACAGCCTAAGGAACTAAAGAACAAGCGTGATGATAATAAGTTAATAGCAAAGGACAAGAGAATACTGAAATATTAAGGATACTTACTCTCAATAGATCTCCATTGAAAATCCTTAGATGATACCAGCGTAAAAAGTGAATGAATAATAACTATTATTAACAACTATTATTAACAATAAAATTAATGTATTAACATTTAAATTGTTTTAAACGAGACTTGCGAAAGCATTTCAAGGAATGTGAAAATAATAAGTGAAAATAACAGAAAAAATGATAAAAGTCATACATGAAATGAGGAGAAAAATGTTGTCAATTAGACGATGTCCTCTGCCCATTATGTGTTTGTTGTTAATGTCTTTAAAGTTCTCGTAGTCATTTCCTAAATCAGACGTTGGTTTCTGGTCCAAATCTATTGTGTTAATCGGTGTTACTTTGTTTTTTTTACATGCCATCCAGGCATTCTTTACAGGATTCTCCTTGTTGGAGTTGTCTTCGTTTACCACTTGAACTTTACACACTATAATCGCTCCAATTGTGCCAATCCCGCTTAACGATGTTAAACAAATAAGAAACAAGATGATCAACGCCGGATGCTTGGAGTTAGAGGTTAGCGTTTTATCCATTTCAACCAAATATACAACGTTTGTGAGAAAAATTGTTGTGGCGAGCGACACTTTTTCTCCCGATTCAGGTGGAAGTAGAAATACACAGAGAGTCAAAATGCTTAACACACCTGCAGGAAGAATCCTCGCCACAGAACTGATTTTAAGCTTTCGGGTGAGATACACTGTTGCATGAATGTATGGGTCTGTTCCATTCGATTTCTCATTGGTATCATCCATTTCAATATCCCACTGGTAGTTTGGAAAAACTTTATAAGACATTTGAACAAGATTGTTAAATGTTACGTGGATGTTCTTTTGCACGATGATGCACAGCCAAATTTCGCAGATTTGTTTGTCGAAAGGGTACGAGTAGACGTTTATGTCACAAAATGTTCGTAGAATCTTTGTTTGCATGAATTCGATCAAGCCGTTGCTATGCAGAATGAGCTCAAATGTATTTCCGCTGTTTTTGTTTGCCTCATCTTCCGAGTTGCAGACAATGATGTTTGGCATCCAGACATATTTCGAATCAAGATAAATACTTGTAATGTTTCCATAATTTTTTGGTTCCCAATTCAAGTGTTCGTCTCGCCAGTATAATCCTAGACTCGCTCGGGTCACCAAATGTCCTTTATCAAGATTCAATTCGTAGACCGAGTAAATAGTTAAAACAGCCGTGATGCCAATTTGATTGTTTAAATTTAAAACAGGGCGTATCTCCTTGGTATAATTTAAGAAGAGGTCATCTCGTAATCGTTTTTCCTCTAAGAATGATATGCCCGTGGTCGAATGTAGAAAACAGACAAACAAGAAATTTAGAAGTATGAACATTATTTTTTAATGTAATTTAAAAAAAAATATATATCAAATATGAGCCTGTAATAATTACGAATATAAAATCAATTTTCTGATTAATCTCAAAGTAATGTAAATATGACGAAGGAGATTTGACAGTTAATAACTGTTCATTTAGTAAATATTCACTTGGGATTTCTGTGAATCAATTTTTCTAAACAAAGAAAATTAATATAGTGGAATTATTCTCAATTGATAATTGTTTACATATGAGTAAATAATAACGCTATATTTAAAACAATATACGAACATCCGGAAATATGTTATTCAGTGTTGAAAAATCTCATTGTTCTTATGCCATAAATGCTTTGAAAAAGTAAATAAATAAACGCCTCAATGTCTGCTGTTGTATGGAAAATGGCAAATATTATTTAAGTTTCGTCGAAGAAAATTTTAAATATCTATGAAAAAAAAAAAAAAAAAACGCACAAAAAATTTCAGTCTAGTTTTTTTTTAAGGAAGAGATTTAACTCATTGAAAGACTAGCACTAGATCAATCATCTAAACGTTGCTAAAGAGATCCGTTCAATTAATATATACACAAATTGGACGAGCAAGTAAATTTCACGGTTGGATGTCGTGTTTAGTAACTAGGTGGCAGCATATGTTCATAATAGTTGAGGGGTTTCCGGTTGCAGATGGCGAGCCAATTATAATCAACAAATAGTAAATGACATCCAAAAGCGTAAAAAAACCCCAACAAACCAATGTCCTGTGTATCCGCTAAAATAGTCGATGCCGTCATGCATTGTAAACACACATGCACCTGAATATATAAGTAACAGATAACGGTAGATAGTATTGCGTGTATGTGTGTGTAAGTGTGTGTGTGTGTGTGTGTGTGTGTGTGAGAGAGAGAGAGAGAGTGAAAAGGGAGGGATAAAAAGTAGGAAATGTATATGTGCGTGTGTGTGAGAGAGATAGGAAGAGTTAGAGATATATAAAGATATAGAGTTTGTCTCTGAGAGATGAAGAGATAAAAATTAAAGAGATATACGTGTGTGTTTGTATGAGAGGGAGAAAGAAATAACAAGAGATTAAGAAATAGAATATGAAGGAGGGAGTGGGAGAGAGAGAAAGAGAGAAAGAGAGAAAGAGAGAGTGAGAAAGGACGGTATAACACCGATAGCTGCACAAGAAATACTATTAATCGAATTGAAACGAATATAAAGTATCAGAACAACATCAAAATTACCATCAACGTCAATATGCGTGCGCTCCCTCTCTCCCTCCCTCCAGTTTTTCTCTCCCTCCCTCTCTTTCTCTTCCTCCCTCTCTCTCTATATATTCTCTTTTATGTAAATTTTTAATCAGCCAATGACGTGGCAGCGATTTAATAGATACATAGAGGTAAATATCTGTCATGGTAAGGTTTACGGCCATATCACGTTGAAACACCGGTTCTCGTACGATCACCGAAGTTCAGAAACCTCGAGCCTCGTCAGTACTTAGCTAGGTGAGAGTCTTGGGAATACCATGTGCTGAAAATTTGAATGTGTCGGTGGAGTAATCGATACGGACTCGGAATTGGAAATCGGTGAGCTGAGTTCTAATTCCAGTAGGGTTCGTTATATTCCATCACGCTCAAATTCCCTTCGAAAAGGCATAAATCCATCTATTCACCCCAGTAATGGGTTAAATATTAGGACTTGTATCTCCCCCAAATTCTTTCAATCTAAAATAATTTTCTGTCTTCAAATAACCTGCAAACAGTTGGATAAGCTGTAAAAAAACAAACCAATCAATCGCTCTCTCTCTCTCTCTCTATATATATATATATTCACTGGCCCCAGTTCTCTTTTATGCAATTTTCTAATCAACACATAACGTCGCAGTAATTTAATGGATATATATATATATATTTATATAAACATGATCATGGTAACCTGCTGAATTTCATTTCTTGCCTTAGCATGGAAAATAAAGATTATTTAGTTGACTTTAAACGCGGTATGGTTATTTGTGCTAAGAAAACTTAAAAATCGTTAATATTCTAGAATTTTCACACACAGCCATGTCTAAAGTCTGCAGAAAAAGAAAAATATCCTAGTGAACGCCATTTCTGTTGGCGGGAGAATGGGCTGCCTGTTTCAGACTGGTAGAAAGGCAACAGGAGATCAAGTAAACAGTCTTTACAGCGGAGGTATACAGAAAAGTATCTCCGAACGTACAACACGTCGAACCTGAAAGGAGTTGATTTGCAAAAGCAGAAGACTAGGGTCGTGTGCTACTAAAGTCGAGGCTACGATTTGCTAAGGATCACAAAATTGGAAAAAAACCATACGTCTCAATTTCCTCTCCGGCATTCAGAATTTAGGACCAGAATTTGGTGCTTACAATATGAATGTAGGAATCCGTTCTGTCTTGTATCAACGTTTCAGAGTACTGGTGGTGGTGCTATGTCAAATTTGGGGAATCTTTTTTTGGCATACATTGGGACCCACAGTACAATTAAAGACTCGTTTAAATATCGCAGTCTACCTAGGTATTGTGGCGGATCACGTCCCTCAATTTTTGACGACGGTGCACTCCTCTGACAATACGCTCGTCCGCAACATCGAGGATTGTCACACTACTCGTCTCCGCAGTGACATGCCGGAAATTGAACATTGCACGGGACATCTCTGTCAAGGCCGACCGCGAGTGCTACTGGGACAACAAGTCCGCGAGGCTGGGAGATGCCGCCGGCAGTAAAGTTCAAGGCCTCACTCATTGGAGGGAGCACTTTCATCTACCGCCTGCTCCGTCCAACCTAGACTAGTTGACAGAGAGGCAAGTCTGTCCTGTTATTTAACGCCATAGCGATGAGAAGAAGAGATAGATACTTATTTTTCCAAAGTTATTTGTGTTAAAGTCAATGTAACAAACTTGGCTGGAATTCGAACTCGGATTGCTGATTTCTCTTTCTGGGACATTAACCATTGTACTACTCGTACACTGATTATTAGGAATTGTAGAAGGAGTCTTGTGATCCGGGCCTGCTTTTCTGAAGAGAGTTCTGCTGAAGTCATTTCAAATAGCTGCTTAATAAATTGCATAATGAACAGTAAGGAGTTTAACCTGATCCAGATTAAATATAGAGGATGTTCAACTTATTGGCGCTGGTTTTTATCAACAAGAAGACAATGACACAGAGAACAATTCCAGTCTGCTTCAGAAGAGAATCAATTCACTATGGGCCAAGACCACTAAATTTCACATATAAATTCTATTGAATACGTGTAAGCCTGGATAAATTTAGTTATTATTGAATAGAATTAATTCAAAAGAAGCACTACTAGTAACATATACAAATTCTCTGGCACTGCAGTAAAAAAAACTGCTTAAATATTACGCATTATAGAAAGTGATTACACCTTTCTCTGCTAGGATTTAAGTTAAATCAAAGTTGAATAATAGAAAATTGCATCTCGAATTAGTTTATCGTCTCTTCTATTGTACAATTGGGAAAACTTGCAAAGTAGGCATTGGTGTTCGTCATGATCTTTTATATAGACCTAATAGAATCAAACCAGTGTAATTGGTGATCAGTGATAAGCATTATTTAGAGGAACGATTGAGTCCATGTATTCAGTGTAATTATGTATTTTATAAGTATGAATTATGGGTCAGCCAAACAAGTCGGAACCAAGGCTGAATGCTGGGAAACTGCATGTACCAGGGTAAGTAAAAAATTATCGAGTGGCTATTGTAGAGGGTGAACATCATTGTAAAAACAATCTGAGAAGTTGCTGTAGACTGAAACTTTCCCTGACGATACAGATTCCCATTTTCAGTACAAGTTACATTTTGTTGCTGTTTTCCGTAAAACTTCGGGTTGCTCACATGTTCCGAGCATGATATTTCAAATTGGTATCCGAGGAAAAATTGGAAAAAAAAGAAAGCGCCAGAAACCTCCGAAAAGGACGAACAAATCGCCCAGTAGCTTAAATTTCTGGTACAAGGAAAAAAACCATCGAGTAATAAGTTAAAACGAAGAGTGCTCAATACGCTGAGTAAAGCAAAAGTAAAATAAATAAATCCTAATGAGCCAGATACTACCTACCTAGGTTTCACCACATGGGATCATCAGGGTGAACTGGCTAACCTATCTACGAGTGAAAGTAAAAAAAAAAAAAAAAAATTATCCGCACTCTTAACTTAAAGATATTTTAAGCCGAAAGTGCAGATAATTTTTGAATTACTCTCGTAGAATTTATCATCTCTTCTATACGATAATGTGTTGTTTATAGTACATTTTAGATTTTAACCCCATGGAGAATTATAAATTTAACAAGCAGCGTATTATAAATTGTTTAGTGCATAAGGAAATGGTAGTTCTGTCATAGATGTATTTAAAATACGTGCACACTGTAGACAGATGCAGTAAAGGATCGTATATGTCAGTTGTGGTTTAAAAGGTTAAAAATGTTGATTGTGACACGTCTTACAATCTTCTCTCTGGAAGACGACACACTCTAAACGAAGAACTTGTTCCACGTCCTCCATACTCTCCAGATTTAGCATCTTTCAATCTTATTTTCTAGGAAAAACTAAGATTTCTTTAAAACTGGAATCGAACTTTTGCTTTTGTCTCTAGTTAAAAATAAAACGTGATCACAATTTAAATAAATTTAACTTGCACTTATTTTTTAATTTTTCCTAATAAAACGTAATTACTCTCTGAATTTCTGAGATGAGGATTTATCATTATTTACACTATTTGCATTCGGACTATTGTTCTCATCTTTGTTGTTGTTATCACAAGGTTTCGACCGTTATGGCCCCCGGCCTTCATCAGGTGTATATCAATCTGAGTACTCTGTCAATTGCTATGTCACAAAATCACGTAACAACACTATAATTTACTAGGATTTTGTCCCGTAGGACAATTTTTTGTAGTAACATAGTAGTTGTGAGTTCAACCTCTGGACCGGGCAGTGTGTACTTAGACTCAGTGGAATCAGTGTGAGCAATAAATGAGCAGTACTAAAAATAAGAACTAGACGAGATATCCTTATACATGAGTAGTGGAACTAGAACAGTCTACCACATAAATTAAATAAAGGGTTCCTGTAGGTTACCCAGATCAATATATACCTGGGGAAGGCCGGAGTGCACAACAGCCGAAACCTTGTGATATCAACAACAAAGATGAAGACAATAGTTCGAATGTAAATAGGGTAACAAACATAATTACTTTCTGAACATTCTAATATGTTGAAACTCTGCCCAAAAGACTCAGAAATGTTTTCAAGGTAAATCGTAGCCGCAGTAAATATCAAATTAATACTCATATTTTCATAATTTTGTTTTTACTTAGTTCTGTTATTTTACTCTTTGTTATGCTGACTGCAATAAAATGTGGCTTTACATATCTTTTCCTATATCATTAAAATCAAGTGATACTTTGTGGAAATTCTGGTTGTTGTCTAAAAACAAAAACACGACTGAAGTAAAATAAAAAACAAAATTAAAAAAAGATACTAAACTATGAATCCAGATTAAAGTTCATGTATCAAGGTCAAGATCAATAAATCCACAGGCTGGTACATAAGTATTTGCAGAATATTTATATGAAATTTTTACTGTATTATATTCAATTAACTTTATGGCGGGAAAACAGGATTTAGTGCGTTGACAAGTCAGAGACATACATTGGAAAATAAATATTTATTGTATTAAATAAATATATTTTCATCATTAGGTTCTGGGTTTACTGATGCATATCTATATCTATAAAGGCCTATGAAAAAATTAAGTTATCGCAAGAAATATGTACTTATTTTTAAAGAAATATGGACATATCAATATTTGATCTTCTTTAAAACAATAAGGGAGAGCTTATAGTTATTCCAACAAGAGAAAAGTGTATATTTTAAAGATATGTCTTCCGATGTTTAACTATTGTCTTTTGTGTGTAGTTGTAATCCAAATGGAGAAGGGACATACTAGCAAAAACACACACGCACACACAATACACAATAAGTTTAAAAAGATACAGAGGTCATAAAAAGATAAGAACAAAGATCTCCTTCCTTCGCCATTTCTCTGATCAATCCTAATTATTTTATTACTACATAAGTAGAAAAATATTTTCTCCACAAGTCCAAGAAAATTTGGATTATTAGTACACACAAAAGACAAGGGTTAAACATCGGAAAACATGAGAAAAAATTAATTCCTTTAAATAATAACCACTCTTCGCCTGATGAAGGTCGAAAAACCCGAATCATTTG
The DNA here is from genome assembly GCA_963932145.1 of Acanthosepion lycidas. Taxonomy (NCBI): domain Eukaryota; kingdom Metazoa; phylum Mollusca; class Cephalopoda; order Sepiida; family Sepiidae; genus Acanthosepion; species Acanthosepion lycidas. The sequence goes on along the minus strand of OZ010573.1, from coordinate 102,457,454 downwards.
TAGCAGAAATATGGAAAATAAAGTATAATATATATTTAAAAAAAATCACATTAAAATCAAAAACGTTTGCGGCTTTTCTCACATACATACATAGATAAAAGTGATGTCATGGAATAAAAAAAAATATTAAAATACTATTTTGTTATCATTTACTTAAAAAATGAATAAAACATGTCAATTCTTACCGAGGAAAAAGTTCGGTCACGCTATGCACTTCTGCATGATCTCATTTGCCTGGCATGACCTCAATTAAATGTTTTCTGTAATTGTCTTCCAGTCCCTGACATCCGTTGAGAAAAAAAAAAATAACCAGTCTTCCATACAGAATTCTTTCAGCTGTGTGATGTTTCGTGGGTGTCTTGTAGGTAAAGCTCGTTCCAAATCACCGCACATGATCTCAACAGAATTAAGATTCGAGCTTTGATTTAGCTATTCCAGAACTCGCAAATTCTTTCTTTTGAACAATTCCTTGGTGGATTTACTTGAATCTTTTGAGTCATTGCAATGCTGCATGGTTCACATTCCCTTAAGCTCCAACTTTCAGACAGATGGTATCACATTTTTCCTCAAGCACCTTCTGGTACAATGAAGAATTCATAGTAGATACTATGGTGGTGAGCTTTCCACACACTGCTGCAGAACCCCCCCCCCAAACCCACACCATGACATTTCCACCTCCATACTTCACGGTTGGTATAAGATTTTTGTATCTGATTCTATCTTTGTTTTGTGCCAAACATGCTTTCTTCTTCTTCTTCTTCTTCTTCTTCTTCTTCTTCTTCTTCTTCTTCTTCTTCTTCTTCTTCTATGTACCGTGTCTTTTTAGGGCGTTTGTGATCATGGATCTTCACAATTCCCTGCCCTTTGTAGATCTTGATATATTTTGTCTTTTGTTATCTCTTTCAAATCTTGTTCCAATATTCATTTACTTAAGTTCGCTAGGTAGGTTATATGTTGTTTTCCTCTGTCCTCTTGCCTTCAATCTGTCCTCTGAGTATCACATTTTCCAAGCCCTCTTTCCTCATTAAGTGCCTCAGAAATTTTAATTGTCACTTCCTGGGTGTAAAATATAATTGTCATTTTTGTTTAAATTTTCTCTAAAACTTCGTTGTTGCTCACATGTTCGGTCCATACTATTCTAATCATCCTTCTGTAGAACCACATTTCTGTTGCCTCAAGGTGCTTCTTCATCGTTGAAGAGATTGTCCAGCATTCATTGACATATAGGAAGGCAAATACTAAATAACAATTCAGTACTCTTTTCTTTGTTTCTCACAAATTTTTCTGTTTTTTAATACTTATCTTTTGAAAGGCATCTTTCGCTATACCAACGCGTCTTCGGATTTCAGTGTCGCACTTTCCATCCTCAGTGAAAATGATTCCCAGATATTTAAATTGTTGTATTTGTTTGATTTTGGTATCTCCAATTTGTAACTTTCATTTTGGGTTGTTCCTCTTGCTAACAGCCATGTTTTCTATTACCGTCGTCCTGGGTATGACGATAAACTACGTCCAACAGCAAGGCTTTTGAGGGGCATGAAACCATCTCTTAATTGATGATGTTCCTAGGTCCGCCGTTTTCTATGGCTTATCAACCCATTGCAGTTTATTTAAAACCAGAAAATACTTTTACATTGTAAGAATTGTTTTTGAGATAATAATGGTTCAGCGAAACAAGTCTTACTAATTAACCTATAATAATTTTGGGGAGATATTAATGATTTACGGATACAAGTTCTAATATTCAACCCATGGCAGTTCGGGTCCCAGCTATGAGCAAATAGTTAACCCCCAAACTGGTGTAAAAACACTATGAAAGGGTAAAAATAGGATTTAATACCAGAAATACTTTTGGAAAAATTATTACCAGCAATAAAGTTTTGAAAAAATATTACTAGCAATACATTTTTGAAAAAAAATGTTACCAGCAATACATTTAAAAAAAAAAATTACCAGCAATACATTTTTAAAAAAAATTACCAGCAATACATTAAAAAAAAAAAATTACCAGCAATACATTTTTGATAAAAAAAGTATTACGAGCACTACACTTTTGGGAAAAAAAAGAATATTACCAGCAATACATTTTTGAAAAAAAATTACCAGCAATACATTTCTGGAAAAAGAATTACCAGCAATACATTTCTGGAAAAAGAATTACCAGCAATATATTTTTGAAAAAAAAAAATTACCAGCTGTATATTTTTCGAAAAATTATTCCCAGCGATACATTCTTGAAGGAAAAATATTACCAGAAATAGATTTTTGAAAAAACAAAATATTATAAGGAATAAAAATTTTGTCGGCATTAAATAACCCATTGAGGTTGACATGCCGTAAACCAAACCAAAACAAACCAAGCCAAACCAAACCAAGCCAAGCCAAACCAAACCAAAAATACTAAAAAAATATTACCAACAATAAATTTTTGAAGGAAAAAATTGTCAGTAATGGGTTTTTTTTTAAAAAATTACTAGCAATACAGCTATACATTTTTTTATAAAAAAATATTACCAGCAATAAAAAATTGTCGGCATTAAATAAGCCAATGAGGTTGATATGCCGTACAACAAAGCAAACCAAACAAAACCATTTTTGAAAGAAAAATAATATTACCAGTAATGCATTTGACTCCTGGTAAAAACCCCTTTTACCACAATGAAACCTGATCTATAAACTGATTTCTTACAAAGAATACATATTCTATTCATACGGACCTATCCTAAAAAACTTGCCGGCATTAAATAACTCACTGAGGTTAAAATACCGTAAAACAATATAAAACAAAATTCTATTACCGTGTCCAAATAATTCTTTTTTCGATTCATTTCTCCATAGCATAATTTTCCAGAAGCCCTGAACTTTACTTCTTCTCTGGCAAACATTAGATTTGCGTTGATTGTTTTTTACAGCAAGCTTCGTTTTTGCACATCTCCAATTCAAATCAAACTTGTACAGTCTCTTTCTATTAGGTTGGTGCAAAAATAATGACGTAATAATGTCTTTTTTTGACGTTAAAAAATACGTCAAAAAAAGACATTATTACGTCATTATTTTTGCACCCACCTAATAATAAGAGATTTCTAATGTATGTACTTTGATATCAACTGTGACAAGAGTTACCTGTAGGTACCATGATGGCATTTAAGGAATTTCGGAACCATTTAAATGGTTTGCTCTTGGGCTGAAGGTTCTAGGGCTTCCTGACCTGGGATTTTTGTTTATCAAATGTTTTGATTGATCCGTTTTCTATGGCTTATCAACCCATTGCAGTTTATTAAAAGCCAGAAAATGCTTTTACATTGTAAGAATTGTTTTTGAGATAATAATGGTTCAGCGAAACAAGTCTTACTAATTAACCTATAATAATTTTGGGGAGATATTAATGATTTACGGATACAAGTTCTATTATTCAACCCATGGCAGGTCAATTCATACCTTTCCCAACGGTATTTGCGCGGAAATAAATATAACGAATCCACTAGGAATTAGAACTCGACTCTTCGATTATCAATTCCGTGCGATTGTCAATTACATACACCAGCATCTGGTATTGCCAAGCGGTCATCCATTCTTTTTCCTAACGTGGTTGATTGATTGATCGATTGATAGATGAATTTATTGATTGATTCGTTTTTTACAGATTATCAATCCTTTGCAGGTTATTTAAAGCCAGCAAATATTTTTAGTATCTGTCTATATTTCTGAGATGAGGTATTATGTACACTATTTACATTATTCGGACTATTGTCCTCATCTTTGTTACCATATTTATCACAACGTTTCGGCCGTTGTACGTTCCCGCCTTCTTCGGGTGGTTCGACATTCCAATCACCTGAAGAAGGCCGAAGGGTACAACGGCCGAAACATTGTGATAAATATGGCAACAAAGATGAGGACAATAGTCCGAATAATGTAAATATTTTTAGATTGTAAGAATTTTGTGTTTTTTGGTCATGGGCGATAATAATGGTTTAGTGATATAAGTTTTACTAATTAACCCATAGCTGTGGGAAATGATGTGGATTCACACCATTCCTAAGGGTATTTGCGCGTAAGGGAATATAGTAAACCCAACGAAAATTGAACAATTCCAAGCCATTATTACACCGCCCGAACATACAAGCTTACAGCATCTGGTATTCCCAAGCGGTCACCCATTTGGGTACTGACCAAGCTCAACGTTGTTTAATTTCGGGAACCAGTGTTTCAAAATGATGTGATCATAAACCTGTTTTAAATATCCTTCATTCGTAAATTATTTTCCGGCTAATGAAACAGATGATTTGTAATTGCTTGGAGATCTTAAATCCCTACCCAGACTCATATGTGTCTACTAACTTTTGAAGGTTTCAAGGAGTTCTTTTGATCTCGCCATAGTGATACCACTTACTTCAGCAATCAAGAGCAAACTAAAACTAAATGTTTCAGGTTTAAATAAGACAATTTCCTACCAAATCCTCTCTAATGATGTTTTAATCATTTGCATCTGACGTGTTGCACGTGACTATATTTTAAGACATTTTAAGTAATAAGGCATCTGGGGCCTTCCTAACATTTTCATCCCAAGAAAATTGCATTAGAGATAATTTAAAAATATACTTTTTTATTTTATACATTTAGTTATATTACCTATACCTCTAAATGATGTGAAGATGAAATATCCAGATGTGGAAATATGTTAAAAGCGACAAATGATTCAGTTGATTGTCTTAAGGTTTATCAGAAGTTTATGTGACCAGAATCGGTTTCATTCTTATCGTTAAATACGAGAATAAGTAAAACATGACGTCTCTTCTTAGTAGAAACATACAAAGTATGACAAAATAAAAACAAATGTATCAGAATTCCAAATTTAGCCTTCAACAGTCCTTTTTTCCCCTGAATACTGCCTTTGAATAACGGCGTGTATGACTGCTTCATTGATGTTCCTGATCTACTTTCTCATTTTCCTGTGAGCTTATTCTTTCACCTCATCAAATAAAGAATCAAGTCGGTCCAAATTTCAGGAAACATCGTCGCGCAGAAGTATAGATAACCAAGAAATTGTAAGAAAACCGTGGTAGTACTATCGCTCACTTGAATGAGATTCTGAAATTATTTTTTCAGCTGCAGTTAGAACACCGGCATATTTGACCTTATCTTTATTCACAGCAGCAGTTAACCTACCATTGCGGTGCCTGTCACTAAGGTTCAGTTTCTCCTTTCCTCAGGAATGCCATTAATTGAACATAGCCATCAGGTGCAGTAATTCCATGAATATTCACTAACCATAACGACAATAAGATGAAGTGAATTAGTAATATAATAATAATAATAATAATAATAATAATAATAATAATAATAATAATAATAAAGAAAATGCTTCATTTAAGAAACATAACTTTTACGTTGTAGCTAAACAAAAATGGCGTAGAGAATCAGAGAGGAGTGGTTGGTAGAATTACTAAAGGATAATCATCGTGCCAAAAGTAATTAAGACACTGTTTATGAAAGAAAGTGCTATGATGTGCGTTCATGTCTCGGCAAGATGTCGGCAAGATTTTACAGTGGGATGGCCAGATGTAACCGTAACTTCTATGCTAACAGTTTCTTTTCTTGCACTTCTAGCTTTTGAAACGCACTCCCGGCTTCTTGACTCCCAATCAAGTTTGATCTTCAAAAAATTAAATACAATATCAATCGTTATATTCTGTTCTCTTAAATACTGTTCTATTATAATTTTCGCACCTCAATAATGTTTTATTTATATTCTCTCACGCTCATTAACCCGCCGCGTTTTAACGGTTCTGTTGCTTTGCTTGGGATGGAATGATTAAAAAATTATCTGTATATTCCCTGTTCAATAGTAAATATCTATGCAGATGATACCACAGTTTATGTGTGCACCTTCAAAAATCTAGGTGATCAGAGCCTATCAACTGATATCTCTTCTGACCGAGTTCTAACAGCCCAACGAGGGAAAATAGCTTGTAACTTTCAACGCCATCAAAACCAAGCTAGTAACTTTTAACCATCGCCGAGCTGACCCTGAATTCTCACCAGTCACGATGAATGTTTGCGAACGTCTTTTGGGATTCCGGACACTCAAATGGAACTCGTGTACATGAAACATCGATAAAGATTCTGGAAAAAATGGTCGGCACTTTATACCGCTTTGTACCTGATTCTCCCTACCATGATCTGTATTTACAAGGACCAGATCAAACTAAAAATGTAGTATTGTTGCCATATCTGAATTGGAGCTGTCCAGTCCTTTCTTTCCATTTTTGAGAGAATTCAAAAACGTTTACGCGGACTTGTGGGTGATTAATTATTTTCCACTATACAGTCGCCACCCTAGCAATACTCTACCGCTATGTTAAAGGAAAATGTTCTGACGAGACACGTTCATTAGTTCCACTAGTTCATACGTTGATAGCTAAGACTTTCCATGCTACTTACACAGAGACGAATCATCCTTTGTATTTCATTGATAAGAAGGAAGATCCATTTGGACAGTTTCTTCCTCAAAGCCGCTGCTTTGTGGAACAGACTCCCGAGTAAATGCTTAATCTTAATCTCTTCAAAGTCTCGGGTCAACCGTTATCTATCTTATTTATACTCATAAGATTAACTCCTTTTACATCCATAAAACAACACCATTCATTAGCCTTCTAACTTGAGTAGATCTTGAACTTTGTATTGGGTGAATGCTACTTCGTTTTTTTTTTTTTTGCTTTTTTTTTTTACTGTTATTCCATCCATTATAAGAGATAAACCTCTTTTCAATTTGAACCAATTCTTGCCAGATTGGAGCTATTCATTAAGTGTTGCAAAGTGCATTGAGCATTTGTAATCTTAAGGGAGATAAAAACTCATCCCAGATGTTCTCTTCCGAATGAAAAAAAAAGATAGGAAGTAGGGATAAAGGGAATTATTTTGCTCACAATTTTTGCCTGAAGAAAAAACATGCGCATATTAAACTGCATATGCATGTTTTTAAAAATTTTTATATCATTCTCTTTCTTTCTTTCTTTTTGTTTGTTTCTTTTAAAACATTAACTCACAATACAGCAAACACACTGACACATATACACCATCTATATATAAGAGGTATATAGGCGCATACACCAAGTGTAACAGCCAAATTGTCCAAATTGTGTAAAGGCATAATTGTCAATCCAACAAAATGTTTAGTATCTAAAAAAAACACTAAACTAATTGAGTTTCTTTTTTTCTGGGTTTTCAGATAGGGCGTTTAGCCATCTTGGCACCATCTGTCGCTAGAATCACTGAAAAACCCTTTGAGTCATTCAGCTAGAAGGAGCACAGGTTAAAATAGTTTTGTGTCAGTCCCACTGTTTTTCCAAATGAGCAATGGTGAGAGGAAAAAGATCATTCTGGCCTTTAGTAATGGTAGCAATATTCATACACTGGTTTTCATTTTCAAAGTCCATTGAAGAAGCATCAAGAGAACGGTGAATAAATTTTAAAACGAGGGATTAGTAGAAAGGAAAAGTTGATCAGGAGATCACAACAGCAAGAGGGATCATCATTTCAGCTTAAAGCTAACTAGAGCACTTAGAAAAGATCCAATTCAATCCATAAGACATTTGGCATACGAGAGAGGAGTTTCAGCTATGACAGTCCAAAGAGGAGTCAAAAAGACTTGAAAATGAAGTTGTACGTGAAACCTGTAAGGCATCTTGTTACTCCAGGACAGACAATTAGAAGGTTAGACAGGGCGAGGATCATCTTGAATAAGTTGTAAAATGATCCTGATATAATATATATATATATATATATATTTGAACTTTATTTCAATTCTTCCTTAGCTTCCGATCCTTAACTAAGTCTAATTATTGATGAACATGTCATTTTCGTTTACGATCGATTTCCTTGGATTTTTCTTTTAAGCTTGGAGAGTAATTATACATTTTCCTTGCTCAAAGTATAGTCCAATAGTGTTATAAAAGCCTCGGAGAATTCAAGTAAGATATCTTTAATCATTTCTAAGATACAACGGTTCAAAGCTTAAACTAACAAATTTACAATTTTGCTTTTACACGATTGGGACAATTTTGCCGGTATATATACTCATTGTCCTCCTTTGGTCTGACGTGGAATTCAATCCTCAATATTGCTGGTAATTTGAACAGTGCGCACGCGGAAACCAAATGTAATGGAGACACGCTTTTTTTTCTTCTTTCTTTTATTCATTTTACTTTCTTTAGCAATTTTTTTTCTATAATCCGCATCGGTTGCATCTTTTCGGTTTTTTCTTTTTCAGTTTCTTTGCAAACTTACGAACTGTTCTACTTCATCTTCGTACTTTCATTATCATTTATTATTATTATTATTATTCACCCAACACATTGCCCTAGAGCTCTTCAAGGTGGAGAGCTATTAAATGAAGTTGTTTCAATGGGCTAGAACGATGGTGCAAATGGTGCACATTATGAGGATATCAAGGATGGTTGTGACTAAATGAATGGTCACGGAATAACAAAACAAGTGTTAGCAGATTAGTAGTATTATAACAGAAGAGTAGTACTAGACTTGAGAGTGTGTAATGGTACACTGTTCCCCGAACTCTAATCAGTCTTATAATTAATGAAAGAGTCCACCACCGACTCATTGTAGGTAGTACACCAAAACAAGGATAAATAACGGTTGACTCTTGACCTGAAGAGGTTAAGATTGTAGTAATCTGGGAAGAAGAGTCTGTTCTATAAGTCTTGGAGATAAGCTGCGTAAATGGAACTTCCTCCTTACTAACGGTGTATCAAGGGAATGAGAATGAGTCGATTCAGTGTTCGTGGTCTGGTGGTTCCTAGATGTGAAGGCCTGGACCGGTGTAACGAAGGAATGTAGCTCCTGATTATTTATCATAGTAATTTAAAAAAAAAATCATTTCACCACATGCAAGGCAAAACACCAGTACAACACAGGTGGAGGCACTGAGTGAAATAATATAAGAAAAAGAAAACTATTATTAACCCTAGAACACTAACCATGGTTATATAGTACCCAGTGCAAATTTTCCCATTTTTAATTACAATTTTCAGTACCTGAATAATATGTTTTTGATATATTTTCAGTACCTAAATAATATGTTTTTCAGTTCCTATTAATGTTAACTCAAAGTACAAAGATTGAAGTGCCTGCTTGTAAAATATTTCAAATAAAGATTTATATTTAATGTTTTATTTGATATTTTCAAAATCGGGTATAATATACCCATGGTTAGTAGTGGTGTAACTTTAATTGATGGTTAGTGTTCTAGTGTTAAGTAGCGAGACAATAAAAGAACAGGCAGCGATTGACATTGCATTTAAATTTCTGAAGATCAAACTTTACTGGAAAACAAGAAGCCAGAAGAGAGTTTCCCAAGCAAAATACGAGAGAAAAGAAACTGTTAGCATAGAACTTAGAAAATTTTTTCCACAAAGAGTGACCAGTTAGGAGTTTAAAATGACACATTTTCTTCCTTCCATTTAGTTTTTAGCAATATATTGGCGAGAGATAGACAACGTTTCGTCTGTGGGAAAAGATTTTGTATCTTGAAAGGTTGCACAAACGCTTTTGGATTCCATCGAGGTTGCAATGTGATGATCAGGCTGCCGAAGCCCACCTCCAAACAACTATTTACTTTCAGGTAATTTTTATTTGTTTAAACTTGCAAGGTACTAACGTTACAATCATCATCATCGTCTTCTTTTTCTATTTATTCATGTTTTGTTTTGCTTTCTGTTTTACCATTTGCATTTCTAAAAAAAAATGTTTTCTTTCTTCTTCTTTTATAGGCCGTGTCCCTTTAGGATGTAAGCGATCATGACTCTCTACATCTTCCTGTCCCTTGTAGTTCGTAATAATTTTTGACTTTTTGTTATCTCTCCCAAACCCTGTTCTATCATCCTTTTATCCAAGCCCCACTAGTATGTTTCGAGATGCTTTCCTCTGTTCTTCTTTCCCTCAATCTGTCTTGTGAGTATCAGGTTTTCCAAGTGTTCCTTCCTCATTACATTCCCCAGAAATTTCAACTGCCTCTTCTTGATGTTAGGTATAATTTTCTTTTTTGTTTCTATTTTCTCCAAAAACTCGTCTTTGCTCACAGGTTTGGTCCACGGTATCCTCAGCATCTTTCTGTAGAACCATATTTCTGTTGCTTCAAGTCTTTTTTTCATCTTTGAAGAGATTGTCTAAAAACCAAAAAAAGAAGAAAATGTGGTTATATGGAAGATTATGTTTTCCTGATCTCCCATTTAATGGGGTCTGCTTCATTTTTCCGAATTTCTTTTCTTCCTCTTCCATTCCATGACCACTCTTTCTTGCTTTTTCCTATTCACTCATTCTCTTCTACAATTCTCATCAGTTTCCATATCATCCACCAGCTCTTGCACGCCCCAAAACACATTGATACTTTTACAAGAGTTAACCTGTAAAGCAAGATAAAATCTTATTTTCGAATGTTAAAAGCGATGAATAATAAAAAAAGAACATCATTATATTTTCTTTTTTAAATAATACTATACTAGATTGAACTCACTCAATGAAATTCTCATATTACAATTGCTTATTCATATTGGCATTTCGAGACAGATTAGATTTCAACAAAGGATCGGTTCAGAAAAACGTCATCACATGAAACATTTATAAATATATTTTGATTTTCGAATTATTATTTCCAATTTTTGGTTGTTATAGAGTTTATCGTAAACATAAAGTTTCGACACTGTAACATAAAGGCATATTCAGGTTTCCAGTTTTTGGGGTGTGGGTGCTAACAGGTGATATCTTGTGGTAACTGAAAATCGTTATCTTCTTGGCCATTCATGCTGAAACAGAATGTGTGGATTTTACTAACTAATCGAGTAAGTGAACTCAGAACTGTAATGCTTTTAATCAGCGCCTATACTCATTACGCACCATCCTGAGATAATCAGGCAGTGTAATTTTTAATTAATATTAAGTAACTTACTATACGAAGTAAGAACTAGATAATATTCCTAGAAATGAGCAGTAGCACGAGAACAGTCTATCCCTGGAGATTAAATAAAGGGTTAAGAATACCCTGGAGGGCATAATTGCTGAAACTTTGTTCTCCCAACAACAAAAACGAGGACAATAGTCTGAATATATATAGTAAAATAAATTACAATACACCTCCAAAATTATTGGTTGGTCGTGAGACATTCAGTATAATAAGGACTTAAAATACATTGCCAGACAAAAGTGAGTTCACATCGAAGAAAAATACATTGAGATACCAATTGGCTGAGTCCTATCGAGAAGGGGACAAATCTAACATCCATTACATTAACCTATAAACATGAATGATCATGACCATGCTAGAATGTTGGGACGGGGGGCGCAATCCCAGCGTAAAAACAAAGACCTGATTAAATCAGTGTCTTTGTATTAAAAGACTTGGTTGACCCCATTTCATTTACCCATCTTATTTGTTCCTATGTACTTTTATTTATAAAAATTTCAACGCTTTGATAAAGATGCCAGAGATATGTTTGTCAAATCAGTACTATGTTATTGTATATCACTGTAATATCATATGTTTATTATATTTGATAATGTTACTATATTACTATATATAAATTTTTGACTCTAAAATACATACAAGCAAAAATGACAGAAATGTATTTTAATGTGTGTATGATTCAGAAATAAAAATAAAATAAAGCGAAATAGTTTAAATTTGCAAACCAATTTATTCGTGTCTCTAAACAAAGTGTCTTCCCCACGCTCAGACACTGACGCAAAGACATAGCGAGCTTCACACTATTTTACCGTTTTTTGAACGGTAAAGCTTTATTTATTATTTCCTGTTTAGAATTGGGTTTCTGGTTTATTCTAATATCTATTCATTCTCTTTCATCCCCAGTAAACCCTAAATCTTAGTCGCCTTATCGTCTTGCTTGGGGAGTAACGATTATATATATATATATATATATATATATATATATATATATATATATATATATATATATATATATATATATATATATATTATAATAAATTATATTATATTATATTAAATAAATTACTATACAAAATAAGAACTAGACGATATCCCTAGAAAACTAGCAGTGGAACGAGAACAGTCTATCCTTGGAGATTAAATAAAGTTTTAAGTTAGGAATTCCCCGGATAGCACAATTGTGATCACAACAACAAAGACGAGGACAATACTCCGAATATAAAACCACTGCAGTTGTTATATCGACGATTTTTGTCAATCCCATTTACTATTCATTATCTAAGAAACCACTAGAGTTGATTTTTTACTATGGGAAATATCTCATGTACTTGCTGTCACCGAAAATGACGTGATCGTGCTCTGTATTAGAGCCTAGCTCGTATTATGGCTTTTTAGATCGGTATCGGTTTTTACTGGTTTATAACTTCTGTTTATTTTCTCATTTATTCCTAGATCAAACATTTTTACTGCAGAGGAAAACCGGTTCACAACTTCTTATGCTTGATGCAAAGAGCTAACAGAACCGCATCATCTGCAAACAAGAACTCCCAAAGCATTTTCCTCCAACTCCTAGCGTTGAATATTTAGTGATCAAAAAGCTTCCAGTTGATCTAAATTCAAACAAAATACCATTATTAAAATCACCGAAGGTATATTCCAGCACCAGAGTAAAGTTATTAGCAAATAAAACAGAAGCCATTACACATATTTGCTTCGTCCAATTTTTAACATGAAAAGGATCTGATGAACTGCCATCTGACTTATCAGAAGCTTTCACGTCTTCATGGAAGGATATTATGGCATTTAGTATCTTATCAGGAAGCCCAATTTTCTACCGTACTGAGCACACAGATTCGCGATTAGTGGACTCAATATCTCACATTTTTTTGTACGCACTTTCTTTGCAACCTGTCGTTAGCAATATATTATGTCTATGGTCCCTCTTCCAACCCTGAAATCACACTAGGTTTTTAGGATAAATATGCTCTACAAGTTCAGTCATTATTCCGTTGCCAATAACTCGAGTAAGTATCTTGTCTGCTACAGAGAGAAATGATATAATCCGATGATTGTCACACGATTCTTGTTTTCTCTTTCGCTTAAATAGATAAATAATGGAGACGTCTGTACATTCATGAGTGACCTGAACAGACTACCTAATGACAAATGAAATCCAAGAGCTTCCGCACACGTAGGCTACCTCCATACTTGTACACTTCGACATGCAATTTACATGCTACTATTTTGCTTACAGCTGTTTTAACTTCCGCAGATACCGGATCAAAATTTCCGGTCTTAAAGAAATTGAATTAATAATATTTCTATTCATATTAGATGGAGAATTTTAAATAGTTTCAAAGTGTTCTTTCCACTGATTAAGAATATCACCGTTATCAGTCAGTAAAGTGGATACGTTTGGTGTTCATATTAGTGAGGATTCGCGTGATGGGGACATAAACTTGTTTTATAACTTTTTAGGGGCTTTTGCATCTTTTCTATCAGCAGCTGCTTGAAATTCAGCTGCTTTCGATGACCACCATTCTTTATACATTTTTCAAGTCCCGTTGAACAGTTTGTGTAAAGCACGAAAATAGTTGCCCTAAACTTTCTTTTTGTCATCCATAACTTGCGGATATAAGGCTTTTTTTGAAAAAAAATCAGTAACTGTATTGTTGTCATCAAATCCGCTTTGATGTTTACATTTTGGCAGGCGAAGAAATGAAGCAGAATAGGTTCTGTCCTTCAGATTCTTCCACGATTCTTCAATATTCTCTGAAATTTCAATTTTCTCGTGCTGCACGTGGAATAGTCGGGACAACCTAGTTTTTCTTCTCGCACCAAGGAATCGGACTTTTATACGTTTCAGACATTTTGCATTTGCGCCTTTTATGCCAAGCCCCCAAGTTGAGATGATACCATACAGCGCATCAGGGAATGATCGAATAACCAGCATGTGCTATGGAAGGAACGAGTATGATGAATGTCATGTCGATGTCTCCTTTTAGTTAAAATATTGTCAATAAAATGTCATTTCTTTTGACCCTGGGTGCATCCAATTAGTTTTTAACCTGTTAGGTTGTTGAAACATATTGTTAGTTTTAAGGAGGCCAACTTCATTGCAAATACGATAAGGTAAAGTTCGTTGCTGTTACTTTTCACCAAAGCCATGAGAACCAAAGACGTTTCTCCAAGACACATCATCTGATCCAACTCTGGCATCGGAATTCCCATTGTGAAAAGTTTATCCTGATAGCATATAGTTTTACAATACGAAATAGTTTCCCATAAAAGTGGATTATCTTTTATTCTTTAGAATTCATGGTTTGAGCATACAAAGATCAATTTTTAATATCATCAGACGATCATTGACCACCTGCGGTAGAGACATCAGTGTATTTGCTATCTTAGTTCTGATAGCAATTCTAACACCTGAAGAACGCGTTGCATCCTCCGCTTTCACTGGCCAGAAAGATGTATAATCTTTCCCCTTCTCCTCAGGTTGTCCATAATCAGGAAGTCGACTTTCATTTTATGCCACTATATGTGTATTGTACTTATTTAGGACATTTGACAAAGAGCATTTTCCTTTTCAAATGACTTCTCGCTATCCTGAAGGGTTTCTCTCTCTCTCACACACACACATGCACGCACACAGACATATATATAATCTTATCATTTTTTAATTGGTCACAAATAATAAATGATGTAGTTTAACTTGTATACATTAGTTCATTATACGTGTATTTAATGTATTGAGGGGTGGTGGATATATATTTGCACATGGGGGTGGTGGCTATATACTTACGCATGCATGCATATACAATTTAGAAACTGTATACAGACATTACAACAGACTGTAATTATGCCAAAAGTATTACTGTCATACCAAGTTTGATCGATTTTCAAAACCATTATTAATATAATACTAAATTACTAAACATTAATCTAAGACCTGTAGGCACCAACAGTGACCTTATACAAATTCTTCTGTGAGGTGCGGGTCAAAATGTAACTTCATTACTGTTGAAGCTCTCTTTTAAACTTAATATTTTATATCAGTTTTCTAGTAGATATACATATATATATATAGTTTTGTATTTGCGCAGTAATACATGTTTCATTAAATGACTGACAAGTTACTACCGTTCAAGTAATTGCTTTTATCTTGTGTGCGAACACGAGATTTTATTTCTGAAATTAGTGTGTGGGCAAATTGTTCAAATTATTATTCATTCTGAGCGCTTTCACCTAATGGATCAGCCATTTTCTAGGATATTGCAGGTGTTATTGCAAATGTTGTGTAAGTGCTAACGTAAATGTTATGTAAGGTGCTGAAAGCTAGACATATACGTTATTTAATTTCCGGATACATGTAGTTCATTGTGGCTGTCATCATAGTAAATGTTATGCGGATTGTTTTTCTTCTTGTTGTTGCTGCTTTTTATGATGGGGGCTTCAATTATTTTAGACTTCTTTACAATTAGGTTTTCTATCACTCTATCTCCCGCTCTCTCTCTTTATATACATACATACATACATACATATATATATATATATATATATATATATATATATATATATGTGTGTATGTATGTATATATATATATGTGTGTGTGTGTGTGTGTGTGTGCATTTAGGCAGTAATCCTTCTTTCATGCACATTTCATTGAATACGTCAGACAAGGTGCTTTTATTTAGTTTTTTTTTATACAATTTCTCATGTGATCTAATAATCTTTTTCTTTTCAGATGATAAATTATATAAAAAAAAAACTGTCCGAATGTTCTTTTTTTTCCGAGCGCTTTCGGCTATACATTTAGCCATTTTCAAGGATGAAATATTTTAAGTGCTAAATAAGAAATAGTTTGTTGCACGTATGTATTTATATAATGTTTTCATTTTTCAAAACACGGTCAATATATTGTGTCCATGTTCAATAGATGATATTATTGAATGCTTCTTTTTTTTTTGTTTTTATTAATAATGCATTCGATTTCGAATTCAATACTTATAAAACTGAATCTTCACGCACAAAATCTCGTTTGTATGCCCCCTCCCACCCCCAAAAAGGTTATACGCAGAAAGAAAGGGCAGTACATAAAGGTAAAAAAGCATGAAAAAAGACTAACTTCTTCTCTTTTACAGAAAAAATGGATGTGTTGTAGATAAGGCGTGGTACATTAAGTAGTTGAGAAGCACTCGGAGAAAGCAAGAGAGTCAAATAGACCAAGCGGTAAAAACTGAGTCTGATTAATAAGAAGAAAATGTTAAGTGTTGGGAGAAGATAAATCGCCTTACTAAGTAATCTATGTTGTCTAGAATGGAAAGAAAAGCAAATACTTAGTCTTCCCGACGGTAACATATGTCGTGCATTCAGTGAAGAGACGTATATTTAATTTGTGCTAATGCTAAAGTTAACCGTCACATTTTATACACTAGTGCATTTCTCACCATATATATATATATATATATATATATATATATATATATATATATATATATGAAAATCTCTCAGTGTTAACCTGTAGAAAAGACAATATTTATA
>OZ010573.1:102410931-102435931 GCA_963932145.1 Acanthosepion lycidas | reverse complement strand
AAGTAGTGTTGGATTGTTATGTGATATCCATGTCAGTGAATGTTGGACAAGGAAAAAAATCGAGGTAGCAGAAATGTAGTTCGGTAGAAGAATACTGAAAACTCCATGGGCGAAGAGAAGTCTTAAAGAAAATGGCAACATAAAGGACATTTAGAATCATGAAAAAGGAGCTGAAATTCCTTGGGCACAACGAGAAAGGAGGGCCAATAAACTTAACCCTTACGGGCGTATATTGAGGGCGAAAGAGATAGTAAAGGTAAGTAAATAGCACAGCCACCGGAATCCGAGGTTGCCAGGCTACTAGGGCAGCTAACTAATCTCCTTTACAGATGACTACCCAGGAAACATTCGTGTTTGTTCAACACCCACAGAGCCCACCTGTGGTTTATACAGAAACTAAACTAAGTGGACCTTCGTTAGAGTTTCTGGGAGAGAGCGCGTTATCTAGCGTGGTCAAAAGTCTGAACCAGGCTAATACGTTCAAACCCTCTGCCACAATGACTTGTGACTTCGTGCTAACACAACTATCGACGGCTCCCCAGGGTTCCGTCTACTCAATTTCATTCACAAGGCTTGGGTCAACCTGTAGTATGGTTTTTGTCCACTTTTCAAAGTTCCGCATGCTGGGATCGTCTCCTCCAGATCGATAACATCAAAAAGTCACCTTCCTGAAAAAGAGATAGTGGCAGGGTAGCGAGCCACTTACCTCACGTGCTTGTGTTGAATGGATGGCAAAATGGAGTGAGGGATTTAGCAAAGCGCAAAAAACTGCTAAGAGCCACATGAGAAAGAGAAAGCCTGGAGGGACGTGGCACATAGAAGAAGATGAAGAGATTATATGATAAGCAGGGAATGCGAGGGATAGTAAAAAGATAAAGATTACTAAGCGCTACAAATGATAGGAAGTTGCAGAGAGCCATGACCGGCTACTGTTTGATTAATTCCTCTTAGTAACTAATCAACTAACGGAACATTCCAATATCAGCACACTCATCACGATATTACTCATTTTTTAGTTGTATACCATTCACACCGGCTGCGTTTCATTCGTTTTGACGCATTGGTTACAAGCGACGTTTTGTACAAAGACTTATAATTCTTTGTAGATATTTTATATTTTTATACTTGTATACAATTTTTAAACATAACTGGAAGAAGACGGATTGATAGAGCGGTTTTCTACAGTTTATTAACATTTTAGATGTTATTTAAAGTCAAAAAATCTTGTGCAAGTATTTTTGGAGATAAAAATGATTAAGTGATACAAATCTTACTAATTAACTCATAGCTAGCGAGAGAAGACGGTGGATTCAGACCTTTCCCAAGGGTATTTTCACGTAAGTGACTATTACGAACCCAATCGGAATTGGAACTGGGCACTCCGATTAACAATTCTGAGCCAGTGTCCATTACATCAACCGCAAATCCAATGTTACAACTTCTGGTATTCCCGAAGAAGACAGATATACTGGCGAAATATTGTTGAGCATTGTCAAACAACGTGTCTTTTCTAAAATTGCGCACTTCTTTAAGTGTTTATACTCCTACTACACATCTACTACTGCTACTACTACTACTAATAATAATAACAATTCATGTTTGGTAAATATTACAATGGAATCTTTCCAGGTAGAATTGAGTTATTGTTCCAAGTAAGATTATAGCGAGGAAAAGGCTTGGATTTCGCATATAAGACGCAGGGTGAGGTTTTGAGTCATTTTCTGAAAAAAAAAAGTGCGTCTTAAAATAATGGTATTTTATGTCTTCCCTTTGATATACCCAAACTGACAGCATCACTAAACTTGCGCTCTGGGACTTTTATCAAATAAAAAGAACGATGTGATAATTTCTGAGATTTATTCAAATCACAGTAAACGGATAATGGAGACCGTTGTACATTTCGAATTATTTTTATCTTATAAAAGAAATAAAGAATTTAGTTTTGTGTATAATTTAATTTTATGACGTGTCTCGAAAGATTCTCGGTAATTTCCCCATATTCAAACATTTAACCAAATCACCAGACATCTGCTTTATCTAGGGAACGGATCCTTGGCCCCATCAAGAATTTTCATCAATCCTCGTGTTTGACATTTTCAATGTTGTGCTTAAGGTAGATATCTAAGAACAAACTCAGATGGAGTAATAAAAACGGCCAACTTAATGTAATTTAAAATTTCTCAGCTTGGATTACAGATTTGGTGATACTATTTTTGTCACATTTCTTTTTTTTTGTGATGGATCTCTTCGGGACGTGAGTGATCAGGAACCTCCACATATTACCGTTTTTTATTGTACTAATTAGCTTCTGACTCTTTACCGTTTTCTTTGTCCTTGTTCTACGATTCATTCAGACAAACACGTTAAATAGGTAACTCACTGTTTTCTCCTGATTCTCTTGCCTTTAATATAGTGATTTTCTAAGTGTAGCTTAGATGCGGTAAAAGGCCGAAAGTATGAAGCGTCCAGTGAAGATCGAACTCACTACTCAGTCGTAATTATTCTATCTAGACACTTACCTCACGTGCTTGTGTTGAATGGATGGCAAAATGGAGTGAGGGATTTAGAAAAGAGATAACCGCCCAATGCAAAATTTAAAAACATAAATAAAAAATCTAAATATTTCTGATAATTAAAGAATTGTGATAATTCATCTATTATCACGTGGGATATTGTTGCAAGAGCCAAATCTTGCAATAGGAAAGGAAATAGATGTAATATACGTCTTGTTGAGAAAGTAGTTATGATAAAGCCCTTAAATAAACCGATTATTTATTATCGATTTATTATTGAACAAGAGAAATGAATTGACGGTTACATGCAGGCATAAAAATAAATTCTGGTTAAATACGTTGCTAACTATTACACCACGTCGAAGGACCAAAATGGCGATTTTCTAAGCGTAGCTCAGATGTGACACAAAGCCGAAAGTTTGGGGCACCGACTGAGGATCGAACTCATTATTCAGTCGTAACTGATCTAGCGAGATAAGCTTGCTAACCATTTCATCACGTCAAAGTGCATCTCTTGCCTTTCATATATCTTGTGAGTGTTTAATTTCCGATTAACCCTTTCCTCATTGGTGACGCTTGTGCCAGTAAGAAATATTGGAATTAAGTCAAAAAGCTGTTCTTATATTTACTACAAAGTATTTATTTCTCGCTGTTCTCATTTAGCTTCTGTTCTGACAAGTTTTTTTTGGTTGTATTGAGTGCCAAAGTAAAAGAGAAAACAGAAAAAGGTGTGAACTCCTGAATAATTAGTTTCAGGAGTATACATGAAAGATTAAATTAACTCTACTGCAATGTAAGACATGTTTAATCAGACATCCAAATCGCCACAGATGTGCTTTTTCTACTGATGATGAATTAAAGAACACAAATGCATGAAGTAAAACAGTAAAAGATGAGATGAAGTTTCGTATAAATGAAGAACGAAAGAAGTATTTACTTAGAATTTTGTGTAGGAGAATCTGCTAAGTTCCGAAGAGCTTCATTAAAAAAATGACAAAAGACTACAAAAATAGAATAAATTAATTTCTTCACTTTTATCTGGATTTGGTTATTCCGCACAAGCATACTCATTTTTGTTATTGTTAAAATGACTTTTTGAACGGTGACTTAAAAACAGAATTTTGTTTCTCATATCAAGCTATTAAAGATAACAAAGACATGATGGTAGAAAGGAAATTTTCAAGAACAAAAATAAAATTTAACATCATTACCGGAATGCATTCTAGCTCGGTATACAATATTATCAGTCATATATTGGAATAGGAAAGGCAATAGGTGTAATATACGTCTTGTTGAAAAAGTAGTTATGATAAAGCACTTAAATAAACCAAACTTATTAAAAAGAGAAATGAATTGACGGTTACATGTAGGCATAAAAATAAATTCTGGTTAAATACGTTGATCCAGATTCATTTTTCATGTAAATTATGGTTTGTTTTTTGATTTCTTTTCAAAAAAACATTATACTTAATATGAATAATTAATATTCACAACTCTAAAATTCATTATATATATATATCTTTTATTTAAAATGCCAAATATACTTTTTAAAATTAAATAAACTGTAAACCAAGTATTATACATAACTGCGTCACCATTGCAACAACCAGATATTTTTATTAAAATTTAAATTACGTAACGGTCAGTCTATACTCATCACCTGAAGATTGCGTTGTGTATGAAACTCTGAATCGTTCTATCGGTGAGGAATATATATATATATATATATATATATATATAAAGGAAAAAGACAACAGAAAAACTGTATATAGTTTTAGCCGACGCGTTTCATCTACTGCAAAATCTTTCAAGAAAAAAACGAAATTAATTTATTTGAACACAATATCTATAAACAAAAAAAGAACAAAATGTTGTTAGTTACTAGAAGAATTTAGGAACGCTCATATATATTCATTGAATCAACTGAAAAATTATGTCATTTATTTTTCATGTTTGAAGGAAATTTTTCATATATATATATATATATATATATATATATATATATATATATATATGTGTATATATATGTGTGTGGGGGGATTAATACAAATAAAATATGTCACTTAGCCGACTGATGTTATATTCAGCACACCAACTCTAGTGTTTCCTAAACGAACTTTTCCGTAATTGTTCAACCACTCTTCAGGAGGTTTTAGTATGCAGCCTTGCTTAAACATGCCACTCTTTGTAGCCGAGAGGTTAAAACACGTCGGATCAAAGACGGTTATACCTGGAAAGAGAGAGGCAGGTGCAAATCCAGCCAGAGGGCGCATTTTTCTTTAACAAAATTAATTTCTTGAATAAGATTAATTTCTTTAATCAGATTTCCAGAATATTCACACCTGTAGAGGAGGTAAAATTCTGTTTAAAATAAAATTGGCTATCTACTAAAAATAATGTTTACAGTGATAAAAATATGTCGAATTAACAAATTAAAAAAATCTATTTTTTCTTTATATATATATATATATATATATATATATATATTGTTTATAAGTTATTTTATTGAGTTTATAACTTATTTGAGTAAATACTCTGTTTTTAATTAAACAATATTAATTACATTTACCGGATTGAATGTTCGAGAAATTTCGTGGGAGACAGGTTGGAGAGAATGCATATTTTCTATGAAAAATTTCAGATAAATTGTATCCATAAAAATAACGTATAAACAGAAAATTTATAAAAATATTTTTCAGATCGAATCCATTTCATATAATATGTTGTCATTGTTTACATGAGGTTACGCTTCACAGCAGAAATGATATATCGAGAAATATCTTCGATTTGAGTTTATAAGCAGGAATTTGAGCTTTGCTAACACGAAGTCCTCTGTGGCTGATTGCTTAACAGTACGTCAGACCAAATGAAGGTTTTCGTATGGGAAACAGGTTCCATTGTACCTAGATTTCTCAGGCAAATGTAATTAATACTGTTTAATTAAATACAGACCATTTACTCAAATAATCTGTATACATAAAATAATGTATAAACAGAAAATATATTAAAATATCTACTTCAAATAAATAATAAATAATCCACTTCATATATATATATATATATATATATATATATATATATATATATATATATATATATATATATATATATATATATATAACCACGTGAGCTGGCTTCTATTGAAGTGTCACGGATTAATTAAGATGTACATATACCTATCCGCGTCTTTTAGAGTCTCATCTGTAAATCTCTAGGGAACTAGATATTTTAATGTACACCTTGATCATACAGATCTAAGTGCTAACACAGAAGGGATGCTTTTAAGCAATATATGTGTACTGCTTTTTGAAAGACTGTTTGTACTTAAAAGCAACTTGTATTCTCACGCCACGAAAGAGCAATAACAATGTACTAGAAGTGGGCAAGATGTGTTTGAAGCGGGCAAACGTGATAGATAATTATAGTGTTGACAATTTTCGAAGAAGAGTACGCAATAACGAGCATAGACCACTTTTACATATAAATAGCGGGAATGTAAAAATCAATAATGCATCGTAACTGTCAGTTTTATATATGTCTGATAATAGGTTATGGTGTGTTACTGCCAGTCCCTATGCAGTGTTGATTTCTATGTCTACACACACACACTCTGTCAATATATATATATATATATATATATATATATATATATATATATATATATATATATATATATATATATATATATGTCTGTGTCCGTGTGTGCGCGGGGGCGTCTAAAAATTCAGATATAACTCAAAATATATCTGTCAAGGAAAGTTGGTTCTCTGTGTCGCGCCAGAAATTTTTTTCTCGTCCGAGTTCATCCTTCAAATCTATGAATCAACCATTCGCTTTTGCATGGAATATTGCTGTTATATATGGTCTGGAGCCTCCGCTGTACGTCTTAGGGTCCTCGACAGAATCCAGAAACGGATATGCAATGTGGTTGCCCCTGATCTGGCATCTCAGTTACATTCACTCTCTTACAGACGTCCCATAGCCTCTCTCTGTCTTTACAAATACTTTCACGGTAACTACTCATGAATTTAAACGTGTCACAAGGTCGGTATCTCAGTCCCACCCTTTCACTGTCGAAACGGTTAAATGTAGCCGTCTCTTCTCCTCCAATAGCTTCATGTCTCGCACTTCCCGTCTGTGGAACTCTCTTCTTCTTACTTGCTTCCCTGATAGCTATAATCTCCAACTATTTAAATGCAATGTCAATTGACATCTCCATATGCCTTGACCCATTCCCCGTCCTTTTCTTCATCCTTTCCTCTTTCACGCCTCTTTACTATTGCTTCCACTCTCTGTAACCCCTTGCGTGCTAGTGGCACTCCCGCCTTGCTTGGGGTGAAAAGATTAAAAAAAAAAAATGATATCTGAAAAATTAAAATATTGACTATTATTTAAAATATATAATACATAAGTTCATTTGTCAAACTTAAACAATATAAATAATAATTATATCATAAAAATCAACAACAATAAAAACATTTACTCTCGTTTATTAGACATTAAATATCTAATAGCATTTCCTAATTAGCATCCTCCATAAGTTACCTTGGCTTTTAGTTAACCTGAAATATATATTGGGGGGAAACAAATATTCGTACACATACAAATTTTTAATTCATTGTAGTTTCAACTATTGAATAAACATACTTTTCATACAATTAACTGTACGCCGATGCATAATAACTAAGTCTGCATAGAAAACAGAAATAATTTTGATTTAATAGAAATAAATCCCATTTATTCATTTTAATGGGTAAAAAAGTATTCGTACTATACAAAATATACATAATCTTCATCTAATACTTTGTAGAATAGGCATTATTCACTTCTACAGCAACCAACCTCTTCTTGTTCTCAATGATTTGCAAATTTTAGTTGGTATTTTCTTCCATTCTTCTTCGCAATTTCATGATATTTACATTATTTTCAGGAAACCATTTCTTCGTAGATTTTGCAATGTGCTTAGGGTCATTATCTTCTTGGAAGATTCAATCAGGAGGAAGTTCTAGATTTTCAACTGAAGCATTCATTTTACCCTCTATTACTGATATGCTGCCAGTACCTTTTGCAGAAAACATCCCCAAGCCATGATGCTGCCACCACCAAATTTCACTATTGCAACTGTGTTCTTTTGTTTGAAGGCATCACCATCTTTACTCCATACATGATTTCTAGAATTACGTTCAAACAACTCACTTTTGGCTTCATCTGTCTATAATACTCTTTCCTAATACGAATTTTCCTTATCCTTATATTCACGAACTAATTTCAACCTGACACTCCTGTGTCCTTTCAATAGCAGTGGAGTTTTCCGAAAGGAGCGTGACTTCAGATTGTTCCTATGAATTTCATTGCTTATTTTTCGTTTACTGACACACATTCCTGATGAAAGAAAATCATCCTGCATATCTCGACGAATAACCATTGGATTTTGTTTCATTTGACGCATTAATTTCCTCAAAGATCTTGATGAAATCTTCCGTGGAGCACCTGTTCTTCTTTGGTTTTTAACAGTTTTGAGTCTTTTATACATTGAAATGAATAAACTAATGGTAGTAAATGGAATATTTAGGTTGTTTGAGATTTTACTGTAATTTTTACCTTCTTTCCAGAGCTTAACAATCTGTTCTTTTTACGAATTTGTCATTTCTTTACTTCTTGCCATGATGATAACCTTCTTGCATGATCAATGACAGAATGTCCTGTTTGTATTTTTTAGGCTAAAAATAACTACTGATAACATCATTGGAACATTCTAGAATATTCCACTTGAATAATCTAGAGTATTTAAGCAATTTAAAAGTTTTAAAATCTGAAATTTGTATTGTACGAATACTTTTTCCCCCATTAAAATGAAATGGAATTTATTTATATTAAATGATTTTTTTCTGTTTTTTATGCATATTTAGTTATTATACATCTGTGTACAGTTAATTATATGAAAAGTTTGTTTATTCATAAGTTAGAAATATTAGGTTGGCGCAAAAATAATGTCGTTTTCTCACATAGTAACATATATGAGAAAACGACATTATTTTTGCACCAACCTAATACAACAAAATTAAAAATTAGTATGTGTACGAATATTTGTTTCCCCCATTTATGAGTGTTCTTTATTTAAAAATGATGAAAAACTAACGATAGTTTTACTACTATGTACAATTTTTAAAGTAATCAATCGAGAATCGATGCTGACCCAAACTAGGACAGCTTTCCTTCTCTTAGAGTTTTCCTTTTCCTAGACCGGTTCCCTCCCAAAGCTTTACAACCTAGTCTGTCCTGCTATTTACCCATAGCTTGGAGGGGTAGAAGAAATAGATACAAGGAATTCGAACTCGGCTCTACTGATTCCTCAATCCGTTCCTGCATCTCTCTTTCGATCTTGCCCAAACTATCCAACTGGCTGGTGACAATCAATGTCTCCTAGACCAAGCTAGTTACATTCCATCATCATCACCGATCTGACACTGAACTACCACCAGTTAGAAAGAATGAAGTTTCTCTCGAGGAGGCACCGTGCCTTGTAAAACTGTTGGGCTTCAAATTCACACCCGACCTCAAGTGGAACTCGTACATACGATCCATTACTAAGGATGTAGGTAAAATGGTTGGCTCTCTTTGCTGCTCCAGAAAGTACCCGACCCCTCCTGATATCCTCTAACTTTACAAGAGCCAAATCAGGCCAAAAAAGGCAGTTGTGTTGTCATATTTGTGTGGGAGCTGCCCAGACCACACTCTTCAGCCTTTATGTCATTAAATTGTGCTCGACTGTACTGAAACCATATAATTTTCATACCAGATCAGTTATATATTTCAAAAAACAAATCCATTCATTTAGGAGTGACACGTAGACATATGGGAAAATAGTGTGTAATTCGTTTTGGAACATTCGAATAAATGTAATTAATTCTTTTAAAGAGAACAGCTTTATGAAAATAAGCACTTTAGTATGACCCAGCTCAAAGTAATATTTTATGACTCATCGGTGCATACGCAAACTTTATATAAATGGGAAGAAGTAATCATTCTGATTTGAGTGTGCTTCAGAGAGATACGGATACATTGATGGACAAAAGAAAATAATCGATAGACTGTTAAATAGACAATGAAAACGAAATTGATGAACGGATGAATAGATATATAAAAAGGAAGATAACAGATACACAGGAATCGTAACTATGAAGACAAAACATAGTTACGATTAACAGAATATCATCCAAAGATACTGAAACATTTATAGCTTATGAAAATACGCACACATTCAAAATTAAAATGCAGTGGTTCCCAAACATTTTTCTCTGGGCCGCATTATCGTAATGAAAATTTGCTCGCACATCCTCAAATTTTATGTGACAAAAAGCACATTAAAAAAAAAACAAAAAAAACAACAAACAAACAAACAAAAAAAAAACCCAGAGATAAGATAGCAGATTCGAAGTCAGAACATTATCATTGATAATTCTCTCCTCCAATTTGTGGACCCTAGTTACTATATTTTTAATACTTGATATAATGTAAAAATATCACAATGATAAATTCGGTCAATAATTATTTATAACTATTTGTACTGTGACTCATGCATGCAGTTACGAGTAATCCATAATAATATTTTAAATTTTTTTTATTTTTGGCATATGAATTTTTTGAAACTGTTCCTAAATATGTGATTGTCTTTCAATCATTCCGCCTCACCTGCTATCCTCTTCCACCGCACCTATAAGGCAGGCCGCATAGGTTGGAAACTACTGCTCTAATGTAATGTATAATCTTTGGTTAAGGGAGAACTATTCACAATTTAGAAAAACCCAAGTAAAGATTTTATCAACTCTTACCACCTTCAAACTTCTTGATTGTTGATTAATTAATTGATTTTCACGGCTTATCAATCTTTTTTGTCTTATTTAAAGCCAAAAATATTTTTAGATTGTAAAAATATTTATAGAGAGAATAATGGTTTAGTGATAAATGTCATACTAATTAACCCATAGTTAGGGGAGAAGTAGTAGAATAATATCTTTCCCAAAGCTATTTGCATGTAAACGAATATAATGAACCCAAGTGGACTTAAAACACAGCTATCTGATTAAGAATTCCGAGCCATTATCCATTACACCAGCCGTACAGCTGATATTCCCAAGCGGTCACTCATCTAGGTACTGACTAGGCTCGACGTTGCCTAACCTGGGTGATTGTACGAGAAGCGGTGTTTCAATATGATGTAATATTCAGACTACTTGTGATCTTATTAACGATCGAAAAATATAAATATGAAAACTCATGTCAAATCTTTACGTAATAACAAGCCAGTTGATAATGACGTCACCGGCTCACAAGATAAATGCTAAACTTCTCCATAATTCATAAAATATTTTCAAGTATTTTCAAAACAACCTTTTCCATATTCAGTGGTAGTAGGTACGTTCACTGAATTTTCGATACCTAACTACTAAAATTAAAATTTAAAAATGTAAAATAATTTTTGAAGATTTCATTTAAGCTTTAATTGAAAGCTAAAAGATTAAATTTATTATTTCCAGTAAGTAAAATATTCTGGTGTATTTCAGATAGAAATTATATAGATTGGAATGTCAAATAATTGCTCGATTTTTTAAAAAGTTTTTAAAAGCGGAAAATAGCCGCTTTTAAAAAGTTTTTAAAAAATTAATTAATTTTATGAAATTTGTAAACAAAACAAATTTATCGGTTTTAAAAATTTCCCAAAATTAAATTATAGATTTGTGACATGACACTTGAGTAAAATTAGAAACTTTAAAGTTAAATTAATCTGCTTTGAAATAAATATTACTTACTTATTGCATAAAAACCCAATATACAGACATTACTTAACGATGGGTCCCCTCTTTCTTTGATCTTTGTTGATTTATCCAGAAGCACTCAAGGTGATGACAGCTCTTATAGAAGACTCAGAAATGATATAAAGTTACGAAATCTAAGTGAGACTATTTTTTTTTTTTTTTTTTACAAATTAACATATTTTCAGCAATTATTTAATATTTTATTGACTTTTAGTTAGGTTTCAAGAAGCTTTATGAAATTTGCATTTCGTCTCTAGGCTTTTATGTTTACTATTTTAAACAACAAAAAAATAATTAATTGAAGTAGTACCCAAACGAAAATAAATACACAAAATAAAAATATTTAGTGAAATAGCAATTAAGAAAAAAAACTTTTTTTGTATTTTGTAGAGATGATTTGCAAAGACGTTAATGATGAAACAAAAGTGAATATTAAAAGTAAAATAATCGCATTGCGTCAGACGACGCTTAAATCACGTGACCTTTTTAAGGATAATGTAATGTATACATTCCTATAGGTAGAAATTAGGAACTTTTTTTCACTAAAAATTATTTAAAAAAAATATTTTGGTACAAACGACTGTTATGAGCTTTTCAAATTTTAATTCGTAAATGTACTTTTCACTTAACGATATCACCAAACCACTGTCTTAAAAGCAATGAAGAAGTCGAAACGATTTTTGAACTGTTATAAATTATTATAATTAAAATTTAAAAAAAATATTGCCCTTAATGTAACTTATTTGTAAAAGGAATTAAACGCTTTTCTAATTAAAAAATGTCATTGCATTTTTTATTTTAGAATTCAGAGCAGATTTTCAATAAAACGGGTAACTGTTTTACGAAAAAAATAAATAAAATGATGATTTACTTTCTCCAAGAAGTCCTGTTTTTAACTAATAAAAAAAAAATCTTCGTACTAAATATTTAATTTCTTGAAATTTCATGAAATTAAGTAAGTGGATATGTAACATATATAAAAAAAAAATATTTTTTACCAATATTTTCTAAAAAAAAATATTTTAAAAATAACTTCATTCATTTCTAAATATGTCCTGAAATTAAAATCCGACAATTATTTGAATTTTGCAAGAATTTCTAAATCAATTTGTTTTTCATCGGGAAAAAACGCAAGAAAACCTAGCCTTTATCTTTGATCCGCCGCTGACGTAAAAAAAAAAAAAGTTTTTAACCAAAATTTACAACGAGTAAATTTACAAAGGAGTAAAAAATTTAAAAAATAATAAAAATACATTGGTTTTTCCTCTTAATAATAACATAAACATTTTCATGACAAAACTTTGTTTTTATTGAGTTTGGGGCCTTTTTTCATGATGCTATGCTGTGTAACCGCGAAAAAGTGGAGGGAAAATAGTGTTTTTTCCAAAGAAAACATCTGTATCCATGTTTACTTTCTTTTCAGCGGTGTATTAACATGTCTATTTTTAAAATTCCTAGAATGTGTCCCATATTTGAATTTATTATCACAAAACGCTAAATGTTTTCAATAAATAAACATCGTAAGCACAAAACTGATAACTACATCTAATCAGTAACTAAATAATATTGAACGTAAAATAAAAAAAATGACATGAAAAAAGAAGTAATACCTTGCATTTAGTGATATTAAGTTAAATCGAATTTATATTAGTTTTAAAATTTAAGATCTGCTGTAAGTCGACGAGTAAAAACGACCTTATAATGAATTACTCATATCATAACAAAATAAAATCGAATTGATACTAGTTTTAAAATTTAAAATCTGCTGTTGGTCGACAATTCAAAACGACGTCACAATATTTTACTTATATCATAATAACGAGATAAAATCAGGATCAATTAAAGGCTTTTAGTTAAGAGATTTTATAACTTGCATCCCCGAATATATGCTTCTCCTGCAAATTGTTAAACTAATCAACTTGAACGATTTTTTAACTAATATCAACATAAAGCTGATAAAAGCAGTTAAAAGTAGTCAAAATAATCTATGTAAAAATTAAAGTTTACATCTGAAGTAGGTGCTTATCAAATAGAATGTAAACAATACTCCCAAATACAAAATTTATAGAAAAGATGAAACGAACACAAAATAAGCTTAAAATTAAAAAAATACACTCAATGCTCGTGTGTACCACCGAAAACTTCGTGATCATAAGTTTCGTCTAGAAAATAAAATTACTTAGTATATAATATTTTGTATAATATACTTATATAACACAAAGTACGTAATTGCGTTGTAACTCGATTACGTAGTTTGTCTTAATTCGATCATGTGTACAACTGAGAGTGATTACAGTAACCGTTCTTCGATTCCGGAACACAGTGCAAGTTTCCGATGAGCTTTTCATTCGTTACATCTATACTAATTAATGCTTATGTTCGAGATTAGATTGTCATAACAGTTCTCCAGAACCCTAGTGCTCCACGAGAGATCACTGGGGCTCTACGAGAGGTGATTAGGGACTGAGAAAGAGAGAGAGGGAGAGAGAGAGAGAGAGAGTAATAAAAATACTATATAAGAATAATATAAACATAATGATTATAGGTTCGTAAGTTCATCACCGTCAAAAAAGTTTGTCCACATTTCTCGCAGGTTATATCTATAATTTACTGATCTTACTAACATATTTCTAATGCAAAAACAGGAAAGTTATCTCTTCTTCTTTATGCGCCGTTCCCTCTCAGGACGTAGGCGATCATAGCTCTCCATAACTTCCTGCACTATATAGCTCTTAACAAATGCCTTCCTGCTATTTCTCCTAAACCCTGTTCTGCCATACTAGAGAATGGACATTTCTAGGTGTATGGATCTAAACATTTCTAGTTTATTCTGGAACGTTCTGAGTAGTATTAAATATTCTTGGGAGGATTATACGGTATATCTGTTGACTGTTAACTACCGTCGCAGTAATAACCATAATGCCAAAAACTATGGCACGTTGTACAGACCTCAGAGCTACCGTAGCCGTTATCGTAAAGAGTTATAATTTCATCAGTGCACCGTTGATTTCAATAATTCGCAAGTGGAAGGAACATGACTCGACAGTGAAGTGTTTCCGATCTAATGCCGCTCGAAGGATTTCCAGCCATGCTCCAAGCGGGGTTGTAAGAATTGTAAAGAACTAGCTATATATGTTACTCGATGAGTTGGTAGATCTCCACACGTCAGGGTCTAAAGCTATGCCTCAAGTTGTCAGCAACGCACTTAACCTGCATGACTTGTAATCTTGTCGAGCATGAAAAGTACCTCTTTTGAAGAATTCAGACTTGGAGACGCGACTGAAGTTTGCTGAGAAGCATCTATTTAAATCAGACACCAATTGAAATAATATTATTTGGTCAATGTGATCGAGATAGAGCTATCTGGCATCAATTCGTATAAAATTTAGAGATAAAAAAACAAAAACGAAGAACTAAAATCAGAGAACACCATCCCAGCTGTGAAACACGGACGATATAATGACACGGGACTGTGTTTAATCACGTATTTCAGAACGGTATCACATAACCAAATAATGAATACGCACATGATTTTACGGATTACAAACCTTTTGTTGGTTATTTAAAGCCATAAAACGTTTTTAGATTGTAAGATTAAATTGTAGATTTTTGGGAGATAATAATTTTGGGTGATAATAATTTTGGGAGATAATAATTTTGGGAGATAATAATTTTGGGAGATAATATTGACAACAAGCCACAGCTGGTTGGAAAGAAGAAGTGGAAGCTTACCCAAGGGTATTTCCGCATCAGTGAACATAATGAAACCGGATGGAATTGCAACTCTGCTCCCCAATTCCGAGCCGTCATCGATTACAACACCTGTACATTCTAGCTTACAACACCTGGTACTCCCAAGTTATCACCTATTTAGTTACTGACCAGGCTCGCCGTTGCTTAACTCTGGTGATCGTACGAGAACTGGTGATATATTGAACAAGCATTTCCTTACATCAATGAAGGCCTTAAGAATGAAGTTCTGTTGGGTGTTTTCGCAGAACAAACATCCAAAATATACCGCCCACGCAATTTAATTGTAATTTGGAAAGAAAAAATCAACCGAATTCATCAAGTAGATCCTTTGACGTAAAACTGATGGAAAATAGGTGTCCATACTCACCAGGCTAATAATTTGAATAAATTTAAGAATATATACCCTGAAGAACAACAGAAAAGTATTAATAAACAGCGGAATTTCGTCAAAAACAGAGAAAAGAGTTCTTAACAGCTATATAATACAATGCTATGAAAATGAATTCTGAGGAACCAGAGGTGCGGTTCTACAGAAGGATACTAAGAATGCCATGGTCGGATATGTATGTAACGAGGAAATTCTAAGGAAAATGGAAACAAAAAGGACACTTATTCATAAAATCAGGAAGGTAATTGAAATTTGTAAGAGACATAATCAGAAAAGAAGGCTTGCAAAATTTGACACTCACAGAACACGATGAAAGCAAGAGGGACAGAAGAAAGCATAACATAAGGAGGAAAGAAGGCTTTAAAAATTGACACTCACAGGACATATTGAAGGCCAGAGGTAAACAAAGTGTAACCTGCATAATGAGCTTGAATAAATGGATAGCGAGACCAGAAGTGGGAGAAAACAAAAATGCTAAGAGGAACATAGGATAGGATATTGTGGAGATCTATGATCACTCACGTCATGAAGGGACACGGCCCAAAGAAGTACAAGAAGTAGAAAAAAGTTATATTAGGTTGGTGCAAAAATAATGTCGTTTTCTCACATAGTAACATATGTGAGAAAACGACATTATTTTTACACCAACCTAATAGAAGATTGGATACTTATATTCTCTAATGTAGGTCAGATTTAACACCTACGAATGCTATCATTGATATGCAAACTTATGTTAAACTGTCACAAATAACCACACATGCTAAATGGTTTCTATTTTTATGTGCCGTACGCTTTCAGAACGTTGGCGATCATGTCTCTCCACAATTTCCTGTCTTAATGGATTTTATCTTTTTGTTATCTCTTCTAAACCTTAGATTTACTCATGCAATTACTCAAGCTCGCCAGGTAGATTATGCTTTACCTTCAACCTATTCTGCAAGTATCACATTTTCCAAATCCTCTGTCCTTATTATGTTCACTATAAATGTAAACTGTCCCTATCTGATATTAAGTATAAATGTCCTTTTTGCTCTTATTTTCTTTAAAACTTCGTCGCGTTTATATATCCCGCCCATGATGTTCTCAGCATTCTTCTGTAGAACCACATTCCTGTTGCTGAAAGTCTCTTCATCTGCGAGGAGATTTTCCAGTATTCGCTGACATATAGAAGGATTGGTATCTCATAACAGTTCAGCACTCCTTTCTTTGATTTATGTTTCTTTATACTTTACTTAGTTTTTGGAAGCCATCTTTTGTTATTTTAATGCGCCCTTGAATTTCAGAGTCGCAATTTCCATCCTCAGTTAAAACACTTCCCAGATATTTAAATTGTTGTACTTGTTCGATTTTGGCATCTCCAATTTGTAATTTGCATATTGGGCTGTCCCTTTTGCTAACAATCATGCATTCTGTCTTCTTGATTTTCTTCGCTGCCTTCTGTAGGAGTTCTTGCGGTTTCCTTTCTATGTTTGCTATTAACACTGTGTCATCTGCATATCTTATGTTGCTAAGAACATGCCCACCAGTAGTAAATCCTGGTAGTACATTTCTCTCAAAATCGCCTCAATATATCGGTTAAATGAGTCCTTGCCTTACAGCAATTTCTAATTTTGTATATTTCTTTTCGAATACAGGCGGTTTACTCTCCTGGATTCTTCTAATATCCTTCCCAAATATGTCATGGTTACATAGTATTTCTAACATTTGTAATCGTTTAACATGCATAAAAACACCCAATTGAACAAATATTAAGCTTGAAAATAAAGAAACAAATCTAAAATGACCCTTCATGTAGGAGCATAAATGCAGTAAATAGACAGCGTATCACACTTTTTTTATACATATATGCTGTCACCTCCTAATAATGCGCTGTCACCTCCTAACAGATTGTGCAGAGAGTCAAGAGTATAAATGAGAAAATATAGTCGTGTAGTAGATGAGCCTCGAGCGAAGTCGCACTTTTATCACAGCTTGTTTAGGAAGCAGAGATCGAAGCCGATTTTGAACAGGTATGATTGGGTCGACACAAGTTGTTCGTGAGCGACACATAGTGAACTGAAGTTCCGATTTAATTTAACGGAGGTTTTTTGTTATTTGATACAACGAGAGAACTATAAATAACAACACCAATATGTACACCAAAATGGACCAGGCGCAATTGCAGCATAATATAACCAACCAGGAAAATAGTAGTTGCAACATAGAAACCAGTTGTTTCATGTAGCTACAAAAATGAAAAGAAAAGAAAAAGAAAGATTATTTGAAAAGAAGTTAGCATTAATTTTATCATTTGGGACTGGTGCTTTGATGTAGTCGGTTTACAAAAAGCAATTTAATTCACTAAACAAGTAGTTATAAAAAATTACTTTGCAGAAAAAAATGTACCTAATGCGTCAGTAAAAATGTCTTATTTTTTGCTTTCATATGCCAATGCCAATTATATGGAATATGTTTTAAATAAAAATGCGAGAATATTAAGATTAAATCTGAAATTGCTTAATTAAACCTTTTGGTGAAGTGGTATCAAATTTTACAAAATTAAAGCGCTTCCGTTTAAATTGATTTTAATAAAAGCATTATATGTGAAAATATGAAAAATCAGTAGCGAAGGAATCGCGATATATATATATATATATATATATATATATATATATATATATATATATATATATATATATAAATATATATAAATTATGTCTTTGGGCAACAATGCCTCTTTTATACAAGTTTCGTTAAAAACAACTTACAACGTTAAGTTTTTTATTTAATTTTTCTGGCCGTGTTTGGAAAATAAAAGATTCCTATAACTCTAGATACATATATAAAACAATCCATACATTCAGTGAAAAATAAAACCGTCATTGATAATGGCTAAAAGAATACGCGTAGCACTCGGACATAACCTTCTTCAGGTTGGGTTTTTCAAATCGAACCCTTTATTTAATCCACGGATGTAGATTGTTTTAATTCAGCGAAACGAAACGTCGTGCATATGGAAAAAAAATGAGGACAGCAGTTCGACGATTGTAAATAGTGTAAAAAGTTCCAATACCTCATCTAAAAAATATAAACAGATATTTTTCCTCGTTAATTTATTTGGCGAATATTAATCACATAAATTATACAGATTTATTTGTAAGGTGGTGAAATTATTAAGGTATACTTGTAAATAAAACTCTAGGTGTAAAGAAATTTAAAATGACATACCCCTTCAGGACGAAGGCTCTCCACAACTTCTTTTCTTTACTAAATGGGAATTGCTATGAGTTCTTTGGAAAGATAGAGGAACAGTTTTTCCGTTGCCTTTGAATTTAAAGTAACCCTTCTAGATTGGTAGCCACTAAATTCGAGAGTAGGGTCCAGCAACATTTTGGAGAGAACAGGCCAGAAAGCTATGTAGTGTCTTGGGGGAGGGCCATTATATAAAATGTACTATAATAAATTGTCTTGACCGCTCCATCCAGAAGGCTGCCTTGGTCTGGGGGATTTAAAAACAAACAAACAAAAAAAAAAACAAACAATGAAGTTAATGTTATATTATTTAAACACGGTTACTTATTTTACTGCAGGAATAACAGGAAAACAACTACCCCAAACAGCAAAAAAATGCAAATTCCTTGCCGCAAATCAAATACT
Organism: Acanthosepion lycidas; assembly: GCA_963932145.1. Lineage (NCBI taxonomy): Eukaryota > Metazoa > Mollusca > Cephalopoda > Sepiida > Sepiidae > Acanthosepion > Acanthosepion lycidas. The sequence continues at coordinate 102,416,825 of OZ010573.1, read as the reverse complement.
ATGAGAAATGGTGAATTATTTGATGAGACACTTGCTTCTGATCTATTGTTCGATAACATCAGGTGAAATATCTGTCGATGATAGGAACAAAACATTATCCAGGTGGTCATCAAACAACGTTTTTCTTAATCGAATTTTAACAGGTTTAATTTTCGAAAAAAAAAGTTATTTCCAAGCATATGTACTTTCAAATAATGATATCATCATTTTCGCATTATTTAATGGGCGTTTATTTTCCGTTTGGGCAAAACATATTTCTTGTAGAAATCATCAGTTGATTCGGAATGAAATTTTGATTTTCAAAATTCGTCGCATTCTAAGTCAATAAACTCCAAGTGGTATTTTCTCTGACACTTTCTCCCCAAATGAAAGAAACTATTTGTGTCCATGTTAAGTTGGCGGGATGGACAAAAAACCATCGCGAGCCGGATGTGGCCCGGGGGTTGCCGACCACTGTTCTAGAGAGTTCTGTTTAGCCTGCTTATTTAACTTATAGCTGGAAAAAAAGAAATTGAAATCATGCATTTCCAAAGAGCCTTTATGAGAAAGTGAACATAAGAGGTAAAGGGGGGGGGATGAACCATTCCTGTTTATGCGCCGATAATCGTTACACTACCTGCACACATTTAAAAAATGATCACATGTAAAATGTATGTTAATTGAAGTTGCCAGGTTGTTCACATCTGTTTCAGTCTGTTTGTAATTTATTAGTCTGCTTGTAATTTAGTCACCTTCACTTTCAGTAGGCAAGGATCTAATATGCCCCCCCCCCATTCGTATATTGCATTTTTGTTCTTCTCTTGACAGCATATTCTAAATAAAAACGGTCCTACTATTTCCTGTCCTAAATAACTTCGTATCCTCATATCTTTAACAGCTTCCACTCATCTTCAAGAACGTGCATAGATTACACCAATTCTCAATCTAGAAGCAGGAACATTTTTGACGCCGAGTTCAAGAGCAACTCTGATTATTTCAGAGTGGATAGACAATCTGGTTTCTTTCAAAGAAGTAAAGCTCCATGGTTTATTTTTATTTTATTTCAGGAGCCATAAAGTGTAACGTCAAAACAACTATCCATTAAAATAAAACCAGCACTACCAAGAAAAACATACTCTTAACGACTTCTACTCATTGACTAAACTCGAGTTAGTCTGGCACAAAGCCACAGAAGAGGGGCACCAGATGATGATCAAATTCTCCCCCCCCACTAATTAGCAAGCCATGTGAACTTATGTACTGTCACGCTAAGGTGGGTATTCCCTTCTATTTTCGTGTCCTGAATAGACTATATAAATTTTGTTATTCTACCTACCACTTACCGATTTATTTTATTTCTACTTTTTCCCAACGTGTCCGTTTCTGCCAACCTCTTTTTTTGTTCCATAAAAAATTAATCTTAATTGATAGTACCCGAAGAAATTTCATGGTTTTCTTATTTGAATTTTCTGATGAAATGTAATTCTTAACTGCTAGCTAATGATACTAGCAATTAATATAGGTGAAATTATATAATTTAAAGTGTACCGAATTTAACAGAATTCTGCAAATGATATTAGACTAGAGCGATAATTATTATCAAGTTAAATATAATATCACTCAATACTAGGCGTATATTTTCGATCTCTCATTGGAACCCATTACAAGAATGTTTGAATAGATCACAGAGAATCTTATTTTATAAACGCATATATATACGTTAGCACTGAAATTTTAATTTTAAAATTACAACTGTCAAATAATCATATTTTGTTAGTAAGTTTAAATTTAAAAAATTACAATAGAAATACAAATAATAATGTTTCACCGCCATATATATATATATATATATATATATATATATATATATATATATATATATATATATATATATGTATGTATGTATGTATATATATATCCAAATGTAAAAGAAGGAAGAGTAAGAGTTCAGCGTTCAAAACATTAATTAAAAACAGGGCTCAATACAAAAGTAAAGCAATAGTTATTTATTTATTATGCAGCGTTATATTTGAAGATGCACATACCCACTACAAAACTGTATATCGTGTTTCAACGTTAAAAAGTTTGTTTTTTTTGCGTTTCATCAGGTGGGAAATCATGATGCATTTTGAAATAAAATATTTTAACAGCATATATATATATATATATATATATATATATATATATAGAAATATATATAGAAATATATTATATGCGCGTTACTTAGTGGAAAGCGCTTAATATCAGTGATAGACTAAGTTGGATATGAGTTTGTGACCCTGGGTTTCACGCTTTTGTAATCATCAGAAAAAATGGTTTATTTATTTATTTTTTTAAAATTGGATCTATTTATGCTTGTTTATTATCATCATCATTATGGTTATCACAAATATTATCATAGAGACGATTGTCATTATTGCCCCCCTCCCTTTTTATAATTCCGTCATTTAGGCTAAATTTACTGTTAACACATCAATATCTATTATTAACATTATCAATCATAATTAACATCACAGCTATTATCACTAGCAGCATACTCCCAACCATCAATAACATACAAGCAGTTAGCGTTGAAAATACAAACATCATCATCACCATAACCACAAACAGAACCCAGCTTAACCAAAGTGGTGGTGAATAGGTTCAGACCAATGTATGTGCGTGTTTACACATGTGTGTATGTGTGTGTGTGAGGAAGTATAAGCTTCTCAGACAGCCCACGCGGTAGAACTGAAAAGCGCCAAGAACACTCCTACCCGCTCATTGTTGAAATGAACATCGCCACATAAAAAAAACTAAGGACCCGACACCGAAATAGAATTACAACTGCGCATGTATGTATGCCTGAATGCAAGGATATTAATCTGCGTCTATCCTCTAACTGCTTATATGGATGTGTTGGGGTGAACTAAAATGCGTACACCCATATGTATGTGTCTGAGTATGATAGTAAAACCCCAAACAAACACATAACTATATCCCCACTCCAGTTCTCAAACATAGTCAAACAAGCATAAATAGATCCAGTTTTTGTCTGATGACCGCAAAAGCGGGAAACCTAGAGTCGCAAACTCACATCCATACAACAATTATATATATATATATATATATATATATATATATATATATATATATATATATATATATATATAGTTGCATATTTAGGTAACAATCCTTCGTTTATGCATCTTTCATTAAAAACGACAGACAAGGTACTATGGTTAAGCTTTTTATTTAATTTTTCTTGTGTTCGAACAAGAGCTTTCTTTTCTGGACAAAGAATGTGTAAAAACTGTCTAAATGTTTTATAGTTCCGAATGCCCTCGGCTATATATTTACCCATTATCAAGGATGATTCGATTTTTCAGCTTAATTGAGTGTGTGCATTATGTGCATATTTTAGTGTTTTGTAGGGATGTTTTAATTTCCGAATACGGTTAGCACATTGTGGCCTTGTTCGTAGTTAATATTGTTAAGAATTGGCTTTTTGTTTTTTATTATTAAAGCTTCCATTATTTTTAATCTTTTTATTAATCTTTTTTTTTTACAAGTGGATGCAATTATATATATATATATATATATATATATATATATATATATATATATGTAAATAACGAAGATCTTAGTAATCCGTATGGATAATCCCTAGGAGGATGAAATCCTGAGAGCTCAATTTTAATTCAGAGTGAATAATTTAATTTAAAGAAAAACAGACCACTGGCTCCATTTGTAATAACTTATTTCACCAGAGAATTTTATTTTTCTCTGGATCTTCAGACTCCACTTTCAAAAGGTGAAACGAAAAATTAATTTAAAATTTACACTTTTGACGGGCAGTATTAAGCATATATAAGTTGACATAGAGGGTGGTGAGGGGTGGTATGAGAGACATGGTCGAGTTTAGAGAAGGAAGGGAGTGTTTTAAAATTTATTTTTATATTTCTTTTTATTATAATACTTAATATTGAGGAAGGAGGGGGTAAGGATCAGACATTGACCTATTTAATCGGTCAACTCAACGGAAATGGTATGGGAAAAGGAAAAGGAGCAAAAACGGAAAAAGGAAAAAGGGGAAGTAAAGAGATAAGTGATGTACGTGGAGTTTTTGGAGGGAGAAGAGGGGTGGTATAGCTTTAGCAATTTAGATAAAAAAAAATTTTAACGTTTGTTAGTAAATTAAATGTTTAAAAACTCCACAAAGAAAATAAACTTGATGCTTGTTTGCAATTTAAATATTCAACTTCTTCACAAATAAATTAGGGATTTAATATATATCGAATACTATATTAATAAACAACAATAATTAAAAAACAAAAATTTACTAATAGTAATGAATGACTGTTAAGGTAAAATCTTTATCAGTTAGAGTCTAATTCATGAATTTAATTTGTAGCTATTTTTACATGGGTTATATTTCTTAATTAAAGTTTAGGTTTCAAATCAAGATGGAGTAAGATTTGAAGGTTATCGTAAAAAAATTACTGTTTTTTCATACATACACCACATACATATTTACGTAAAAAACACATACATTCATATACATGTGCAATTACACATATAACCACATACACATTTATCGTATACATCGGTATATATACACATACATATACAAATACTTACATATACATTTACATATCTCCACACGCATCCATATTTATACATATTAATATTTTTACTTAAATTTTACAGTTAATGTTAGGTGGTGAATTAAGTGTTTAGATTTAAAAAAATATTTTTAATTTTAACATTTTTAACATCATGACTAATGGTTAAGGAGTGGCATATTTTAATTTAAATCTAAATAATCAATTTAAATTGAGATTATCTTCAGATGAGTAAAATTTCCAATCTTACAAGTCTAATTAGAAATTATTTAAAGAGAATGTAAGATTAAAAGGTAATAAAAAATGTTTCTGTCCTTCCATTAGAACTCTATATATAAAAACATACACCCATATATACATATATATGCATACAACTATATCCTACACATATATTCACACATATCACATATATAAATTCGTAAATACATACATACATATATCTATATCTATATCTATCTATATCTATCTATCTATCTATATATATATATATATATATATATATATATATATATATATACAAACATATATGCAACCCCATATACATGAATCGATACATATACACATATACCTATCTAAATTTACGAATACACATATACATATTTACACACGCGGCACAATATATATATATATACATATACACATAAATATATATACATATACACATAAATCCACATATCTATATCCAAGTTCATATACACATTTATATACATACAATTATGCACCCACACTCATATATATATATATATATATATATATGTAGGGTTATTAAGAAAGAAAGACTAGATTTCGAAAATGAAATAAAAACAAATGCTCAGAGACAGCAACGCATTCAACACATTGCTTGATAGGAAAAGTTTCAAAGTTGCTTATTTAAAGGTTGTTCAGCTTGTAAGCACTCAACATGAGTAGCATGTGTTGGGCAACAACCATCGAAACGGTATTCTACTTCTTGCCACAAATTCTCGAATCAATTGGGTATTGACTTCATAGCTTCAAGAATTCCATGTCTCAAATCATCAAGTGTAGCAGGCATAGGTAGAACCAACATTCTTCCGTTTATATACCCCCCACAGATAAAAGAAAATCGCATGGGGTAAGATTAGTTGACTTAGCAAGCCACAGACGATGAACAAGATCATAATAATTTAAATAGATTTCCTGTTATCTATGCAACCATTCTTGTGATTCCCAATGAGTGACTGAAAAACTACAGATCTCTGAGTCGACCTTCGATAAGTTTTTAATTTTATTATATCTAATTTTATTATTATTAGTAGTGTATATATATATATATATATATATATATATATA
>OZ010573.1:102340931-102405931 GCA_963932145.1 Acanthosepion lycidas | reverse complement strand
GTGAGAAAGGGGTTGTAGGGTGGTACATAATTCATCACCCACAAAGATACGGGGGACGCTTTTTGACTCTGTCGCGACTGAGAAGCTGCTGCCCGTAAATTTCGGCATGATCTGGCTCTTGTAAGGTAAGAGGATAGTAAGAGGAACCAAGTACTTTCTGAAGTGGTACAAGGAACCGAGTATTTTGCTCGCATCTTTAGCGATGGATTATATGTACGAGTCCCACTAGAGGTGTGGTTTGTCTTAAATCCCAATAGACGCTCAAGTCACGGAGTCTCCCAGAGAGAACACTCGTTCATCGCGATAAGCGAAAATTGAGGGTCCGCTTGGTAATCATGGAACGTCACTAGTTTGTATTTACACAACTTACATCGTTCGGTCTGTTGTTCTCATGTTTGTTTCAAAGCGTATAATAATAATAATAATAATAATAATAATAATAATAATAATAATAATAATAATAATAACTCTTTATCTCAAAAATTTCAACAAAAAATAAACTAACCAGAGCTAAAAATGCTATATTTAGAAATATCTAATACATACGTCTAGATTTCTGAGATGAAGTACAGTAAATATTTACACTATTTATATCGTTCGGTCTGTTGTCCTCATCTTTATTGCCATATTTACAACGTTTTGGCTATTGTACGCTTCGACCTTCTCAGGTGACATACTTTTATTCCAACGTATATAACCGACATTCTTCAGGTGATATACATTGGTTCCAACGTATATATCCTGAAGAAAGTCGGAGCGTACAATGGACGAAACGTCGGGAATATAGCAATAAAGATGAGTACAGCAGACCGAACGATGTAAATAGTGTAAATAGTTACTATACTTCATCTCAGAAATCTATATGTACATCACTAGTTTAGTCCGATATTTCTAAATATAGCATTTTTAGTTCAGGTTAGTTTATTTTTGTTGAAACTTTTGAGATAAAGAATTATCCTTATTATATGCTTTGCTTTTCGGACACGCTTACTTATTCGGTTGCTATACACTCAACGCCTTGCCCACTGTATCATCCGGCATTCGTTCATCGACCCTTGGGGAATGAAGTCAAGATAATAGATAAAGAACAAAACTGGAAGTTTAGAAAACTGAAAAAATCAGCACACATGTTAGGCATTGACTGTAAGCATACAACGTAGCTGTAAACATACAAAGTGACGCTGACTCTAAACATACAATGTAATGCAGTGTTAGATCGACCGGTCAGTGTCAACTCCACCTTGTCTCTCCATTATCGATCACGTCGGTCTGCACACACACACACACACACGCACACGCACGAGCGCACACACGCACGCACACACGCACGCACACACACAAACACACGCACGCACGGACACACACGCACACACACACGCACGCGCAAGCACACACACACAAACTCTGAAAAGACCACTACACGTTCAGAAGGTAATAAAATAATCCCAAGCAATACGAGTAGGAGGTATAAGAACCACGCGAAGGATAGACTGTGCCCCGCCATGTATAGATCAGAAATGACTTTACTTTTCTATGTGGTGTCCTGAACAATAATGTCATACTGACAACCCTTTCGATAAACCTAGTCAAGATATTAATCCCAACTGGAAGCCTCTGAACAAGAAAGTAACACATTTCAGAGAAGAAATTCCACAACCTGATTCAAGAAAATCATAAATTCCCCACCACCTGACTGCAGAGATTAGATTTAAGTCTCCATCATGTTTTAGCAGATGTCTGTTCAAGAGACACAAGGAGAGATGGATTAAAGTGTAGATTAAAACAGAGTTTAATCGCTTGGTCTGAAGAATCCAATGTGGTAGAAGAAATAAACAATCGACTCAAAGTTTGATTATAATTAACTAATACAAGTTATCGCCATAAGCATGAACATCGGAATGAGAACATTATGTCCCTGTGGACTGAATAAATGGTTCTGTTCGAAATTCTAGGAAAGTTATAGAAGGTTACTGAAGGGCACAACGTTATAGAAATAATTCGAGTTTAACAACCAACCTAAAAATACTGATCCGAATATCAATACATATATAGTTTATTTTTCGTCTGTTTTTGTTGCATTTTATTGTAATTCTCTCAGACCCTTTTGACGGCTGTTAATAAGTAGTGTACAGGGGCTCCCAATGAATAATAATACGTTTCCTTAAATTTCTGATCAGTTGAAATGGTAATAATAAAATTAGCCATTTCCATAGAAGTAAACATTGAATAAATAGTCAGCACTTACTGACCAAACTATGTTACTGTCGGTTGAAATGTATAAAGTATTATTTCGTGAAACAATTTTTCAGGAAATTTTGCAACTGGAAGCTTTTCCCGGATATAAACAACAAGGCCATGCATATGTATCCTAGAAATGCGCGTTGTTTGCTTTTGATATTGTCGACTGTACAGTATCGTAGGTCAGTTGGTCACCGCCTGTAAGAAAAAGAGCACCATGACGCAATTCACTCCATCAGGAATTTTGTAACGGCAAGCTGTACTGCTAGGCATTTGCGCAGATGGCTGCCATACGAACATTTCAGAGTGTTTGGGTGTCGATCTGAGGACAATACAGAGGATTCAGAAAGAGTTGGTTGAATCTAATGGTAATTACGAAGGTATTTGGAGTGATGGCGATGTTATGCCTACATTCAGCTTCACACGGGGCCTCAGACTCAACACGGAAGCCTACATCAAGTGCCTTGAAGAGACAGTGCTGCCCTCGGTCAAGAGGGTGGCTGCTGTAAGACCCTATGTTTGGCAATAGGACACTGCACCCCTTACATCTAACTCGCTAGACTGCAAAACGTTTGATTATTATGTGTGGAGCTTAGTTGAGCGAGAAACCAACAAAACACCTTGTAACATCAAGGATTAACTGAACGCAAGGATTATGGCAGCATTCACCAACTTAAACAAGGAGACCGTCGAAAAGATTTGCAGGAGTTTCGGAAGTCGTCTGGAGGCCGTGGTTGAAGACAATGGCGATTTTATTGAATAAATTTACTCTTTACTATTTGAAGATATTTTTGTGTAATTTTGGTAAATATATCTGTTAAGAATAAAATGTCATTATTATTTTAATTTTTGCGTAATTTAGTTGACAATTTATCCATCGCATCTTGTATATATGTGTGTGCGTGTATATATATATATATATATATATATATATATATATATATATATATATATATATATATATATATAGTGCATAAATTAAAACAAATAAAATTCAATAATGACAGTACATCAGCTTAGGCTTCTTGGTGGATTTAAGACGAGGTGGTGAAGGAGTCTCTTAAATTTTTTATGCTTATAATGAACCTCTTACATCGCTGACTATCAAAATACAAGAATCTTGCGGTGGAAATCTCAAAAATGTGCCACATGACGATATCAATAATTCTTGTTGTATTTGGAGACCTCGGTTTGATTGGAAAAGGTTCTGATTGACTCAGTGAAGGGATTCCTGGTAGCCCAAGCCTTAAAGAAATAAAAAAATCTACTCACAAGTACAACTAATATATTACGAATAGCTTTATCTATGTATAATGTCTGCGACCATAAGTTTTTAAAACGCTCAGTGGAAAATGTCATGATGCCATTTCTAACCTTAGATCTCTGATTGGGAGCCTGGAAGAAATGAGTATGCAACAGAAATCAAAGGAAATAAAACAATAGTAATAATGATACGCTTCTTTTGCATGGGACTGAATGCCGATGAAACATATTTAGCGCCTATTTAAAAAAAAATGTTCACATTTAATTTGAAGCTTTTTATTTATTTCTAAAATAAATTTTCCTTTTATCATTATCTTTTAATTCATCTTACTAGAAAATATGATAATTTGTAGATACCAAAAGACGCTTTACTTCTGTCACAAGAGATTCTGTCAAGTTCTGTGGTTTGAAATAGAGAAATATGGGAAATCCACTGACGAAGGGAAGATTTCAGTTGGTTAGTATGTTCAGCGCATGACTGAAAACATAGTCAATATTTCACCAGAAAGATGTCGTTTGTAATCACTATTAGATTAGATGGTTTAATTTGTTTCGCGTAAATATGTTTGACTAAGTATATCCTAGAGTTTGGTTAGCAGGTTCGAATTACTGCTTTTTGCTAATGCTTCCATGGTATAGCACGTCAGGTTATATGACGATTCTGTGTAGGCTAAAGGTTCGAATCGAGGACACATATTTTCTATGAAAATTCTCAGACATTCGGGTGATAAATGTTGTTAATACTATTTATTTTAAACAGAGTATTTACTTAAATATTTGTATCTATGAAAATAAGGTATAAAAATAAATATATTAAAATAATTGTGGGACTTAGTCCATTTCATAATATACCTACAGTTTGTAAATACCTACTTGCAAATATCTTTCACTCTTGCTTTTTTCTAGTCAAATACACAATTCTACTTTAACAAAGAAACATTGTTCTTGTAAAATAGATTTATGAACTTTTTTTTATTTTTATTTCAGGGTTTCTTATCTGCTCAGTTTTTCTTTCTTACTCTCCAATTTCCATTAACAGCTCGGGTTTCTTCCTCCTTCTAACCTAGCTCTTTTCATTTCAAAAAGTGATAAAAATATTAGTCAAAAACAAACCAAATGCATTATGAGCAAAATAGTTTTTTTTTTCCAGTCGTAATTGACGATAGTGAAATCCACGGATAATCGGCTGCTGGTGATTGGCCAGTGAAAATGAGCCTAACTCGGTTATGCCATCCCAAACAAAAGGTATTCTCTTTACGTCACTATCCGCTTAGATTTCAAACGGCGTTGGTTGCCCTCCTGAAAAAAGAAAAATGAAATAAAATAAATAAAAAAAAATATCGCCCACACGTTGCTGTGGGACTGAAGTAAGTGTGTTGTGAGCGGGGGTTGTTTATAGTATTTCTGGCGTATCGAAATTTAAGCTCATATTTGTTCTGCTTTCTTTCATCCCTAGTAAGCAAAATCCTTACTCCCCTCTCTTTGGACCACATGAAAAGAAACTCTTGGGTCACTGGGTGGATGAGGATTGGGATGACATCAGTGCGTATTCGTGTAGATTTCATGACAAATGAGATACGCACGATTGACAACGAAGTGAAGCGATTACTTGATGGCGGCTACTGAGCGCTAAACATCCTTGTTTCAGGTATTCAGTTTAGAAGTAATCCATAATAAAAAAAAAGAGAGAGAAATGGAAGAGTAGGGAGTAGAACGGTAAACAATAAAGAAATAAAAAAAAAGCATCAGAAGGGAGTAAAGAAAAAATCTTTAAGGTAATTAAGGACAAATTATGATATATAGAAAAAAAAAACGAAGATATTCAACATAAAAATCACGTTAGATGTTCCTCTATTTCTCATGATATCACTATGTTCTTTGAGTGTCGAATTTTCTAAGTCTTCTTTTCTCTTTATATGGCCTAGAAATTTCAATTATCTCTTTCTTATTCTAAGTATAAACGATCTTTTAGTTTCTATTTCCATTCCTCGTTACTTATATGTTCATGGTATTCTCAGCATCTTTCAAGTCTCCTGTTCATCTATCAGGAAATTGTCCAGCATTCACTGTCATATTACATAGCAGTTGAGTATTATTTTCTTTGTTTCTAATGAATATTTCCTGTTTCTTAATGTTTTACTTGGTTTTTGGAAGGCATCTTTTACGATTTCAATACAATTTTGTTTCTGTTGAAACTCTTCGCAGATATTTAAATTTTTGTACGTATTTGACTTTGACATTTCCATTTCTTAGCTTGCATCTCCCCCTCTGAATATATGATATGGGGACCCTCCATTCTACTACATTTTAATTTTCAACCTAATTATGTACAATCATGGATCATATGCAATATAGGTGAACAATTCAACTAGAAAAATTGAAAATAAATACAATGTACAAATTAGAGACATATCATAATAGATCATTCCATCTTAAATACATGTCATAATAGATCATTCCATCTTAAATACATGTCATAATAGATCATTCCATCTTAAATACATGTCATAATAGATCATTCCATCTTAAATAAATCGACGATATTTTGCAGCAATTTTTTTAACATCAATTTGAGAAATTTCTTATTAAAACGTTGAATAATTTTAATATATTCAACATTATGGATGAAAAATATGGAATTTTATATAATGTTTTTTTTCGAGATTTAGCATGTACAAAATTTTGTAACGTATATAAGTGTAGGTAGAAAAAAAGCATATGTTAATAAGATAGCACTGTCTAGGGCCCCCAATCAGTCATAGAGTTCGAGGTTATTACGCACCAGCCCTGTTGGGTTGTCTGTCTTGCTGACAACCATACATTCTGTCTTACAATTAATGGCTAGTCCATTTTCTCGTTTTCATTTACTACCATTTGTACGAATTTCTGTAGTTTTCTTTCTGTGTCTGCCATCAACACTGTGTCAAAATCAGTTTATTTAAAGAAGAACAAAAAGAAAGCACAATTGTACACATGTTTAGAAAAACAGACACATGTTTTTCAATAACCCACGCTAATCAACGAGAACAACCTCAGAAGCGATTGTATCTGAGTTGGCGCTGCGCAATCTTCACGCCCCAGATCTGACAGAGGTCAAAATCTTCTACACGGACTTATGGGAAATTACATTTTCCACCTTGCAGACCTTTTTCCACTGACGAAATGTATCAAACCTATTGACACTCTATAGCTATTTCGATGGCAGATGCTCAGACATGCCTAATTCTTTAGTGCTACCGGCTCAGACTTTTACGGTCAAAACCCGCTCGGCGAAATCTGTAGAGTGGAATCTCCTTCATTCGTCTCGTATTGTATTCTATTGTCAAGAAGGATGTTCTATTCAGGCAGAATCTTCCCAAGATCCACTACTTTGGGGAAGATATTCCTTCTTGAATGTTTCCCCGAAATCTACAAACTTAACCTTTTCAAGTTTAGGGTCAATCGTAATCTATCCTCCATAGACACATATTCACTTCCTTCTACTCCCACTACATTTATATCACACACCCGGATTAGATGTTATCATTCATATTGGCCACCACGCCCACAGTGACGTCCTGGGTATGACGATAAATTAAAAGTTCTCTGATCGGGAGATTTGAGGTTTTAAGGAGCATGGAAGCATCAGTTAACTGCTGTTGTTCACGGGTACACTCCGACCAGGAACGGTAGCACCTGTTAAAGTCCCAGGTATGGGCAAATAGCGAATCCCCAAACAAAAATCAACAGTACATTTTTTTATAATAAAATGATCACCAATACATTTTTATATAGGCACCTATATTGAATTTTCTAATACCTAAGGTTTAAAATCAATTTAAAAAAATGTAAAAGCGTTCTTGAAGCTTTCATTACAGCTTTAATTGAAAGCTAAATAATTAAATTTACTATTTCTAGTAAGCAGAATACTCTAGTGTATTTCAAATAGAAATTATATTGATTGGAATGTCAACTATTTGATTGCTTTCACAAAATCCGTCATTTTAACACATTTTGACACCTTTGTAAACAAAAGTTATTTCTCGGTTTTAAAAATCTTCCAAAAATAAAATATACTTTTTTGAAACTTTATTTAAGGAATATTAGCTGATTTAAAGTATAATTAATCTGATTTGAGAAAAATATTATTTACTTTAAGATGAAAATTACAGAGAAATAGATTTTTAAAACAAACAGTAGCGGTAATTACACGCTTATGACGTCGGTTATCACTCGTAGATCACTTAACAAGTGATAATAAAATATACCAACATCGTTACTGTTGTTCTACGGAGACTTTATATGTTAAAACATAATTTAAGAAAATGACGGGTGAGCACCTTTTTATATAATTTTTAAGTATTCAGTAATCTTAAAAATGTTGGAAATATTCTCCGTAATCTAACTTTAGGAATGCTGAATTTAAATTTACTATAGTCATCGCTCTTATTTTCTGAGTAAATTTTGTATGGTCCACCATACTTTCAAACAGGGGCACGTTACGTAATATTATATATACACAAAAAAATTAAAAATTTAAAAAAATGTTGCAAATAACTTTTATTGAGCTTTTCAATTTATGATTCGTAAATATAGTTTTCACTTAATAACAATATCACTGAAACGGATTGAATTAATACAGAATTTTAAACGATTTATAATATTATGAATTATTATAATTAAAATTCAAAAAATGAAAACAATTCTTGTAAAAAATCATTATTGACTGAAAAAAATCTTTAGACAATAGTGTCCTTAATAAATCTTATTTATAAAAGCAATTAAGAGCATTTCTAATTAAATAATGTTATAGTTTTTGCATTTATTATTTTACGATTCGGAGTAGATTTCCGGTAAACGGATATCCTGTTTTACAAAAAAGAAAAAAAATTAAATTCTCCAACTAGTCTTGCTTTTAACTAATAAAATAAATTTTAAGACTGAAATTTAATTTCTCAAAATTTAATGAAATTAAGTGTTGGGTAACATATGTAATAAATTCCATATATTTTTATCAAGATTTAAAAAAAAAAAAATCAAAAATAATTTCATTTATTTGTGAATAAGTCCTGAAATTTCATTAAAATCCGACAATTATTTGATTTTTACAAGGATTTTCAAATCAATTTGTTATTCACCTGAAAAAAGTGCAAAAATACTAATCGTAAATATTACGCCGACTGCTGACGTAAGAAAAAATTTTTCAACTAAAATTTCGAACGTGCTAGAAAGGATTAAAAAATTTAATAAAATAATAAAAAATACTTTGTTCTTTTCTCGTAATAATAACATAAACATTTTGACAATATAAGTAAAATAAAAACTGTTTTTCTATCATGCTATACTGTTTTTTTCCGTGAGCAAGTGGAGGTATCTATTTCTATATCAAAATGACAATCAATGCAATACTGAAAAATACATTTTTATAGTAAAATTACCAACAGTATATTTCATGATCTACTAGATATATATCTATAAAAACATAACTTTACCCTGAAAGTATAAAATCATGGACAAAATATCTGTAGTTGAAAACATAACATTACGTAAAAAATATTTAGATTTCAGCATTAAATAAACCATAGGGGTTGATATGTTGCTAAACAAAATCAAGCAACCAACGATACATATTTATAGTAAAATTACCAACAATATATATTTATAGTAAAATTACCAACAATATATATTTATAGTAAAATTACCAACAATATATATTTCAAGCAAAATGTCCAAAAATTCATTTTATCTGTAGTTGAATGCATACAACTGTGTTCAAAATATATTTAGTTGAAGCCATAAAATTGTGTACAAAATATGTAGATTTCTGCATTAAATAACTCATAGACGTTGATATGCCGCTAAATAAAAACAATCAACCGAAATCTGCAGTGGCGGCTTTCGACAAATTCTTGATATTGTAGAGCATTTGGTTGGTTTCCATCGGGAGAAGGTTTCAGGTATAGGAGCCCAAGATTTTTAAATCAGGGGAAATAGGATGCCACATGTCGTGTTAGCTTGAAGTGAACGGAAGCATTTTCAGCTGGTATTCGAATTTGAGTAACCGATTCTAATTTGTGTGTTGATAGTCTTTACGGTAATTTGCACACCTCCATAAAACATCTTCCATCGGTATTTATCCCCTTATGAGAAGATATAGTTTAAACACATACTCGCGTTCATACAGATACACATACATATATACATAAACGCACGCATAGATACATACACAAATGCGTGCAAATACATAATAGCCTGCTACACGTTTTCCGAGCACACCCGTCTGCGAAGGCGGTTAACGAGTCCCTGTTGCCTAAAAGCCTGCTTAGGTACATTTTTTTTTTCAACACCCACAGAACCAAACTGTGGTTTATGTTGCAATTATAATAAGCAGATCATAGTTACAGTTTCTGGCAGAGACAGCATCGTTTGGCGTGATCAAGTTTTTGAAAAAGGTCGGTACCCTCAAACCGTCGGTCACAATGACTTTTGGCTCTGTTCTAGCCGAACTACAGACGGCTTCTGAACGGTTTCCATATACTCAATTTCACTCACAAGGCTTGGCTCAACCCGTTGCATGGTTTTCAAGTACTTTCCAGAAGTACCGCGCACTGGGATGCCTTCCTCACACTGACAGTATCAAGAATCACCTTCCTGATAAAATGACCACTAGGCCACGCGCCCGTTTTCAATTACACACACACACACAAACACACACAGATATATATATATATATATATATATATATATATATATATATATATATATATACACAAAGATAGAGACAAAGAATAAAATTAATCTCTTCCAATTGCTTTGATTCTCAAACGAGAGGCACTTAGCTATCAATGGAGTAATTTTAGACCGTGCACGAATTGGGGAGGAATTTATGCCATTATTTTAAAATGGTTTCACTCTAAGCAAGACGTGGACGTAACCATTACGTAGCGAGTAGGGTTACAGGGGGTGAAACTGAAAGAGAAAACTGAGAATAGGGAAGATTGAGGAAAGGACAAAACAGAAACGGGGTTCAAGACAGAATGTAGCGATTGATGTTGCATTTAAATTTGTGAAGATTGTAGTTATCAGGAAAGCAAATAAACGGAAGGGAATTCAACAGGTGGGAAGTGCGTGAAAAGCAACTTTTAATTTTAAATGGGGTGAGGGTACAAATGAGGAAGTCCATGATTGGAAGTGGAGGAATGTAACCTGGGAATTTGAGAAACATTGCTTAAGAGACTTTCTTTCTTTTTATGTGCCATGCCCTTTCAGGACCTTGGCGATCATGGCTCTCCACCTCCTTCTATCCCTTGTAGCTCTCAACAAGTTCCTTCCATCTGCTACCTCCCCCGACCACGTTCTGTCATCCACTTGCTTAAGCCCGCTAGGTAGGTCATCCGTGGTTTTCCCTTGTCTCTCTTTCACTCTATTCGACTCGTGAGTATCGGATTCTCCAGGCCCTCCTTCCTCATTATGTGTCCCAGAAAGTTCATCTGCCTCTTCCTGAGGGTAAGAATAAGCCTTCTCCTTGTTTGCAACCCCTCTAAGACCTCATCGATGCTCACACGCTCGGTCAATGATATCCTTAGCATCCTTCTGTAGAACCACATCTCTGTCGCTCGAATCTCTTCTTCATCTTTGAAGAAATTGTCCAACATTCGCTGCCGTAAAGAAGGATAGATGTTACGTAACAGCTCAGTATTCTTTTCTTTGTTACCAAAGAAATCCGAAAATATCTCTGATGAATATTTTGAATTCAGGAGCAAAGAAACAATCTCGGATAAAGTACAAAATAGCTTCTACTACTTCAATTATTCTGTCGTCTGTCAAGCATCTAGCAGTTTTTTTCAGACAGAAAGAAAAGTGCACCATTCGAATAGTGTTGTCACAAATTTGAACATTATATTTTGGATCAAATTTTCTGTTCACGTAGTAGTTTTAAAAATAAATTATTTACCAAGAAAATGCTGAATTTTTTGGTTTATGTTTATCCAGAGAGAACAAAGACATACAAAAATATCAAATAATGGAGTCCCATACCAAGATAAAATTATATGAAATTTAATTTCCATTCCGATATTGTCTATAGATCTTTCAGAATCTACAGGTGAATGCATGTGCGCTCAATAGTCACAGATCAATAAAATAGAATGAGTCCATCTTATGCGCTGTTACGCGTGTAAAAAATGCAGTTTCAGTTATGCTCGGTCAAAAGGATTTAAGATATATAATTCATAAGTTTTGCTTAGTACGAAATAAAAGAGTACTGAAACTGGCAGTAACCGTAAAGTGTTTCATTTAAATGTGAAAGTTATCTAACTTAAGGAAAGAACAACAAATCGTATGTTGAGTTGCTAAGATCATCGGTAAGTGTTTTCTATACGTCACTTAACTTTTATTGCTCTATGATATTATAAATTAATGATTAATTAATGTTGTCAGCCTCTTATTATACCTAATTTATAAGTTAAACTTTATCAGAAATATGCATACATAAAAATGGCATATTTCGGGTTTGGTATTTATTATCTGTTGGAAGTCTTTGGACAGATCTACATCGGATAAAGTGAGACTACTCTTTGCTTTCTTAAAACGTAAAAAAACAGACTATCTGTATTCTATATATAAAATTCCGTGACTTCTGTTAGTTTGTCCGTCAGTCACATCCTCTAAAATAGCCATATATTGACCATTCGAAACCAAATTTTGGGGAATATATAAACAGGTGAGGGGGTACAAATTACTGTTGGTTTTACTAGGGTGCGTAGCTTAGTACAATGAATTTTAATTATTAAGTTTTATATTAAGTTTCATTATTTAACATGCGAAATACACAATTTTGAAAACAATTTAATGATTTAAATAACAAATGCTTATTTAATAAAACTACAATATTGTTTTTTTTTGCATATCTTTTGTATATTTTTTGTATTTATATTTATATTTTTAAATATACAAGAATCTAGGTTCCAGTTCGCCCTGCGTTTGCGAGAACTATAAACAAATCACAAGACCAAACGCATGAAAACGTCGGAATTTGGCTTCAGAAAGAAATATTTCCGCATGGCCAGTTGTATGTTGCATGCTCAAGAATAAGAAATCCTATGAATTTATTCTTCGCTATTAAAAAGGAAAAATATCTTAAAAAAATGTTGTAAAAATTAAAATTAAATTAAATGAAAGAAAGTATTAAATCGCGAAGAAGGTTTTTTGTCAAAGTATTTTTCCAAACAAATCAGCTTTATTCAAATTTCATCGATTGGTTTGCGAATTTGAACAAAACGTTCGACAAAAATGTTAGCGATAACTTCAACAATACTAAATACTGTGAGGATGTCAAGGTGTTGCAAAAAATGTTCTAGTATTAATAAATTAATGGATTAATGTTAATTTTTTTCTTACTCCTCCAACACATAAATATTGACAATCAAATCCCTCAATCGATTTTATCCATTTAAATGTTACGACTTCTTTTCTTCGTTACTTGATTGATAAATTTAGTCAATGGCAAAACGAAGCAGAATAACTATGCAGTGTTACACTTAGAAAATCACCATTTGGACATTTCGACGTGCCGTAATGGTTAGCATGCATGTCTCGCTAGATCAGTTAGGGCTGAATAGTGAGCTCGATTCTCACTGGTACCTCATATTTTCGGTCTTGTGCCACATTTAAATTACGGTTAGTACATCAATCGGCACGTTGACGTGATGTAATGGTTAGCAATCTTGTCTCGCTAGATCAATTACAACTGAATAGTGAGCTCAATCCTCACTAGAAGCCCTATATTTTCGGCCTTATGCCACATCTAAGCTAAAATTAAATCGCCATCTCTACATTAGTCTTACCTATTTAATGATTACCCGCCATTTTTTATGTTAAAAAAACGAGAGATACTTAAGTTTTGTAAGTAATGAAAATCAAATTATGCAACAGAATCACACATTCAGAAACATTCGAAACTAATGCTTTGAAATAAATTCGATATGCATTTTTCTTGGGAAAAAGGAAACAGATGGTTCGTCTGTTTCGCCTGTTAGGCATTCTTGTATTAAAAATCTATGGCAATTAACCAACCTCACCAGCAGCAAGAGAAACGAGACATCTCTATTATAATCTTGGGTACAAGACAAATCTGGTTAGAATGCCAGAAATTCACAAATTGCACTCCCAATGTACACCACATGCAAATATGTAGACATTTGCATACACTGATGAGCCAAAACATTATCACCAGTGACATGTGGCAAGAGCGACAGTTACGGATTTATTGCAATGACGTATATCACAAGGCTTACAAGCGGAGAAGCTAGTTTTGTGTTCTTCATTTTGCAGTGTTGAATTTCACAATTATTGACAATAGGAAATATCCGAGTGCCTATGATAAAGGTTGAATTATGACCAGAGAACTAGATTAGCGCATTCTCTAAATTGAATGATAAATGGTAACGTTAGCCGTCTTCTTACACAGCATTTCTGTTGTTTTCAATTTAAAAAAAAAAACTTTCTCTTTCCAATTTTTAAAACACTTTTCTCTTTTCAATTTTTAAAACACTTTTCTCTTTTCGATTTTTGAAACACCTTTCTCTCAAAACAGTATTTTTAGGAAAATAGTTTTCTCAATTTCTCAAACAGTTTATTACTTTTTCTAGTACTGATCGGTGCTTTTTTTAAATTAGATTTTTGTTTAAAGTAGTTTGAAAAGTCAAAGACTTGTCTGTGTTGTTACTTTCACTTTGATTTACATGTGCCATCCATTTAATTGTTGCTGTTGATGAAAGTCTTCAAGTAATGCAATTTGGTTTAGTTCTTTGTGATTTTGTATCACCAATGCACGAGATTTGTCGTAGAATGCTTCTCTCTAAGAGTTACAGGTTTATTTGATCGAAGCCATTTACAACAATTGATCTGAGAAACGACTAAAGAAAAAGGTAAAAGAAGTTTAGACATTTCTGAATGAGTCTGGATGCCATTAATGACATCCATATGAAAATCTCGATATTAAGTCTATCGAAGAACATGACTCTAGTTGTAGTGTAAATATTTTATTTTAAATTAAAAAAAATAAATAAGCATGAATAACACTATATAACTCTCTCTCTCTCAATATTATTATGAACAATAAAAATATTAAAAAATTAAAATTTTCAAACACACTGGGTTGTATATTAATATTTTTTGTTTTATTATTTCAATTAGGCTTTTCGATTAGTTTCGTCCAGCATGGGTATCACCAGGAGAAAAAATCCCTGCTTGTTAGTAGCATTGAACTGCAGGAATGAATGACTGAGGTTTATCTATAGTTTTTATTTGAAATTTATCGTTAATTTTGGTCTGTCTGTGTGTTGGTCAAACGGCCTTTTTCAAGTTGTTTTTAAGATAGAGGATGAGAGATTCTTGACTTTAAGAAATCCCTCCTTAGTCATTTTGACAGTTTTATTGGTTGCTGGGAATGGGATGTGTGTGTTAAGTGTATGTTATCTTTTAGTTTTTTGAGAGTATGTGTGATGTGTGTATGTGAATATATTTGTGTGAGTGTGTGTATAAGCTTCACCTATGCAAGCATGTCTGTCTTTGTGGGTGAGAAATGTGGGTAGGGCTTGATTTATTGGGTTATATATTAATTCTATCTGTTGTTAAATTCGTGGTTAAGCCTGTCTGGATGAAGTGTTTTGAGGGGCAAAATCCATATGTCTTTATGTTCCTTTAGTATTTTTCTAAGGTTATCTTTTCTGTCTGTTTCTATTTTTTCAATTATAGTGATTTTTGCATGGCTTTTAAGATCATGTTTTTTCTAGGCGGGAATGTTCTACAGGTAATAATTTTTCGTGGGGAGCCGACTTGATAGGATTCCGATAATTATTAATTCTGTAGTGAAAGGGTCATTCAGATTTTCCCACATACTGATTCTGGCATAATGTGCATTCTAATATATATATATATATATATATATATATATATATATATATATATATATATATATATATATATATCTTAGATGGGGTTTATTTTACAATAATCCATATGCTGTTGCTAAAAAGCTGTTAACTGAGACTAACAGCAGCAAACTTGACGTACCGTAGGAGGAACTCGAGAACTATCCTTGGATGACGTATTCTAATCCTTAGAAAGATGTTCCAATCCCTCCTATGAATGACCTTCCTCGGCTCCAAGATTCAGAGGTCGTGTTTAATGACAGCGGACTAAAGCTGGGGGAAATTCTGGAATTCGTCCGCAAATACCGTACCTACAATAAATGGAAAATCCTACAAGTTATATAAGAATTGTCCAAACGTCCTCAAGCAACTCACCATACTCCTGGCATGGAAACAAGGTAGTGTACCACAAGAATGATGGATGGCATTAGGATGCCTAAGGAAAAGAATGCACAAGTCATTACAAATTTCCGACCATGTCCCTCTTGAATGTAGAAGGGAAAATATTTATGTATGTCCTTGCCCGTCGTATGACGAACTTCCCGCTAAGTAACCATTACATAAACACAGGTGTTCAGAAGACTGAGATACTTGGCTTCCTGTCTGGTGAATTCACACATGATTTAGAACTCGAACCTATCAGCCCCCCCCCCCCCCAAAAAAAAAAAGAAAAAAAAAAGAATGAACTTCATGTAATTTGTATTGGTCTCGCAAATTTATACGAATCGGTTTCACAGGAGTCAATTCGAATATCTATGGAATTTTTCAATTTCTCTTGTAAACTAGGGAAGGTTACTGAATATAATAATCGAACGAAGGTTGGTAATGAACGATAATACTTAGCACATAAACAACACATATAAGATTTGCCAGTGGCACATAGAAGTAGTCAAGTGAATTCCACAATGAATCTCTATTTGTAGGATATCTATCAACCGCCTCACTCGGTCAGATGTGGCACAAGGACGAATTTAATATTGGCATATCCGAGCCCGTAGCTTCGGTCAAAAATTCCTCGTAGATCCCGTATAAAACGGGGTCGAGTAGCTGTTTCCCGAAAAGAGACTCTGCCCTTCGACATAGCTTCGTCTGGGAATCCTCTCTGTCTCCAGGCAGAGAGTTTGACCAGTACAGCTGGAGACGAATCTCTAACTGTAGATCAACATACAGTATTTACTACTGCATTTATGTAAATGGGGACATACTCATTATCGTGCGTAACTATGCTACAAAATTTCTCTAGTAAGGTTGGTGAAATTATAATATTTCCGAGCAGCGTTTTGAATACTAAACCTCACAAAAGCCGGAGCTTATCATTACTCAGAGGCTCTTTCAGAGAGATTCACTTCTACGTTGGGAGTGACATGATCTCGACAGTCAAAGAGAAGTCAGTGAATAGCCTCGAACGGCTGTATGAAATTTCACTGACTGATCGGCACCTCGGTAAAGAGATGAAGAAAGTGACCCTAGATGGACTCGAATCTATTGACTTCAATCCATCTCCCCAGCAACCTGAAGGCTTGCTGCTACCAACATGGTTTGTTTCTCGGGCATCTGTGACCGTTGCAGGTGTATGATATTACTCTGTCTCACATTCATCAGACGCAACAGTGTATCAACAAGCACCTGCATAAGTGGCTTGGAGTTCACCTCTGCTTCTCCACAGAGGGAGTATACCAATGACGGAAACCTGAAACTTCCCATCTCATTGGTGAAGAGTTCAAGGTTGGAAAAGTACGCCTTAACATGATTATGAGGGACTCGGCTGATGAGTTCGTCTACAGGTTACAGCCAGATATCAAAACTGGCACCAAATGGTCGACAGTAGAAGCCACCCAAGAAGGAGAATTCATCCTGCAAACCAAGGAGATAATATGGAGGTGGCCTGGGCAGCACAAGCGACCAGTTTTTTCTCCAAACACGGTCCAAAAGGTAAATGGGACATGGTGATTGAAGAAATCCGGAATTTCAAGGAAGAGCTGCGAACAGCTACTGCTGTTTCTCAGTCCAAACAATGTGCTTGGACTACATGGAGTGATATTGATGCAATGAAGCTATCATAGAATACCATGATTGCAATGGAGCCATTGGCAATACCATTCCTCCTGCGATCTACCTATGATCTTCTGCCAAATGCGACTAATTAATTCCCAATATGACACTACTGTATGGAGCCCGTTGTTGGAGGGCGTTAGTTGATCTTAGAACACCTCTACAATTTTCAGTACACATCATTCAGACAGATGCACGTCCTGACATTGTAGCGTGGTCTTATTCAAAGAAAAGTGTCCTCCTAATAGAATTAACAGTTCCATGGGAGGAGAACAGGGTAAAGGCACACGAGCGAAAGAAAAACACTTACGAATCGCTACGATCCGACTGCGTAGAAAAGGAGTGTTCATGCCATGTGCTACGTATTGAGGTCGAGTGCTGTGTATACATTGGACGGTCAATTGTTTCTTTCCTTTTGAAGGTGGGCATCACTGGCCGGAAACTAAAGCTTGATTCACATCGTCCCCAGACCACAGCTTAATAGGCAGCGACTTGGATCTAGCCAAGATCTAAAAGAAAAATGTTAATTCCGACATGAAATACATCTGTTTACCTTCCATCCTATGTCATTTCAAACGGTCACTGCGAGAGCGTTGTGTATGGGTTAACGATCAAAAGCAAACGCTTTTTAAGACAACGTTGAAAATCTGAGTTGCAGTTGTAAATCGTAAGAGACTGACATGTCTACACAAAAATAAAATTACCTCGTCCGGTGGCAAAAGCTGTTGATGATGCCAGAGGCCTTAGTCACCGAAACTGTGCTACCTCCCTTGCTTTTACACGTTGTATGTAGAAAAAATGTATAGCTGCCCACACGTATTCGAGGAGACTTGTTTACTAGGGCGGCTAGCCATTCCCTATTGTAGACGCTTCCTCGGGCGTATTTTTGTGTTTATTCAACACCCACAAAGGTCACCTGTGGTTTATACTGTAATTATGCTGAGCAGACCTTAGTTACAGTGTCTAGTAAAAGAGCGTGATATGTAGCGTAATCAACAATTTTAACAAGGCTAGCCTACTCAGGCTCTCGATGACAATGACTTGTGACTTCGTAGTAGTACAGCTATCGGCGGCCTCCAAGAGTTCTGTCTAGACAATTTCACTCAGAGGGCTCGGGTCAACCCGTAGTATGGTTTTCAGGCAATTTCCAATGGTGCTGCACACTGGGATTCACCCCTCTAGGCCGATAACAAGAAGGATATCGTAAACAAACCATAAGGTTGCATGTCAGCTTAGCTTACCTGATAAAGGTGTGCGATGATATAAGCAGGTTGGATCTAAGAAAATGTAGGAAATGTTGACTTCTCTGCCAAATTTTTCTTATTCAACTCAGGTTAATCAAGTCAGATACGTCTGTAACATTTAGAAATCTTTCTATTAAGAGGGCAATTACATCGTATTTGCTAAGGATTACTGCGGTCGCGAAGCGAGATTGAAAAACGGGGTGAAAAACAAAAAAAAGTTTAGCCTCCATTAAACTGAACTTAAAGAAAAGCGTCGCTCAATTTCCATTTCAAATGATCCGACGAAGCTAGAAGCAACCCATGTTTTTATCTACTTCGGTTGTGACATATACTCTAACACCAAGCCAGATAGAGAGAGAGAGAGAGAGAGGGAAAAGGGAGATAGATAGAAAGAAAGAAAAAAATATATACATATATATATATATATATATATATATATATAGAGAGAGAGAGAGATAGTGAGAGAAAGCGAAAGAAATCGATTATTTAGTTAGCGAATAAAGGTATTTAGAGAAGTAAAATCATTTCAGGAAAAACGGCAAAGCAAAAGTTTAATATATATATATATATATATATATATATATATATATATATATATATATATATATATATGTAAACAGGCTGTTTCATGCTAGACGCAATCGTCAGGCCGTCTGACGATAGCGTCTAGCATGAAACTGAAGTCAACACTTGGAGGTGACAGGCTGTTCACATTTATATTTAGATATGCTCTATCTCTGATATTGAGCACTTTATCCCATAAATATAACACACCTTTAAACTATATTTCTTGACACACACACATACACAAACATACACACACACACATATATATATTTGAAACAAAGTTTTTGCTCAACTGTATGTTTATTTTTATTAAACTTTGTGTGGAAACTTTGTCTACAACCGAATATATATATATATATATATATATATATATATATATATATATATATATATGAAGGGTGTTTTATTAAGTCGGATTATATATAAGGGTGTTTCGTTTAAACGGATCAAAATCAACAGTAAGTAATTCAGTGTCATTGGTGAAAATTTATTTCCCTCTTGGATCATATTATTTAAGTCATGGCAATTATGTGTAAAAAATAATATCCCCCAAATGT
This sequence comes from Acanthosepion lycidas, assembly GCA_963932145.1. Taxonomy (NCBI): domain Eukaryota; kingdom Metazoa; phylum Mollusca; class Cephalopoda; order Sepiida; family Sepiidae; genus Acanthosepion; species Acanthosepion lycidas. Next base: position 102,386,098 of record OZ010573.1, on the reverse strand, counting down.
TCGCCAAATCTGAAAGAAAAAAGGAAAAATCATTAGCCGCTTAAACTTAATTCACATTTAAAATCTGTCCAAGTTGTTTGAACACCCTTTATATATATATATATATATATATATATATATATATATATATATATATATATATATATATGTACTATAAAAACTAATTCAGATTTAAGTCATGAAAATGGACGCAACAAAGGCCCCATCAGTCATAAAGTAGAAATCCATGCCACCCTAAGAAATCCATGAGGACATGGTACAGACACTTGTTGAGGAGTCTTCTTTTTATGCAACTGTGAAGAAGTCGGGTGTGGGATTTGAGCGGAACAGGAACAGCACACAAAATGACCGTCGGTAAGGTCGTTCAAAAACCCTAATCACTGATGAACAAGTTGATGCCATTCACTGTATAATTTTGGATGACAGGCGTTTCACTATCCAGCAGATAGCTAAGTCCATAGGCTTTAGTTCTGATTTGGTCCTTAAGGTTTTAACTGAGATTTTGAGCATGAGCAAGCTGTCTGTAAGATGTGTCTGAAGAATGCTGACACCAGAGCAGAAGCTGAAAATCGTTGACATTTCCAGAACACTTGTGACTTGTTTCCAGGCTAACCCTGAGAATTTCCACCGCAGATGAGTAACTCAAGTTGAAACCTGTGTTCACCACTTCGAAACTGAATCAAAGATTAAAAGCAAACAGTGAAAACACTCTGGTTCTCCAACCACAAAGAAGTTCAAGCAAGTAGCATCTGTTGACAAGTCGAAGGCTTTTGCGGATTCTGGATGCGTTATCATGGTAGGCTAAGTGGAAAATAGAAAAATATTAATGGACAGTACAATGCATCATAATTAAAACAACTAAAGTAAGCAATCAAGTCGAAAAGCAGAGGAAAGATAAGTGCAGGCGTGCTCTTGCATCAGGATAACGCATCCGTCCACACTGTTCAGGTTGCAGCAGCTAAAGTAGCCAACTGTAGCTTTTAATTGTTACCGCATCCGCCTTACTCACCAAAATACCGTGTATCTGTGTTTCAACGTTCTGCGTGTCTGAGCAACTCCTCCGTCCCTATTAGTCCGATTTCAATGATTCATAGCTAATTTAAAAGCCCTTGAAAAGTTAGGTCCAGCGAACGATTTTCGTTGAGCTCAGATTCAGAGTTGCCAGATTATGCGAGGTTAAAAATAGATATTAATATATTATACTATCCATTATCGTTGCTTTCATGGTTCAAGAGGGGTAACTCTTATTTTCCCTTTGTATCCAAAATTGCAGCTAGCTTAAAATTAAGAAGAAACTCAAAATTGATCGCTGCATTTAAGTACTGAATTAATGTTTAACCTTACCTTTTAAAAGTTCAACGATAATTCTTCTGCGGCCACTTAATTTAAGGTCGATTTGATGTACGTAGATACTTATTTTCCGTATGAATAATTATTTTTATTTCATGGAGACAATTTATAAGATAAAATTAATGTAGCGTAAAATTGGAAAATAGAATTAGTTATACATTCAACATTTGGAGAGTTAGAGAAACATAATAGCTAATTAAGTAAAACATATATTATGGAATCTAAATGAGAAATAGGAGTTCAATTCTCCAACGGATTCTGAGATTAAAAGCCCCATCTCTACTTTATAATAATTTACACATTAAGGGTTCAATATCTGTATTATATATTATCTACTTCTAGGAAATATTACTCTTCAGGTGTAACTAATTTGCATATTGATGCAAAAAAAAGTTTATTTCATTAATTAACTGTACTTCATTACTGTTCTTTTATTCGAGAATTGTTTTCAATTTTATATCAAAAATAGTTCTATTTAGGTATATTGTATTATATAGTGCAGAAAAGTCTTTGAAATTTGAAGTTGGCATCTATTTGTAAAACCTTCCTTAACTATTACAAGCCAATTTATGAATGAAATGTTCATTTAAAATTTTTGTTTTAAAGATTGCAAGTAGTGAATATATCTTACTTTGCGAAGCGATAGCGAGCGGCCGAACCTGCTAGTATATATATATATATATATATATATATATATATATATATATATATATATATATATATATATATATATATATATATATATATATATATATATATATATATATATATATATACACCAGAAGAGACCATTACATAGAAAATATCTGTTTTAAAGTACTTAATTTTCCTTATGATATGCTGGAAGTAGAATATTATTTATTTTAAATTTGATATATAGAATACGATAATTTATTTATGGAAGAAATTATTTTTAGTTACCAGATTATTTTTATTAATTTTTAATAATAAAAATCCATTTCTTTTATTATTACTTATAAAATTTAAATGTCTTCGTCATTTTTATGACACGTGTAAACTTATATATTGAATCGCACGCGTCAATCGATTTCTTACTTAAGGAAGAGCATGGAATGCTGGATAAAATTGGAATCACCAGAGAGGAAGGGAGATATTCGGAAGGTCACGATAGAATTGTTGTAATTAAAATGCTCTAATGAAGATGTTGTAATGAAATATTCTAATGAAATTGCTTTAATGAAAATGCTCTCATGAAATGTTCTTATGAAATGCTCTAATGAAAACATTCTAATAAAATGCTCTCATATAAATATTCTAATGAAATGCTCTAATGAAATCTTCTAATGAAAATGTTCTAATTAATTCCTCTAATGAAAATATTCTGAGAATGCGCTAATGAAAATGTAATGGAATCTTAGGAAATATTCTTATGAAAATTTGAATATCTTAAATCTGGTGAGTATGGAGTATACAGAAGAATCTCCTATTCTTAAGATCTTATTTTTTCTTTGTTTTTTTCCAGAATGTGTTCTTACATTGTTGTTCATTCAGTTTACCAAACAGGAGACTTTCGATGTAATGTTTCCTTTACATGAGCAAGTTACCGGTAATAAGAATCTACAGCGATGACGCTTCATATTCAACTGGATCCAAAGCAAAGACTTTTTTGATGGATACCTGTTGTATTTGTTCATGAACTAGTCTTTCATTTTTCAGCAAATAGTCTTTTTCTGTTAACATGCAAAACCATTGAAGGAACCGCATTTATGCTAACTCTTGTTTTTCTCATCCGTAGGGAAATTGTTCAACATTCACTGCCATAGAAGAGGATGGTTATCGCATGTGGTTTATCCCACCGAACTCCAAGACCTACATTAAGAAAATCGTAAGTGCGTATTATACACGAATAATTATGCTACTTGGCATTCTGCTTTTAATCACAGACACAATCCTCAAGAAAATTCTACTTAATAAGTTATTAACTACTGTTGCTACAATCCACTACCTTAAGGGTCAGTGTGACTTCAGGACTAAGCCCGACACATTTGACATGATTCTTGTCCCAAGAAAGATATTGTAAACAAAGCATAAGTTTGCATGTCACCTTTGTTTACCTGATAAAGGCGTGCGATGATGTAAAGAGGATTGAACTAAAAAAATGTGGAAAATGTTGAATTATCTGCCAAATTTTAATCACCATGTTTATTCAACTCCCGGATACGCAGGTTGATTAAGTCACAAACGCTTGTAATATTTTGGAAACTTTCTATCAAGAGAGCAGTTAACATCCTTTTTGCTAAGGATTTCTGCGGTCTCGAAGCAAGATTGAAAAATAGGGCGTGGGAAGAAAAAAAGATTAGCTTCTATTAGACGAACTTAAAGAAAAGCGTCACTCAATTTCCATTTCAAACGATTCGAAGCTACTACCAACCCATGTTTTTATCTACTTCGGTTGTGACATATACTCCAATTTTCTTGGGCTTTTTCTTATACTGATGACCACACTCTCTGTCTTCTTGCAGGTGTTGTCGTGTTTTTTTTCTTGTTTTCTTCTACTACAGTTTAGGATATCCTTTAGTTTTTTTTCTTAGTCCCACATCAATACAGTGTCATTTGCGTATCTTATATTATTAAGATTGCATCCACAGATAATAAATCTTGGTACAAATAAAATAAATCTTCAGGACGTTGGTGATCATGGCTCTCTACAATTGCCTGTCCTTTGTAGCTCTTAATAAATGTTGTCTTTTTGTTATTTTTCCTAAATCCGATTTTGCCATACATTTGCACAAACATGCTATGTAGATTATGCGTTGTTTTTTTTCTGTCTCTCTTGCCTTCAATCTGTCCCGTGTTTATCAAATTTTCCAAGCTATCTTCCCTCATTATGTGTTCTAGAAATTATCTCTTTCTGATGTTAAGTACAAGTGTTCTTTTCTTTCGATTTTCTTTAAAACTTTTTTTAGAACTTTCTTGATTTCTTCATCACTAGGTTCCTTGCTGTTTATGTTTGCAGACAAATTTTGTAATTCAATTTTAACATCAATCTGTCCTGTGAGTAACACATTTTTCAAGCTCTCTTTCCTTATTCTGTGTCCTAGAAATTTCATCTGTCTCTTCATAGTGTTAAGTATGTGTCCTTTTTATTTCCATTTTCTTCAAAACTTCATCATTGCTCACATGTTCGGTCCATGGTATTCTCAGCATCCTTCTCTAGAAGCACATTTCTATTGCCTCAAGTCTCTTGGTCATCTGTGAGAAGATTGTCCAATATTCACTGCCATATAGGAGGACCGATATTGCATAACAGTTCACTATTCTTTTCTATATTTATAACGAATTTTTCTGTTTCTTAATAAGTTGCTTAGCTTTTGGAAGGCATCTTTCACTATCCCAATACGCATCCAGATTTCAGTTTCACATTTTCCGCTCTCTGTTAAAACAATTCCCAGATGTTTAAATTGCTGTCCTTGTTTGATTTTGGTATTTTCACTTTTACGTAATTCATATTACGGTAGAATCCCTGACAACCGGACTAAGAAAGATGAGAAATTGGTTACAAAGTCCGGATATTTTTTTTGTTTTTGAATTCGAGGAGAGTGTACGGTATAGTTCCGTCTCAACATCAAGTGATTTTCTCTATTATTCTTTATTTTCTTTAGAGCATTCTTGATTTCTTCATCACTAGGTTTATTGCTGTTTATGTTTGAAGACAAATTTTGTAATTCAATTTTGACTTCAGTATGTCTGTGAGTAACAAGTTTATCAAGCTGTCTTTCCTTATTCTGTGTCCTAGAAATTTCATCTGTCTCTTCAGGATATGTGTTGTTTTTGTTTCCATTTTCTTCAAAACTTCATCATTGCACACATGTTCGGTCCATGGTATTCTCAGCATCCTTCTCTAGAACCACATTTCTATTGCTTCAAGTCTCTTCGTCATTTGTGAGGAGATTGTCCAACATTTACTGCCATATAGAAGGACCGATATTGCATAACGGTTCACTATTCTTTTCTTTATTTCTAACGAATTTTTCCTGTTTCTTAATACTTTGCTTAGCCTTTGGGAAACATCTTTCGCTATTTCAGTGCACCTTTGATTTTCTGTGTTGCATTTTCCTTATTCTTAATTAGCCTTGCAATGTCCTAGAAAACTAGACACTACTCTATATTTTTCTGATAGTCGAATAGATGTGATATTTCAAAGTTTGGGTTTATCAGATAAAACACAATTTGACGAGTAGGAGTGCGGGATTATATATATTTATTTATTTTTTGTTACTGGTGTCAAGAAACAAGATAAATACGTTCAAGAAAAGCTACAGGAAGAAAATTTACAATATTGCAAGTGTTTACCGTTGATACGTGTTGATTTTGAGTCCATTTTAAGCATACATGAATAAAATATAAATAAATGAAATCATATGCACCTTTTAACTTACCTGCATCCAAAAGCACACACACGCACACACACACACACACACACAGAGTCGTGTGTGCGTGTAATTTTTATCTGCCTTTGAGTGTCCTCGCTCTCATTTCTAGAAAGAAAACTACTTGCACCTTACCACCAAATTATATTCAAAAGTGCATGCACATACGCATGCGTGTGTAGATGTATGAGCGTGTGCATCTGTTAGTATGTGTATAGTTGTTTTCTAATCGTTTGCGTACGTAAAATATGCATTGATATATAAATTGGAATGCTTTATTGTGTTACATTCCTATGAAGACGCATCTCATACAGACGCGCGAGCACACACCCAACTACCTCACACAGATTATATATATAGGCAATTGCTATAATTCAGTAAATACCATGGAATCAAGCTTCACATCCACGCCCACACAAACACAAACACAAATATCTATCTATCTATCTATCTATCTATCTATCTCTCTCTCTCTCTCTCTATATATATATATATATATATATATATATATATATATATTACCAATTTGTGACTGGTAGGGATAATTCCAAGGTGGATATTAATCAGGGGAGAGCTCAATTTAGACTACAGAGAATAATAATAATAATAATAATAATAATAATAATAATAATCAGGAAGAAATCTTAACGATTCATTTCGGTTAAAATTTATTTCGTGAATATCTATATATTCAAGTCTTTAGACCGAGAACTCTTAGTAAATGGAGACAATACCCCGGACTGGTATATTAGATTGATAAGGGGAAGGGAAAGCAAGAGCGAAGAGAAGAGAGGAGGATGGTCAGAAGGAAAGTGAGGGATGGCCGGTTTCTTTTAAAAAGTGAGATAGAGTGTATGGAAAGAAAGTGGGGAAGGAAGTAATGAATGGGTAGTAATTTGTACATCGGGTTATACAGCAAAATGGCCGATATGGTCCGTTACTTTAGGCAGAATAAGTCAACCCAATTCCAAATTAGTTAGTCTAGTAAACGGGCCCTTAATACAAATAATAAATAAAAATTACAATAATGATAATAATAGCAAACATAAATGAAGGTGTTTTAAATACAGAGAAATAATAAAAGTAAAATTAGAAAACTAATAATAAAAACTGAGTATGATGAGGTATGGATAATGATGGAAAATCTTAGTTTAGAATTATAAATGTTGTATACATTGGCAAGACAGTCATAGATCCAACTATATATAAAGAAACAAAAAAGAACCACAAAACCGCGTCATACGCAATATAAGCACATATTCGCACATACACAATACATACACACGTATATACATACATACATGCATACACATGAAAGAATGTACACACATATGTTTTATTATCTATATAAACGAATCAACACTTCAGGTGCGCATCCACCCAAAAAAGAACATACGTTTTAGTGGAGTTTAAATTTGTCCTTATGTCTACACTTGAAAATCAGTTCGTTCCGTTGATTTAACAACTGGTTAGCATTTGTGTATTTAATTATTGAATTAAAGGCTAACACAAAACTCTAGAACCTATTATTATATAAAATAAGCAGTCCAAATAAAATACCATTCACCACAGGAGAAGGTATACTGAATTTAAATATATATTGCGTACCCCTGATAATTTTTTGAAATTATCATTTTTTAAGATGTTGTTTAATATAGAAATTTGCATATCAATACATTAGTTACTCTAGCAAGCAGAAAGGTAGTTACGATAAATAAAAAAAGAGAAAAAATCTTTTTTAAAGCAAGAGAAAATTAAGTTATTAGATTGATGCAAAAATAATGTCGTTTTCTCACATAGTAACATATGTGAGAAAACGACATTATTTTTTGCACCAACCTAATAGCAGTTCCAGTTTACCCCAGCAGTGTGTACCACAAACATCTAAAAGATTCTGGATTTTATAGATCATATTTTTATTTGCGATCCATGGCTAAGTCCCGAAAATCCAACACTAGTGGAAAAATATTTGTAGACGAGGAAAATTACAGCTATTACTATCGTAAGAAAAATCCCAATGAAACAATAACATACCGGCGATGTGTAGAGCGATCTTACAAAACTGTTAATCTGTCATTGTATTTTAAACAAATATAAACTTTTATTTTTGTTTTGTTTTACTCATTCTATTCTTTTTTTTTTTAATTTTAATTACTACCTGTACATTTTTCGAAGTTAATGGAAATTGCCTTTAAAAGCTCCCCAAAATTACCAGAGGTACGCAATTATCCAGGGACGTAATTGTCTGCTACGCAATTGTCCGGGATGCAAATGTCCATTACGCAACTGTCCTAGAACCATATGTATGTACAATGCATTCTGTATACATACATACATATATATATATATATATATATATATATATATATAGATATATATATATATATATGTGTGTGTGTGTGTGTGCGTGTGTGTGTGTGTGTGTGCGTGTGTGTGTATTAAATAAGGTGTTTGAATAATATCAATATGAGTAATAAAATCGATATTATTCAACTAACCACATTTGAGAGAATTAATGCTGCTAAAATACACCGATATATATATATATATATATATATATATATATATATATATATATATATATACCATACCTGAACAATGAAGTATTTGTCCACGTATACATTCTATCACACACACACCCCGACGTGACATCGTAGGTAATGATCGAAAGCTCGTTTTTTAGGTGGATGATAGATTTTGTTTTAAAATAAACACATAAATGCGCGTATTCATCCACACATATACATACAGAAAGAGAGAGAAGATAGAAAAGATGAGAGATAGATTAGTTATTTAGAGTGTATTTAATTAACTGTGTTTACTTTCTTTCGCTGTTTATAAAACAGATGGTTATCAAGGCCATTGCTAGTGAGGGTAGAATTTTGTTCTTGTCGATCGCAGTAGGACGTATGGTTTTCGCGATTTAATAAGCTTAGCTTAGATGTGGAACAAGGCCGAAAGCATGGAGCACCCAATGAGTATCAAATTCAATATTCAGCTGTAACTGATCTCTCCAGACAGGATTGCTAATCATTACACCACGCCGAAGAGGTCGCATGGATAATAAAATTACAATATAACAAAATACCGTCGTACTTATGATATAAATTCGAAAACTTTCCATGTTATTGATTCATTAGTTGGTGAGAGAAATTGCGAAGGTTTTTGTATTTTATATTTCCCAAACATTATGATTATTTTATATCACCTATACGATTATTATTAAGTTCGTATGTAAGATCGTTATATTTCTTCTGTCTAGGCTCCTAAATCATTCTGAGCTGGAATCAGTTCGCTTACTGACTGAGACACTGAGATAGTAATGTTAAGCGGGAAGCAATTGGGAACAGCGTGTATTTAGAGGAGAGAGAAAAACGAGGTTGTGAGGGAAGAAAAATATGAGGTAAGAAGAGAAAAACAAGATCATTTGAAAATATCACTCACGAACACGCACTGATAAATACACAGACACACACGCATGCATCTATCTATCTATCTATCTATCTATCTATATATATATCTATATATATATATATATATATATATATATATATATATATATATATATATATATGTATGTGTGTGTCTGTGTGTGTAAATTATTTTCAGATATAATTTATCTCTGAAGGAACAAAATAAAGGAAAAGATAAAAGAAAAGACTATTCTTAGCCGACGCGTTTCGTCCACTCAGAGACTTTACCAAGGCAAATGAGATTTACCTTGATATCTTGTTAAATGAAAACATATGAGCTGTCACAGAAATTGTTTCGGGCTTTTATTTCTCTGGTGATATATAAGAAACGGCACTGGCAGAGAGGGTCAATGAAATTGATAGAATGCTTACTGCTACAAAAGGTTTATTTTTAAGTCACAAGCGTCTGACTGAAAGAAGGTGCATCCTGGTGTTTGGTCTGAGATTCAAGGCCGCAACACACCAATATAGTTATGGCAGCGTCTTCTCGCACAACCTAGGATTACTTCTACTATTTCTACACAATACACCTTATAACAAAAACATTAAAAAGTTACACAACGAACCTCATGAAAATGGCTTATTGGTCGAAAGCACTTGCGACAATAATAATTGCTGACAGTTTTTAGTTTCCCTTAGATAATTTATAATATATAATATTAAAAGTTATAAGATTTTTATGATATATTCCCATTTCTATTTATAGCTATATCATGTTGAAATTTACCCGCTCACCGAAGTTAATCCAACGATGTTAGTTGTTAGAGTGGCAAGCATTGGGTGATACCAGTTGCTGTAAGCAAACCTGTAATGGATACAATTTCGCAACTGACACAAGACCTCGATATATATAAGTGTCTTTGGACTGAAAGGTCAAAAGTCCTACCTGCATTTAGGTACCGAAGTTAAGCAACGTTGGACCTGGTCATTACTCAGATGGCTGATTTCTGCAGAATACCAGGTGCTATAAGCTACGCGATATGGCTAGGAAGCCCGCGATGGATACAATCCCACGACTTATAATAACAGAAGACCTCGATATTTACACGTTCTGATATAATAGCCGTTTCTTTACGAGGAAATATTCAATGACCGAGCAGACATTGCTACTTTCGTTTGAAATTTATGAACTCTTTCTATTAAAACAATTTTTTTTCAGACAAATAGGTTTTTCAAGTTCAATACTGTTATTGCTCTTTCCAGCATTAATGGGCGTTTTCCTTCCTAACCTTTTGTTTTAAGTGGGCTGAAACGTCAAAATCTCGATTATGTCGTTATTTTCTTTTCGAGTTACATGTGCTATCCATTTTAATTGTTGCGAACTTGATACTATCTTGTTTCTTGTTAGAAGTAATTAGGTTTCCTACTCTTAGACAATACTTCTACTTCTTCTTCTTCTATGGGGCGTGTCCCTTAGGGACGTGGGCGATTATCGTTATCTACAAATTCCTATTCCTGTCTCTCTTAGTAAGATTTATGTTTTTGCTCTCTCTCGTCTAATTTGTATTCTGCCAACCATTTGCACAAGCTGGGTAGGGTAGGTTATTCGTTCCCTTCTACTGTCTCTCTTATCTTCAATACGTTCTGTGAGTGTAAAATTGTTCAAGCCTTCTTTCGTCATTATTGTGTCCTTGAAATTCCAACTGTCTCTTTCTGATTCTACGTATAAGTCTCTTTTTTGTTTTCATTTCCATTTCCATTAGAATTTCAATTGTTACTCACATGCCCAGTCCATGCAATTTTCAGCATTCTTCTGTAGAACGACATTTCTGCTGCCTCATCTGTAAAGAGACTGTCAAAGCATTCACGACAATATAGGAAGACTGATGCAAAGATGTGTCTTCTCACCGGATTTAGTCACAGAGTGTAATACAAGGATGTGTTTCTCACCGGACTTATTCAACCTATACAGTGAGGCAATTCTGAGAGAATTAGAGATCCTACCGGGATTCGGCATTGGCGGCCATAATCTTACCAACATAAGACACACAGATGACACAGTACTGATAGCAGACATGGAAAAGAAACTACAAAACCTCCTACAGGAGGTAACGGGGAGAGAGAGAAGAAAGGACTAACCATAAACTACAGAAGACAGCATGCATGGTCATCAATAAAAAGATGAGCCCGAAATGCGATTTGCAGGTCGGGGACACTAAAATCAAATATATGCGGAAGTTTAAATATTTGGGAAGTGTTTTGACGGAAGACGGTAGGTGCGATGCTGAGATCCGAAGACGGATTGGGATAGCCAAGGATGCATTCCAAAAGATGGGCAGAGTATTGCGAGACAAGAGGATTTCTTTGGTGGCAAAGAAAAGAGCACTGAGATACTACGTGACATCTATCCTCCTATACGGCAGCGAATGTTGGACGGTCTCCTCAAAGATGAAAAAGAGACTCGAAGCAGCGGAGATGTGGTTCTACAGAAGGATGCTATCATGGAGCGAGTGTGTGAGCAACGATGAGGTCTTGGAGAGGATGACAATAAGAAGGAAGCTAATACTTAACATAAGGAAGAGGCAGATGAAATTTCTGGGACATGTAATGAGAAAGGAGGTCTTGGATAATCTGATACCCACAGGTCGAATAGAGGGAAAAAAGACAAGGGAAAGCAATGCATGTCATACCTAGCGGGCTTAAGCGAGTGGGTGACAGAACGTGGTTTTGGTGAGTTGGCAGAGTCACGAAACTTATTGAGAATTGCAAGGAATAAGGGGAAGTGGAAAGACAAAGGACACGGCACATAAAAAGAAAAAAGACATTATACATTAGTTCGGTTCTATTTTCTTTGTTTCTAATGGACTTTTCTTGTTTCTTATTACTTTACGCACGTTTTGGAATTCGTCTTTCGTTATTCAATTGCGTGTTCTGATTTCGGTGTTACATATTCTGTCTTCGGTTAAGGCGCTTCCAATATCTTTATAGACCTGAAATTAAAGCAATATCAATATTTTTACTGTTATACATAATCATTTGCAATCTAATGAACAACCATGAAATTGCTTAACGTGTTGATTGTTGCATTGTGATAGTATTGTTTCTCGGCCATGCTGGCCCATTTTAGAGAAAGTATGAGATTTCCATTTACTGAAGATAAATAGCTATAAAGAAGTTGAGAGCAATTTCTCACAGGCGCTTCCATTTTGGTTCCAACAGGATACTCTACAGTATAAACTCGTTTAAAGACACCCCAGTAATGCAAGATATAAACGCTAGGGACAGACATTATGCAGTGTCTTTTAAACTTATATAGCCATTGAAAGCAGGCAATTTAAGTTTTGTGTAAAAGACGTATATGTATATCTACAGCAGCGGAAATGTTAAAACCGGATGTATTTTAGAAACTTACAATTAATGTCCAGTCCATGCAATTTTCAGCATTCTCCTGTAGAACGACATTTCTGTTGCCTCATCTGTAAAGAGACTCTCAAAGCATTCACTATAATATAGGGGGACTGATGCAAGGATGTGTCTTCTCACTGGACGTATTCAAAGGGCGTAAGGCAAGGATGTGTCTTCTCACGGGACATTCAACCTATAAAGATATGCTAGTCTTCGTGAAGAAGTGAGTTTGTCAATTGATTTGGTATTGCTTGTGGAAACAAAAAGTCGGTTTTATTATCAAGCATGCTTTACAAACAAAGCGTTATAAGAAAATGATTTCACCTCCTAAAATCAATGTTTGGTTTTAGCCCCTATACCTCAGAGGCTTGTGACCTTTAATACCTCCAAAACCAAACTAGTAACATTACATTATCTTCGGTCAGATCGTGGATTTTCATCATTCATGATGGTTGTTTTCCCGAGAAGTTTCCTTGTCTTGAACGCATATTGGGAATCAAGTTACTCCAAACCTCATGTGGAACTCATATATACATACACTACATCGCCTAAGATCTAGGTAAAATGGTCAGCTTCCTCTACCGCTCCAAAATGTCCCTGACTCCTATTTGTAGGCTCTCTCTCTACAAGATCCAGATCAGACCAAAATGGAGAACTGTTATCATATCTCGGTTGGAGTTGACCAGTAGCAGCTCTGATAACGTTGAAAAATATCTACGCGACCTTGTAAATGATGAATTACTTTCCACCCTAGAAATACTTTCCTACAGACGAAACGTTGCTAACATCTGGTTCCCACATTGTTATTTCGATGGAAAATGTTTAGACGAGTTAAATACCTTAATTCCATCAGTTCAGACCGTGAGAACTGACACCAGACATATCACAGAAATTTCCATTTGTACGCTGGAGTAATGGACAACGGCTCGGATTGGGTAATCGGAGAGCCGAGTTCGAATTCCAGTCGAAACCATTACATTCACTTACGACCTTATACTCTTGGGAAAGGTATGAATCCTTTTCTTCTCCACCCAGCTATGGTTAAATAGCAAGACAGACCGGGTTCCATAGCCTTGGATGTCAACTGATCTACCACAGAAAGAAATCTCAACCTACTTCTAGGAAAAAGCTTCCTCGTCAGTCATGTATGGAAAGATACATGATCGCCTAAGCGTGTATCACGCATGGCACATAACTGACTGATTCCATTGATAAGGAGGAATACAGATCACTTTTCTGATCGCTACACTCTTAAAACCTTCAATTCTAGTGTTAAGCGTTATCTTTTCTACATATCCTTATAATCTGCACATTTTATTCCCACCATATATTACATTCATACAAGAACCTTATCAAGTGACGTTCTACCTTGAGATGCATCTTAGGCCTTGTGTTTATTGAACAATTAACGAGAAAAAAGTTATGTAAAATATATATTATTAGGCAGTTCGAGATCTGGAAGCACAACGCTTGGTGGTTTTTTTAAATGAACACAAGAGGAACAGCATAGAAGGCATATTAGTTTACAAGCAGCAAGACATAGGAAATATTAGAGTCGATATCTAGATTTAAACACAAAACATTTTTTTTTAAAAAGGAAGAAATGAAAATAGCTACATAGTTAAAAAAAGGCCTGAAAAAAATGTCTGCTGAAGGGTAAATAAAGTCAAGCTGGTAGAAATTAAGTCAAGCTTGAAAGCGAACAAACATATCAGTGATCACCGTTGAGATTCAGAAGTTGTGAAGATGAGAGTGACAGTTGTTGTCATACGCTTTTCACAGATAAAGCATTTTCAGTGTACTCTAGAGAAAGACGAATATAGCAGTTCCTCTACGTTAAAAGACGAATGCCACTTTGGTTGTTGGAGTACCTCAGACTATATCCCGAGCTCACCCAAGAAAGAAGAAAGACAATATATGCGGCGATAAAGATGAAAACCGACACTAAACAAATCGAGCAAAATGATTCAGGATGCTTAATAACTGGAAAGGGCAAACCACTGAGAACTGTGCAATTGCTGCGGTTTAATCTGGACAAATAAATCATTAGTTACCGCCCATTAAGATCAAGGAGGTATAAAAAGCACCCTGTAATATCCGTCATTAGACGAGTAATCAGAGTAAAGGGCTATAAAGCTATGGTATAAATTTATTCAGTTGTTCTGTTTTTAATATATAACCATTCCAGGCAATTGTATTTTTGCAAAGAAAAAAGTTTAGAAACTTAAAATGAAAATATCAAATTAATGTTAGAAGAGCAAATCTAGTTATTCTGATTTATGAGAAAAATATGTCCGATATATTATTGTGGCAGAAATCCACTAACAACAACAACAAAAAAGGAAGCCCAGACATAGCAAAAGAAAGGAAAAATCATGGAAAATAAATGCAATAGCAAGTCACATTAATAATGTACTTGGAACAGACCTAAAAGCTTTGTGAAGAGAGTAATTTCCAGAATGGTTTAAAAGACAATTTTAATAAGAACAATTTCAAGAATCGTTCAAAAGGCAATATTAATATGAATAGTAACAAAAATCCTTCAAAAAGTAATATTAAAAAGCATAATTTCAAGAATCGTTCAAAAGGTAATATTAATAAGAATAGTAACTAAAATCCTTCAAAACTAATATTAAAAAGCATAATTTCAAGAATCGTTCAAAAGGTAATATTAATAAGAATAGTAACAAAAATGTTTCAAAAAGTAATATTAAAAAGCATAATTTCAAGAAACGTTGAAAAGGTAATATTAATAAGAATATTAACTAAAATCCTTCAAAAATAATATTAAAAAGCATAATTTCAAGAATCGTTCAAAAGGTAATATTAATAAGAATAGTAACTAAAATACTTTAAAAAGTAATATTAAAAAGCATAATTTCAAGAATCGTTCAAAAGGTAATATTAATAAGAATAGTAACAAAAATCCTTCAAAAATAATATTAAAAAGCATAATTTCAAGAATCATTCAAAAGGTAATATTAATAAGAATAGAAACTAAAATCTTTCAAAATTAATATTAAAAGCATAATGTCAAGAATCATTCAAAAGGTAATATTAATAAGAATAGTAACTAAAATCCTTCAAAACTAATATGAAAAAGCATAATTTCAAGAATCGTTCAAAAGGTAATATTAATAAGAATAGTAACAAAAATCCTTCAAAACTAATATTAAAAAGTATAATGTCAAGAATCGTTCAAAAGGTAATATTAATAAGAATAGTAACAAAAATCCTTCATAAAGAAATATTAAAAAGCATAATTTCAAGAATCGTTCAAAAGGGAATATTAATAAGAATAGGAACAAAAATCCTTCAAAAACTAATATTAAAAAGCATAATTTAAAGAATCGTTGAAAAGGTAATATTGATAAGAATAGTAACTAAAATCCTTCAAAACTAACATTAAAAAGCATAATGTCAAGAATCATTCAAAAGTCAATATTAATAAGAATAGTAACAAAAATACTTCAAAAAGTAATATTAAAAAGCATAATTTTAAGAATCGTTCAAAAGGTAATATTAATAAGAATAGTAACTAAAATCCTTCAGTAAGTAATATTAAAAGTCATAATTTTAAGAATCGTTGAAAAGGTAATATTAATTAGAATTGTAACTAAAATCCTTCAAAACTAATATTAAAAAGCATAATTTCAAGAATCATTCAAAAGATAATATTAATAAGAATAGTAACAAAAATCCTACAAAAAATAATATTAAAAAGAATAATTTCAAGAATCGTTCAAAAGGCAATATTAAAAAGAATAGTAACAAAAATGCTTCAAAGAGTAATGTTAAAAAGCATAATTTCAAGAATCGTTCAAAAGGTAATATTAATAAGAATAGTAACTAAAATCCTTCAAAACTAATATTAAAAAGCGTAATTTCAAGAATCGTTCAAAAGGTAATATTAATAAGAATTGTAACTAAAATCCTTTAAAACTAATATTAAAAAGCATAATTTCAAGAATCGTTCAAAAAGTAATATTAATAAAAATAGTAACAAAAATGCTTCAAAAAGTAATATTAAAAAGCATAATTTCAAGAATCGTTTAATACGAATAGTAACTGAAATCCTTCAAAACTAATATTAAAAGGATAATTTGAAAAATCGTTCAAAAGGCAATATTAATAAGAATAGTAACAACAATCCTTCAAAAAGTAATATTAAAAAGCATAATTTTAAGAATCGTTCAAAAGGTAATATTAATAAGACTAGTAACAAAAATCCATCAAAAAGTAATATTAAAAAGCATAATTTCAAGAATCGTTCGAAAGTAATATTATTAAGAAAAGTAAATAAAATCCTTCAAAACTAATATTAAAAAGCATAATGTCAAGAATCGTTCAAAAGGTAATATTAATAAGAATAGTAACTAAAATCCTTCATAAAGAAATATTAAAAAGCATAATTTCAAGAATCGTTGAAAAGGGAATATTAATAAGAATAGTAACTAAAATCCTTCAAAACCAATATTAAAAAGCATAATTTCAAGAATCGTTCAAAAGGTAATATTAATAAGAATAGTAACTAAAATCCTACAAAAAGTAATATTAAAAAGAATAATTTCAAGAATCGTTCAAAAGGCAATATTAAAAAGAATAGTAACAACAATGCTTCAAAAAGTAATGTTAAAAAGCATAATTTCAAGAATCGTTCAAAAGGTAATATTAATAAGAATAGTAACTAAAATCCTTCAAAACTAATATTGAAAAGCGTAATTTCAAGAATCGTTCAAAAGGTAATATTAATAAGAATAGTAACAAAAATACTTCAAAACTAATATTAAAAAGCATAATGTCAAGAATCGTTCAAAAGGCAATATTAATAAGAATAGTAACAAAAATACTTCAAAAAAGTAATATTAAAAAGCATAATTTCAAGAATCGTTCAAAAGGTAGTATTAATAAGAATTGTAACTAAAATCCTTTAAAACTAATATTAAAAAGCATAATTTCAAGAATCGTTCAAAAAGTAATATTAATAAAAATAGTAACAAAAATGCTTCAAAAAGTAATATTAAAAAGCATAATTTCAAGAATCGTTTAATACGAATAGTAACTGAAATCCTTCAAAACTAATATTAAAAGGATAATTTGAAGAATCGTTCAAAAGGCAATATTAATAAGAATAGTAACAACAATCCTTCAAAAAGTAATATTAAAAAGCATAATTTTAAGAATCGTTCAAAAGGTAATATTAATAAGAATAGTAACAAAAATCATTCAAAAAGTAATATTAAAAAGCATAATTTCAAGAATCGTTCGAAAGGTAATATTATTAAGAAAAGTAAATAAAATCCTTCAAAACTAATATTAAAAAGCATAATTTCAAGAATCGTTCAAAAGGTAATATTAATAAGAATAGTAACTAATATCCTTCATAAAGAAATATTAAAAAGCATAATTTCAAAATTGTTCAAAAGGCAATATTAATATGAATAGTAACAAAAATGCTTCAAAAAGTAATATTAAAAAGCATAATTTCAAGAAACGTTGAAAAGGTAATATTAATAAGAATAGTAACTAAAATCCTTCAGAACTAATATTAAAAAGCATAATTTCAAGAATCGTTCAAAAAGTAATATTAATAAGAATAGTAACTAAAATATTTCAAAAAGTAATATTAAAAAGCATAATTTCAAGATACGTTCAAAAGGTAATATTAATAAGAATAGCAACTAAAATCTTTCAAAATTAATATTAAAAGCATAATGTCAAGAATCATTCAAAAGGTAATATTAGAAGAATAGTAACAAAAATGCTTCAAAAAGTAATATTAAAAAGCATAATTTCAAGAATCGTTCAAAAGGTAATATTAATAAGAATAGGAACAAAAATCCTTCAAAAAGTAATATTAAAAAGCATAATGTCAAGAATCATTCAAAAGTCAATATTAATAAGAATAGTAACAAAAACAGTTCAAAAAGTAATATTAAAAAGCATAATTATAAGAATCGTTTAAAAGGTAATATTAATAAGAATAGTAACTAAAATCCTTCAAAACTAATATTAAAAAAGCATAATTTCAAGAATCGTCCTAAAGGTAATATTAATAAGAATAGTAAAAAAAATCATTCAATAAGTAATATTAAAAAGCATAATTTCAAGAATCGTTCAAAAGATAATATTAATAAGAATAGTAACAAAAATCCTTCAAAAAGTAATATTAAAAAGCATAATTTCAAGAATCGTTCAAAAGGTAATATTAATAAGAATAGTAACTAAAATCCTTCAAAATTAATATTAAAAAGCTTAATGTCAAGAATCGTTCAAAAGGCAATATTAATAAGAATAGTAACAAAAATCCTTCAAAAGGTAATATTAAAAAGCATAATTTCAAGAATCGTTCAAAAGGTAACATTAAAAAGAATTGCAACTAAAATCCTTTAAAACTAATATTAAAAAGCATAATTTCAAGAATCGTTTAATACTAATAGTAACTGAAAACCTTCAAAACGAATATTAAAAAGCATAATTTGAAGAATCGTTCAAATGGCAATATTAATAAGAATAGTAACAACAATCCTTCAAAAAGTAATATTAAAAAGCATAATTTTAAGAATCGTTCAAAAAGTTAATATTAATAAGAATAGTAACAAAAATCCTTCAAAAAGTAATATTAAAAAGCATAATTTCAAGAATCGTTCAAAAGGTAATATTATTAAGAAAAGTAAATAAAATGCTTCAAAAAGTAATATTAAAAAGCATAATTTCAAGAATCGTTCAAAAGGTAATATTAATAAGAATAGTAACAAAAATCCTTCAATAAGTAATATTAAAAAGCACAATTTACAGAATCGTTCAAAAGGTAATATTAATAAGAATAGTAACTAAAATCCTTCAAAACTAATATTAAAAAAGCATAATTTCAAGAATCGTTCAAAATGTAATATTAATAAGAATAGTAACTAAAATCCTTCAAAACTAATATTAAAAAGCATAATTTCAAGAATCGTTCAAAAGGTAATATTAATAAGAATAGTAACTAATATCCTTTAAAAGTAATATTAAAAAGCATAATTTGAAGAATCGTTCAAAAGTTAATATTAATAAGAATAGTAACTAATATCCTTTAAAACTAATATTAAAAAGCATAATTTCATGAATCGTTCAAAAAGTAATATTAATAAGAATAGTAACAAAAATGCTTCAAAAAGTAATATTAAAAAGCATAATTTCAAGAATCGTTCAAAAGGTAATATTAATAAGAATAGTAACTAAAATCCTTCAAAACTAATATTAAAAAGCATAATTTCAAGAATCGTTCAAAAGGTAATATTAATAAGAATAGTAACAAAAATTCTTCAAAACTAATATTAAAAAGCTTAATGTCAAGAATCGTTCAAAAGGCAATATTAATAAGAATAGTAACAAAAATCCTTCAAAAAGTAATATTAAAAAGCATAATTTCAAGAATCGTTTAATAGGAATAGTAACTGAAATCCTTCAAAACTAATATTAAAAAGCATAATTTGAAGAATCGTTCCAAAGGCAATATTAATAAGAATAGTAACAACAATCCTTCAAAAAGTAATATTAAAAAGCATAATTTTAAGAATCGTTCAAAAGGCAATATTAATAAGAATAGTCACAACAATCCTTCAAAAAGTAATATTAAAAAGCATAATGTCAAGAATCGTTCAAAAGGTAATATTAATAAGCAGAGTAACAAAAATCCTTCAAAAAGTAATATTAAAAAGCATAATTTCAAGAATCGTTCAAAAGGTAATATTAATAAGAATAGTAACTAAAATCCTTCAAAATTAATATTAAAAAGCTTAATGTCAAGAATCGTTCAAAAGGCAATATTAATAAGAATAGTAACAAAAATCCTTCAAAAGGTAATATTAAAAAGCATAATTTCAAGAATCGTTCAAAAGGTAACATTAAAAAGAATTGTAACTAAAATCCTTTAAAACTAATATTAAAAAGCATAATTTCAAGAATCGTTTAATACTAATAGTAACTGAAAACCTTCAAAACGAATATTAAAAAGCATAATTTGAAGAATCGTTCAAATGGCAATATTAATAAGAATAGTAACAACAATCCTTCAAAAAGTAATATTAAAAAGCATAATTTTAAGAATCGTTCAAAAAGTTAATATTAATAAGAATAGTAACAAAAATCCTTCAAAAAGTAATATTAAAAAGCATAATTTCAAGAATCGTTCAAAAGGTAATATTATTAAGAAAAGTAAATAAAATGCTTCAAAAAGTAATATTAAAAAGCATAATTTCAAGAATCGTTCAAAAGGTAATATTAATAAGAATAGTAACAAAAATCCTTCAATAAGTAATATTAAAAAGCACAATTTACAGAATCGTTCAAAAGGTAATATTAATAAGAATAGTAACTAAAATCCTTCAAAACTAATATTAAAAAAGCATAATTTCAAGAATCGTTCAAAATGTAATATTAATAAGAATAGTAACTAAAATCCTTCAAAACTAATATTAAAAAGCATAATTTCAAGAATCGTTCAAAAGGTAATATTAATAAGAATAGTAACTAATATCCTTTAAAAGTAATATTAAAAAGCATAATTTGAAGAATCGTTCAAAAGTTAATATTAATAAGAATAGTAACTAATATCCTTTAAAACTAATATTAAAAAGCATAATTTCATGAATCGTTCAAAAAGTAATATTAATAAGAATAGTAACAAAAATGCTTCAAAAAGTAATATTAAAAAGCATAATTTCAAGAATCGTTCAAAAGGTAATATTAATAAGAATAGTAACTAAAATCCTTCAAAACTAATATTAAAAAGCATAATTTCAAGAATCGTTCAAAAGGTAATATTAATAAGAATAGTAACAAAAATTCTTCAAAACTAATATTAAAAAGCTTAATGTCAAGAATCGTTCAAAAGGCAATATTAATAAGAATAGTAACAAAAATCCTTCAAAAAGTAATATTAAAAAGCATAATTTCAAGAATCGTTTAATAGGAATAGTAACTGAAATCCTTCAAAACTAATATTAAAAAGCATAATTTGAAGAATCGTTCAAAAGGCAATATTAATAAGAATAGTAACAACAATCCTTCAAAAAGTAATATTAAAAAGCATAATTTTAAGAATCGTTCAAAAGGCAATATTAATAAGAATAGTCACAACAATCCTTCAAAAAGTAATATTAAAAAGCATAATGTCAAGAATCGTTCAAAAGGTAATATTAATAAGCAGAGTAACAAAAATCCTTCAAAAATAATATTAAAAATCATAATGTCAAGAATCATTCAAAAGTCAATATTAATAAGAATAGTAACAAAAATCCTTCAAAAAGTAATATTAAAAAGCATAATTTTAAGAATCGTTCAAAAGGTAATATTAATAAGAATTGTAACTAAAATCCTTCAAAACTAATATTAAAAAGTATAATTTCAAGAATCATTCAAAAGGTAATATTAATAAGAATAGTAACTAAAATCCTTCAAAACTAATATTAAAAAGTATAATTTCAAGAATCGTTCAAAAGGTAATATTAATAAGAATAGTAACTAAAATCCTTCAAAACTTATATTAAAAAAGCATAATTTCAAGAAACGTTCAAAATGTAATATTAATAAGAATAGTAACTAAAATCCTTCAAAACTAATATTAAAAAGCATAATTTCAAGAATCGTTCAAATGGTAATATTAATAAGAATAGTAACAAAAATGCTTCAAAAAGTAATATTAAAAAGCATAATTTCATGAATCGTTCAAAAAGTAATATTAATAAGAATAGTAACAAAAATGCTTCAAAAAGTAATATTAAAAAGCATAATTTCAAGAATCGTTCAAAAGGTAATATTAATAAGAATAGTAACTAAAATCCTTCAAAACTAATATTAAAAAGCATAATTTCAAGAATCGTTCAAAAGGTAATATTAATAAGAATAGTAACAAAAATTCTTCAAAACTAATATTAAAAAGCTTAATGTCAAGAATCGTTCAAAAGGCAATATTAATAAGAATAGTAACAAAAATCCTTCAAAAAGTAATATTAAAAAGCATAATTTCAAGAATCGTTTAATAGGAATAGTAACTGAAATCCTTCAAAACTAATATTAAAAAGCATAATTTGAAGAATCGTTCAAAAGGCAATATTAATAAGAATAGTAACAACAATCCTTCAAAAAGTAATATTACAAAGCATAATTTTAAGAATCGTTCAAAAGGCAATATTAATAAGAATAGTCACAACAATCCTTCAAAAAGTAATATTAAAAAGCATAATGTCAAGAATCGTTCAAAAGGTAATATTAATAAGAATAGTCACTAAAATCCTTCAAAACTTATATTAAAAAAGCATAATTTCAAGAAACGTTCAAAATGTAATATTAATAAGAATAGTAACTAAAATCCTTCAAAACTAATATTAAAAAGCATAATTTCAAGAATCGTTCAAATGGTAATATTAATAAGAATAGTAACAAAAATGCTTCAAAAAGTAATATTAAAAAGCATAATTTCATGAATCGTTCAAAAAGTAATATTAATAAGAATAGTAACAAAAATGCTTCAAAAAGTAATATTAAAAAGCATAATTTCAAGAATCGTTGAAAAGGTAATATTAATAAGTATAGTAACTAAAATCCTTCAAAACTAATATTAAAAAGCATAATTTCACGAATCGTTCAAAAGGTAATATTAATAAGAATAGTAACTAAAATCCTTCAAAACTAATATTAAAAAGCATAATTTGAAGAATCGTTCAAAAGGTAATATTAATAAGAATAGTAACTTATATCCTTTAAAACTAATATTAAAAAGCATAATTTCAAGAATCGTTCAAAACGTAATATTATTAAGAAAAGTAACTAAAATCCTTCAAAACTAATATTAAAAAGCATAATTTCAAGAATCGTTCAAAAGGTAATTTTAATAAGAATAATAACTAAAATCCTTCAAAAATAATATTAAAAAGCATAATTTCAAGAATCGTTCAAAAGGTAATATTAATAAGAATAGTAACAAAAATCCTTCATAAAGAAATATTAAAAAGCATAATTTCAAGAATCGTTCAAAAGGTAATATTAATAAGAATAGTAACTAAAATCCTTCAAAACTAATATTAAAAGCATAATTTCAAGAATCGTTCAAAAGGTAATATTAATAAGAATAGTAACTAAAATTCTTTAAAACTAATATTAAAAAGCATAATTTCAAGAATCGTTCAAAACGTAATATTATTAAGAATAGTAACAAAAATCCTTCAAAAAGTAATATTAAAAAGCATAATTTCAAGAATCGTTCAAAAAGTAATATTAATAAGAATAGTAACAAAAATGCTTCAAAAAGTAATATTAAAAAGCATAATTTCAAGAATCGTTCAAAATGTAATATTAATAAGAATAGTAACTAAAATCCTTCAAAACTAATATTAAAAAGCATAATTTCAAGAATCGTTCAAAAAGTAATATTAATAAGAATAGTAACAAAAATGCTTCAAAAAGTAATATTAAAAAGTATAATTTCAAGAATCGTTCAAAAGGTAATATTAATAAGAATAGTAACTAAAATCCTTCAAAAATAATATTAAAAAGCATAATTTCAAGAATCGTTCAAAAGGTAATATTAATAAGAATAGTAACAAAAATCCTTCAAAAAGTTATATTAAAAAGCATATTTTCAAGAATCGTTGAAAAGGTAATATTAATAAGAATAGTAACAAAAATCCTTCAAAACTAATATTAAAAAGCATAATTTCAAGAATCGTTCAAAAGGTAATATTTATAAGAATAGTATCTAAAATCCTTGAAAATTAATATTAAAATGCATAATTTCAAGAATCGTTCAAAAGATAATATTAATAAGAATAGTAACAAAAATCCTTCTAAACTAATATTAAAAAGCATAATGTCAAGAATCGTTCAAAAGGTAATATTAATAAGAATAGTAACTAAAATCCTTCAAAACTAATATTAAAAAAGCATAATTTCAGGAATCGTTCAAAAGGTAATATTAAAAAGAATAGTAACAAAAATGCTTCAAAAAGTAATATTAAAAAGCATAATTTCAAGAATCGTTCAAAAGGTAATATTAATAAGAATAGTAACTAAAATTCTTCATAACTAATATTAAAAAGCATAATGTCAAGAATCATTCGAAAGGTAATATTAATAAGAATAGAATCCGCATTCTTGGAGTGTGGTTTGGGCCTGACCTCCAGCTGGAGAAGAATTGGTCTGAAGTACGAGCAAAGGTCGATTCCGCCGGTCAGACTTGGAATCGACGGAGGTTGTCCGTGAAGGGCAGGGCGGAGGTGTGTGCTACATACATTTTCCCCCTGATTCTTGATCGATTGTAAGACTCTCTGTAAGACTCACAAGAAGGCGCTCGAGCAATCGCTATCCTCCATTTTATGGAGGGGACGCGGGAATCGGGTCGACAGACGAGTCTGCACTAAACGTCCGTGTCATGGGGGGCTGGGAATGCCGCACCTGCCGAGTCACATCCGTGCTTCTAGGTTGGCTTTCCTACGCCGTGCATTGACTGGAGGAGATCCGATTCTGGAGGGGATTGTTAGAGACGCGTTCCCTGGCCTTACCATCAGTCCCCCCATCTCGCGGGTTGAGCGCGGTCGTAAACCCCGGGATCAATCGGTTTTCCTTCGCGAGTGTCGGTCGGCCTTGAGGGCCGTTCCCCGGTCCAGTGACCTTTCTCGGCCTAGGAAGGTCTTCTATCGTGAATTAGTGGAGAGGCGCGCGAATGATCTCCTACGAGATACGCTCGGCTTGTCGGAGGAGGAGTATTGCTCCTACTGGTCTTGGGCGCCAGCGGCGGATTACCTCAGTAACCCTGAGTTTTCGCTTAGCTGGCGATTGGCTCGGAATCGGCTGCCTCTCAACGACAAGGCTTTCATATGGGGCTTGGCGGATTTGCCAGACTGTGAACGGTGTGGCCTTGGCTTAGAGGAAACGGCTGCGCACGCCTTCTATCATTGCCCCCAGGTCCGCCCCTTATGGGACCATGTCGGCGAGCTGATGGCTCGTCTCGTTCCCGAACAGCTTGTGTCCATTGATCGCGCATACGCGTGTGACAATGTGTCGCCCCCGTATTCCGGGATGAAACGGATGGTGTTTCTGACGCTGATGGCCACGTCTCGAATGGTGATTTGGACGACGCGAAAGGAGGAAGTCTTGCGAGGCAATCGTCTTTCTCATTCGGATCTGATTCGATTCTTTGAGCATCAGCTCAAGATGAAGATTAGATCCGATAGAAAACGATTGCATTCGACAGTCTTTAGCGAAAGGTGGGTAAAAGAAGCGAGCTTGCTTCGTGTGAACGGGGCTAGCCTTGATTTTCTCTTCTAGGTCAACCTATTGCACATCGGGGTGGCTTCCTGTGGAACCCTCCCCTTGGTTAGGTTAGACAAGCTTCAGTGTACCTAGTTAATGTGAGTAAGTGTTGTTCCTGGCCTGCATCCCGGCTGTTCTTTAGTTATGATCCAAGTCGAGATTCCCATCCTCCCCAGTTTGTTTTGACCCCCGCCCCATTTTCATCTCGACTGGGTCAGTTTTATATTTTCCCATTCCAGCCTAATATTTTATACTTTTTCCCACTCCCTTAGCTAGAGCGTCTCTTGATTTTGTCCCCTGGGCAGAATACAGCGGCCTCTCTGTTTTATGGGTTGGACGCTCCCTCCTAACATCAATTATGTTTAGTTTGTATTTGTGTTTATTTTAAGTTTATTATTGGGTTCATTTCCCTCCCCTCTCATTTTATCATTATTAGAATTGTATATATATATATATATCATCATTAGAATTTTCATGGTATGGGGCGCGATTTTGGTAGGTCTCCCTTCAGAGCACGTGGTATTATGGTGGTTGAAGGATTGTTTGGTGATGGACGAGTTCTTTTGGTGAATGTGTAAAATGTAATGTACGAATGGGTCGCGAATCTGATTAGCTAGGTATAAGATAGTTAGTGTTGACTAGCCTCTACCCCTCCCCTTTATTGGCCTTATGCCACAATTTGTACTTTTTGTTCAAATAAATACCAGTCTTACTCTTATGTCCATCGTCTTTTCATGTTGAATTAAATATATTCTAATGTTAATTATGTTTTATGAATATGTCCTGAAGATGGTCTACTGGACCGAAACGTCCTACGTTGACATTATATTAACATTAAAACAGCATAATTCCATATTAGGATTTTTGTTTGTTTTTTCCGTATATTTTTCTCCATATATATATATATATATATATATATATATATATATATATATATATATATATATATATATATATATATATATATATATATATATCCCTTTAATTGTTTTTCATTTTTCCTGTTATAAAAAAATAATAATTGTTTTCACATGGATTTTTTTTCTGACGAAGGGTTTGCAGAAACTTTTTTAGTATTAAGATATTAGCATCTGTCCTATTGTCCTATTTATGGTAAATTATTCAAATTTTCAGTTTCAAATCATTGTTTATATATATATATATATATATATATATATATATATATATATATATATATATATATATATATATAAAATCTGTTTTAATGTGTTTTAATCATCAACTCACTCAGTATACATGTCTACTTTCTTTTGGATTCCCACCAGAAACCTTGACGGAATCCAATCTTTCTTTAAACGAGCCAAGTAGGTTTCGGTATTTTTATTTTTCTGTTTTTAATTTCTTCTAATTTTCTATAATTCCCGCAAACATATCAAGTGATGCTGCGGCTGCTGCGAGTTGAATTTTACGGCACTCATGTCGGACTGCCTTACAAGGCTAAAGAGCTCCAACTTCTCTACTATTTATCCGTAACCGGGAAGAGGAGAAGTGGATTGATGTATTTCCCAAAGGACATTAGCGCGAAGTGATCGTAAACTTTGAATTTAGGTTACCGATTCAAATCTCCTTGCTCTTAACCATGAGGCCAACCGTATCTTCAAAATATCAGATGCACCGTGATTAGTTACTGAAACTCTTGGAGATAACTTCAACAGTAGAAACAGAAGTCCGAAAAAGAACTATGAGAATGAAAGCCTTACTAAATACGACTTGAAGAACGAATAGAGTTTTGGAACTTAGGGGAGATTTTGTTTACTTGAAGATTCTCCTATAAAAAAACTAACAGACATAATATCATTTTTTATATTATCTCCATCAAGTTTAACGACTCGTAGAATGAGGAATCCGTCTGAGTTTCCTATTTTCTATACGATATTTTTTATTACAGCTACAACAGAAAGTTACCTGTGGTTTACCTTTTCTGCAGAAATAAACCTAGTCTTTAAAACTTCCAAAACATATACATTTTTTAAACCTTAGAGACCATATCATTTTGGATAGGATATATGCGAAACAAACGACTAACTAATTCGTCAATCGAGGCGCTGCCATATGTCATTATAAGGGTTTCAGTTGCGCATATATTAGCAAACACAAGGTGCTACTATCTAGGTTCCTGCAAATTCCATCTGACTAGGAATAATTCGATCCTATTCCTTGTCCAGTATGAAGGACATCATTGCAGTTCAATGAAACAAATCTTGACTGTTATATTCTGCCAATGACGACACCCAACATCCTGCTGCCGATGTCATCGCCCTAAAACTACAAAACCTATAAAAGTGTTATGTATTAATTTGTTCCCAGGGAAAATTACGATTTTGAATTTAGAGTTGTTTTTTCCGAAACTGCCCGCTATTTAATCCATAGTTGGGGGAGACGGCATAGATTTATGACTTTCTACCGATGCGTAAGCAGGTTGAGTAAAGGCCGCGGTCTCACAAGACATTACTAGTGAGCTCCGAATATTTTTGACATTGTTCTATATTAACCTAAGCTTAGTTCATGACATAAACTCCAATTTACGCTTCTTTCATACATATAAAAGATATTTATGTGCATTAGGCTTATCTATTTATGTCTTTTCACATCTATCTATCTAGCTAGCTAGCTAGCTACGTCTTTTCATATCTATCTATCTATATTTTACTTGTCTTCATATATATCTAGTTTCGTCTTTTCATATCTATCTATCTATCTATCTATCTATCTATCTATATTTTACTTGTCTTCATATCTATCTAGTTTCGTCTTTTCATATCTATCTATCTATCTATCTATCTATCTATCTACCTATTATTTATGTCTTCATATCTATCTAGCTACGTCTTTTCATGTCTATCTATCTATCTATCTATCTATCTATCTATCTATCTATCTATCTATCTATCTATCTATCTATTATTTATGTCTTCATATCTATCTAGCTACGTCTTTTCATATCTATCTATCTATTATTTATGTCTTCATATCTATCTAGCTACGTCTTTTCATATCTATCTATCTATTATTTATGTCTTCATATCTATCTAGCTACGTCTTTTCATATCTATCTAGCTACGTCTTTTCATATCCATCTATCTATCTATCTATCTATCTATCTATCTATCTATCTATCTATCTATCTATCTATTATTTATGTCTTCATATCTATCTAGCTACGTCTTTTCATATCTATCTATCTAGCTACGTCTTTTCATATCTATCTATCTATCTATCTATCTATCTATCTATCTATCTATCTATTATTTATGTCTTCATATCTATCTAGCTACGTCTTTTCATATCTATCTAGCTACGTCTTTTCATATCCATCTATCTATCTATCTATCTATCTATCTATCTATCTATCTATTATTTATGTCTTCATATCTATCTAGCTACGTCTTTTCATATCTATCTATCTATTATTTATGTCTTCATATCTATCTAGCTACGTCTTTTCATATCTATCTAGCTACGTCTTTTCATATCCATCTATCTATCTATCTATCTATCTATCTATCTATCTATTATTTATGTCTTCATATCTATCTAGCTACGTCTTTTCATATCTATCTATCTAGCTACGTCTTTTCATATCTATCTATCTATCTATCTATCTATCTATCTATCTATGTCTTCATAACTATCTAGCTACGTCTTTTCATATCTATCTATCTATCTATCTATCTATCTATTTTCATATCTATCTATTTATCTATCTATATAAATTGCGTTGAAAATAAAAGGTTGGGCAGTCAGCGAGGGTAACAAAAACAACCTATTAAAACACTCAAGCGGTTCATGCTTCTAATATTCGCGGACAAACAGTAGGCGATGATTGGAAGGATTGTTAACAGTGACAGTCGTAAAAAGAGCAAAGAGCAAGCATTTAAACGCTTTGTTCTGTGACTAGATTTCATATCATAGACATAATAAACACACATATAACCACATACACCTATATAGATATATTTGAATATTTTGCCTGTGGAGTATGAATTATAGGGAAATAATTACTTGGATATTTATCCTACATCCCTATAGCTAATGAAGTAATTATCTATGTGCATTCTTCAATTAAACTTCGAATCTGAGGAAAGTAGCAACATCTGCTTTGCCAGATTTATCTGTATGTGTCTACGAGCGTGTTTGCATGTGAGGATTTATGAGGGCGATTAATACACCAATCTACCTAACTATATATTTTTCTCCATCTATGCCTTTTCTTTATCTATCTATCTATCTATCTATCTATCTATCTATCTATCTATCTATCTATCTATCTAAGGTCCTCTAACTAAATTTTCCTTTCAGCTTTGAGACTCGTAGGTTGACGTAGGCGTCAAGGCTTGCGTTCAGTAACGGATATATTCATTTTAATAGAAATAATGAGAAATACAGAAAAATACTTGCAAATAAACATGCTACCTATTGCACGCTGAATAGCAATTGTGGCATCTAATTTGTGGGAGATAAAAAAAAATGCAAACTTTGTTGAAATGCCAAACACACATATTTCACGCTATCGCATTTTCGATATGTAACGTTTGATGATAACCTTTAATCTGTCAAACAAGCAATGTTTTTAAGAAGACATCAATCAACTTTTGCATAACGAATATTACGTATTAAGCTCTCACATATAACTTCTGCTTTTTCAATTCCTACGAGAGTGGCTAACAAAACAATAAATAATTTATTAGTTAGACAACATTCAATTGTATAATTCTTACACAAGACATATCAAAGTAGGGCACGTCGATTTGGAATCGTGTTATGGCACTCAGTTGGAAAGTTGGGGTATCACATGATAAATAAAGACACGAAATATTATTTTCCAAATCTTTACCGTTTTTGAGGAAACGAATTTAAAGATTACGTTTAGGTTCAAAATCTTAGCGTTGGAATTTCATTCCAGTGATCAGTGTACAGCCTTATAAAATTTATAATTTATTGAAGTTTTATAAATTGTATATGGACAAGATACATGGTACAAACACATTATCACTAAATAAGACGTTTATTTGCATCAAAAGGAAATTATACTGAACAATTTAACTGTATTATGATGTAATGTTATACAGTGCGATAGTTTTAATGTGATTTTCAATAATCAATGCAGAGTTAAAATATTTTGTCTTATAATGTGTGTCCAGCAGTATTATGGTGTTATAAGCACGTCTATCTATTTATTGTTATCTGTTAGTTATGATCTAAAAATGATTTAAAATGATCTAAAACATTTATTCAATGAGTAGCCTTTTTGTAATGTTTTACAATTTTTTACATATTTTTTACGTATTGAATACCGTAAAAATGCATATCTTGCTTGTAGTGATGCATAATTAGAATTCTGCTTTATATATATTTTTTATTCAATGTATTTAATACAAAATATATTAAGTTTATTTACATTTATTCTTAAAAATAGTAAAGTTCGGAAAACTGTAAATAAAAATATGCGGAAATATGTATTTCCGCACTTTTTTCAGATGATCTAAACTAAATACTCAAAAATTGGTTAATGCTATGAATCTAATTTCTGATGGCAGGTACCGTAGCACATCATTCTCTAGCTATTGCACTGGGTGAAAAAATCAGCATGCCGTAATGCTGCACTGTTCTACGATATTGTATACGCTAAGTCAGATTTAATTAGACAAGCTTTTAACATAAAAAAATAGTATTAAATAAACGATGCTAGAAAATTTTCCAGATATATGTGCGCTTGTATTGGCTATATATCATATACGGTTCATCATACAATAGCTATCTTTACTAAAATATTTAAATTTTTTTGAGTGTCATGTTATGAAAGGTAAATCAAAAGAAATATTGAAAAATATCCGATAGTATAATCTATAAAAGAATATATTTGATTAGCATAATAATCTATATACCTGAATAAATTATGATTCTATTAGTTTACATTATAATATGACCTCCGTAGTTTTATACAAGCTTCATCAGTTTTTTAACCATTGGTTTTGTTAACATTACTACTGTTATAACTTTAATATTATTTGCTGCGGTTTTTATTTCTTCCCAGCGATCATTGGTTGAGCATTGGTTTTAATTCTCATTTATATCACTTTTAATGATGGATCACGTGTTTCTATTGGATTAATATTTGTAAAGGTTAGGGGCCATTCTATAATTTAATGTCATTGGTAAGATAGAAAATAATCAAGAAAGTAATGGCACATTTTCTTGTATAAATAAGTATATACGATATATTAAATATGTAAATACATTAAAGAGTGTGTAAAAAGACTCTTTAACATATAGCTTCTTGTTTTAGACTTGTAAAAATACGTATTCTTCAAGGACTTAGATTAATTCTTTGCTTTTATTTGGAAACCGCCATCATTTTTCATGGAACTTACAATTTTATTGCCGGAAATATCAGAATACAGACTTGTTCCAATTTCCACATGTGTTAATTGACTATTTTCATGAACAGTCCCAACCTCTAGTTCAATCGTCAGGTCAATCACATGTAGTTCCACATTCATCACTGACGTGATGCATTCAGATTTCAAAATCGTATTCGCTGCCTTGTGTGTGATAAATTATTTTTGAACATTTTCCTACAGACAAAACGTGGCAACCCTCATTACCCAATCGATATCACCATGGAAAATGCACTGACGAGTTTCATTCACTTGCTCCACCAGTTCAGACCTTTACAGCTAAGAGCTACTTTACCATGAACACAGGTTCGAATCATCCGCACTATTTTAGTATTCGATTGGTAAGAAGGAAGTTCCAGTCGGACAAGTTCTTCCCAAGAGCGGCTACTTTGTGGAACATACTCCTGAGGGGATGCTGATCACGACACTCTTAAACACTACAAGTCTAGGGTCAACAGTTATCTGTCCTACCTATCCTCAAAATTTGCAATTCTTATCTTCTCTTATGTCTATAAAAATACCATTTACCAAAGCCTATTTTGAGTGGTTCTTGGACCTTGTAGTGAGTGAAAAATTGTATAAAAATCTCTAAACATTGCTGTTGAGAAAACAGTTTAATACAATTCTTCAACAAGCTTATATGTATCTTACTTTTTGATTCTTACTTAAACTTCAAACGATGGGACAAAGGTCGTTTATGACACCAAACAGTCACACACACACACACACACACACATATATAGTAGACTTTAATTTTATTGTATTTTCCTTTCATAATCAAAACATATCCAACCTTCGAAGTGAATCATGGCTAACAGACATAAAATAGCAAGATTTACAACTGAAAAAGTCTTGAGGTAGGAACTTAATGTTTTTCCCTCAAGAACTGCCACTTTATGGAACAGACACCCAAGTAGGTGCTTTCTAGAACACTATAATCTTAACTTCTTCAAGTCAACTGCGAATTGTTATTTTTCTTAGATATTCTCAAAATCTTCACTTCCTGTCACCTTCTCTTTCATTCATATGATACACCACATTCATCATTACCATTTTAATAGTAACCCTCAGCCTTCAGAGGCCCTCAAACATTTTATTGGTTGAATTCTAGTATAAAACGAAGTTGCGATGAAACCAGCTGAATTGATGGAAATCTGTGGGCATCGGCCAGTAAAGATCATTTGTTTCAAATGTGAGATTATTTAGATAGAAAATATGTTCACAATAAGAGTTCCCCAAAGATCTAACTGTAAGAAGATCAGGTAGATTGGAGCAAGAGCAAAAGCTCGTCGACAAGCCAGTATGATAGTCAGTGGTCATGAATTATTAGTCTACCAGATAGATGAACCGCCTGTTAGAAACAATAGACATCCTGATCAGGGGAGAATTATTCTTCTATGAGCCATGATCTTTAAGGATGTGGACGATCAAGGCATTCCCACAACTTCCTGTCCTTTGTAAGGTTTGGCTTTTTGCTATCTCTCTTAATCTCTTTTCTCTCAAACATTTACGCAGGCACGTTAGGCAGGTTATTCCCTGCTTCCTAACGTTACTTGCCTTCAATATGTCTTGTGAATGTACATCCTGTTGTACTATTAGGTTGGTGCAAAAATAATGACGTAATAATGTCGTTTTTTGACGTTAAAAAATACGTCAAAAACGACATTATTACGTCATTATTTTTGCACCAACCTAATAGAAACCAACAGAGACCTGAAGTAAAAAAATAAAAGAAAACGAACCACGTTGAGAATAAAAGGCAACAATAAAAGCAGTTGATAATACTGGAATCAATACAGTTATTGGTCTTGACATTATTTCAGGTTTGTACATGGACCATATGTATCTATTTAGTCTGAAACAGATGAAACACTAATTTTCACAATAATAACGCATAGATTAACATTCTGATATATCTTAAATGATATGTGGTTGAACAATAGTGCATGATGATTTTTCACTTATTTAAGAAAATCAACATTTGAAATGTGAAAACTAGAGTTTTATATGATAAATACAGTGACCAACAATGGGATTCATAACTTTTATCGATTTTTGAGCATTTAACCGTAAAGATCATTTGAAAAAATGTCCAGAAATACGTAATTTCTGCAGTTTTTACTTAGAAACTAACTTCCAAATTTTACTGTTTCAACAATAAATACAAAGTTGATATATTTTGTATTAGATACATTGAATGGAAAATATATTTAAACCAGAATTCCAATTATGAATCGCCACAAGCAAAATATGCATTTTGTTTTACTGTATTCAATAAGTAAAAACTATTAAAGTCTATTCAATGAATAAAATTTGTTTATTCTTTACATCATAATTAATAAAAATAGATAAAATTGAATATAACATCATAATGCTTCTAGGCACAAACTGAAAATCTCACTAAAACAATTCACTCAGTTATGTGCTTATGCGTGATACATGACTGACGAGGTAGATTTTCCGCCGCATTAGGTTGTCATTCCTTTCCGCGGTAGACCAGTTGCCATCCAAGACTATAGAACCCGGTCTGTTCTGCAACGTACCCATAACTGGGGTGGGGAGAGAGAGAAGAAGAGGATTCATACCTTTATTATCCCGTAAGCGAATGTAACGGATTCGACTGGAATTCGAACTCGGTACTCCGATTACTCAATCCGAGCCGCTATCCATTACTCCACCCTGCCTACTGTATAATATATTATGTCATAGTATAGCTTTGTAAATGAAAGCCTTATTTTGTTTGGCCCCATGATTTAGTAATAATGTGCTTGTGCCATGCATCTTGCGCATATACAGTTTGTAAAGCTTCAGTAAATTATACATTTTATAAGGCTCTGCTTTCACTAATCACCGGAATGAAATTCTAACGATACTATCTTCAAACTGGTTTCCTCAAAAACTGCTAACGATTTCGGAAAAAATATTTGATGTCATTATTTATAATGTGAAACGCCAACTTTCCAATTGATACCATGATTCCAAAATAGACATGTTCTATTGGACAAACGAGCAATCAGAAAAGACAGCTAGCCCCGACAAAGAACCGCTGCTTAGGATGCAGCATTTGCATAATGCTAATGCTGTATCCTTGACACTGACCTCTGTCTTGATGGACAGTAGGTAGAATTCAGAGGCTGGTTTAATGTCAATTAATATATCCCTTCAAAATAAAGTTCCTGTAAAACTGCGATGACAAAATATATTTCTTATTGAAGGAACATGTATGCCTAGATAGGCAACCAAGTGAAACAGCAAGAAGTTGACCAAGGGATAGCATTTGATCTCACGTCTCTATAGTGCAGAAGTGAAAAGGAGAGGTGGTTAAGAGACAGTCGTGGTACAGGAAGTTGTGGAGAGTCATAATCGCTAGCAGGGAACATAAATGACGATAAATATTCCAATAAGGGTTATCATAAAATCCACTAACCTAAACAAAAGTTGCCGCACAGTTGCAAAGTTGCCGCACAACTTTTATTAACAATAATATACAATGATATAACGATTTCCAACTCAAAAATGCTTATTCGCAAATACAAAAAATGGTTTATTAATATCTCCTGCAGATCCTCCGATAGACCTCTTTCGTCCTTCCATAAGCATGGCTGATGCTAACCTTCAGGAGAGTGACTCATAGCTCCTTGTCTGAGTAATGTTCTCTCCTGATATGAAGTGAAAATATTGTATTGAATCAACTGTTAGATCCACTGTTAGGGAAGTTGGATCACTGTAGACAAATTTTCACTACAGAATCTATCTTATATATTTATAAGCCTACTACTCGTCCATGCTTTGAGTATTGCTGCCACATATTGGCTGGTGATCCTGCAATATATCTAGAGATTCTTGATAGAATCCAAAGCATCTGAAATGCTATTGGTCCTGACCTCCTGGCATCTCGGCTTCAGTCAATTTCTCTCCGCGGTAATCTAGCTTCCCTGTACCTTTTCTATAAATACTTTCATAGTAATTTTTCAGATGAACTTTCTTCTATAGAAATCATAGTAAATATTCTTTGGGCTTTTATTTTTAAATGTTGTTATTTTTATCCCCTTCCAGACAAATTGTACATATAGGAACTAATTAGGACTTCATAGAGACTTGAGGCATTATGGTGGTTGTAATAAGAATGTGTTGTTTCGTCGTAAGCAATACTGTGGCATGTTTGGGTCAGTAATAGTTGGTAGGTAAATTTAAAATAAGACAGACTGAAGAGCAACCCTCTAGCATTTTCCCTTTTGGCCTTGTGCCACATTTTTGTATTTATAAAATAAATTTTACCTTACTTTATGATACTTAGAGTTTATGAATTTAAGCGCATTACTAGATTGTCCTCAAGGTCTCATCATTTTACAGCTGAATTGACTAGATATAATCATAAGTTCTCCGCTAATAATTCCTTTTCTCGCACTTCTCGCTTGTGGAACACTCTTCCGTCGCCTTGCTTCCCAGCCAACTTGATATTCAGAAATTTGAAAGGAATTTCAATCGTTATCCAGTGTCTTCTAGATTCCTATTCTTTTATTGTTCTTTACTAATGTATTTTTCTTTTTCTTATTCTTTCGCACTCAGTAACCCATTGTGTTGGTTGGTTGTTTTGTTTTATGGCATATCAAAACCTCAGTGGGTCATTTAATGCCAAGAAAATTTTTGAAATAGATACATAGCGATAGTTTGGTAAAAAAGGTGTATATGTATACATATATATTTGAACCATTTTTCAATTACTCATATTTTTGAGTACAATCACATGTACTGATGGTAATTTTTTTCCAAAAATTAATTTCTGGTAATAATTTTTTACAAAAAGTATTTCTGGTATTAAAACATATTTTTACGCTTTTATAATACTTTTTACTTCAGTTTTGGAGTTAAGTATTTGCTGATAGCTGGGACCCTAACAGGTTCTACCGCCCCGGTTCACTGTGGACATACGAACAGCAGCAATTAAGAGGTGGTTCCACGTTCCTCAAAACCTTATAAGAGGCCTTGCTGTTGAACGTAGTTTATCGTCTTACCCTGGACGCGGATGTAGTTTATTGTCATACCCTAGACGCGGATGTAGTTTATCGTCATACCCTGGACGCTGATGTAGTTTATCGTCTTACCCTGGACGCGGATGTAGTTTATCTTCATACCCAGGACGCAATCCATTGTGTCTTTGTGGTTTTATTGTCTTGCTTGGCGGTGAAATCATTTAAAAAAAGGAATAGGTTACTATAATTAGGTCCGGATATACTATAGGCTAATATAGGTTGCAGCTTAGAGACCTTCACGCTTGGTTATATTGCTAGTTATAAAAAACCCGTTTTTTAAATTACACTTGTATTCAAATATGTGCTAATTTGGTTGGCAGTAAATATTAAAAGTAGTGATATCTTTTAATGAATATTTTTATTGACAAGCAAAAATTTGCAATAAGTTTACTTCAAGCTATATAAATGTCGCAAAAATGTATCACGAGTAAAATGTATTGGGTTGGTGCACAATTATCAGGTGTTTTGTATTTTGGCAATAAAAATTGTTGTTTTGTTTACTTTTTTTTTATAAAAATATTATTTTATTTTCAGGTTATAAAAATGCGTGTCGATAATCATACGCTTCGGAATAATCATTTAAAAATGTTATTGTTGAATCGTTATGTCTCCTTTTTCATAAATATTATTTTTAAAACGCCTGATAATTATGCACCAACCCAATAATTATTAATACTCTATGTCATTCTTCTTGTCAGTTCTAGTACATTCTTCTGGTGCATAAAACTATAGGGCTTCAGTATCACAACGCTATTTATTGTTGCTGTGGTTTCAATAGCAAGATTTATACGTGATGGAGTAGACAGACCCATTCACAACCGGTTTTTGAATTACGAGTTGTCTTCTAGAATGGTTGCTAACCAAGGCTAGACAGCTCATATGGCATTGCTGGGTCGGGGGGGGAGAGTAGGCCTGGATAGAAATGAATGAATTCATAACTTTCTCAAAGGTATTTATGCGAAATTGAATATAACGGGAAACGTCCGGAATTTGAATTCGCTATGATGAGATGACTTTCTGCGCTGATAAGTGCTACACTACGCAATTCTAGGCCATGAAATAAGGTTAAGCGATCCTTTTATGTTTTTTCTCTTTTTGGAAGATTATTTTTAGATAAAAAAGAAATACAGGTAGATTGAAGGCAAGAAGGACAAAAGGAAGAAAATGGATAACCTATATAACTAGCTTGTATAAATGGAGGACAAAACAGGGATTAGAAAAGATAAAAAAAACAAAAAACAAAAATTTACTAACAGCTATAAGTACAGAAAACTGTTGAGAGCCATGATTGCCAACGGCTTAGGTTTATTTTGTTTAACGGTATATCAACAATTCTATGGGTCATTTAATACTGAAATCTAAATATTTTGCAAGTAATTTTATGCTTTCAATTACAAATATTTTGTACATAATTTTATACTTTCAGGGTACTCATGATATATATATATATATATATATATATATATATATATATATATATATATATATATATATATATAGTTTGATTATATGTTTTAATTTATTGTTGTTAATTGTACTACAAAAATGCATTGTTGGTAATTTTATTATAAAACGAATTTTTATACATATTTAGTGTTGTATTGGCATTTTGCTATAAAAATTTACTGTTTATTTTTGTTTGAGGGGTCACTATTTGCCCATAGCTTGAACCCTAACAGCCGCCACCACCCAGGATTAACGTGAACCTGGGAACAACATCAGTTAAGACGTGGTTCCACACTCCTTAAAATCTCCATCTCCTGATCAAAGGTCTTGCAGCCGGATGAAGTATATTGTCATACATAGGACAATGAAGGAACATTGTACATAGAAGAAGAAAGAAAAAGGAAATTTCATCTTGGAAAATACTATTGTTTATCCGTATATTGTTTTATGTAGGGAAGGTAAAGTCTTCATAGAGACTTGAGGCATTACGGTGGTTGTAGTAGAAAAACAGACCTTCTTAACTAGCAATCGGATGTGGGAGATGTTGAAAAATCTATCTAGTAACAATATCTGTTTTTGCAGCCATGTGAATACTGGATTTTCTCTGTCCTTAAATGAAGTTTCGTTACCCAGGAGCAAATGTAAACATCTAGATTCTCAGACATAGGCTATCTATTCTTTCACACCTTCAGCGGCGGGCGGCCGCGTTCATCATCACGTGCACGTCGCCGGTTACGCTAGATAAATTGCGCGTTTTCTACGATGATCCATCCCAGGTGGGATTCTATTTCTCGAAAGCCGAGAACGAACGAGACTTTTGTCTCTCAGCATGAGACTTTACCCAGATATACGCACAAGCGAGCGAGCGCACGCGCACCCACTAACACACACACGCGTGCGCCGCTATGTGTATATTCCTATATTCAGACATATATACGCGTAAGTTGTTAAGCGTACAGACCGTTTTGAATTGAGGGGTTCATGAAAAAAAAAACAAAAAAAAAACACGAACAGCTGAGAATAATTGTTAATTATTCTCTGTTTACAGCAGGCGTTTTCAGATGGCAAAGCTCATTTGATAAACACGTTGTTTTTTTGTTTTTTAAACAGCACGTAATGATATCTAGAACGTGGGAAAACCATCAAATTTACTTTCTAAAAATAACAGGGAATCACTGTCCAAGAGACTATTTGAAGATATAAAAAAATGAAAATAAAAAAAATCTTGTAAATATTCACGATTTGAAACGTTGACATAATTCTGATTATGATCCTCGTGTTTTGACGATAGTAGAAATAATTATTTACGTAAATTCCATTAGCACGAGTCCTTTAGGTGTTTGTCGAGCTGTGTAATCTTCAAGGAATTTCGAAAGGGACACTTTATTTAACCTACGGGGTAGATTGTTCTCGTTCTTCTGTCAATATCTGTCAGGTAGACATGGGAAGCGGGTGGCATTACATCCGAAACATTATTTATATTAATCAAAAAAAAAGTTGTGAAGACGAAAGTTCGAAAGTAAATAAGTAAAAATTCTCATCTCAGAAATTCAGACAGAACCTGTAAATAATTATCGAAATTTAAAAAGAAATATTTATAAAATAAACTGAAATAAACTTGAATTAAATTTACCTTGATATACGATATATGAATTCATCTTGCGCATTTATAGATCTACCATTCATCCGTGCATTGAATGCTGTTTCCGTACATATGGAGATTCTTGACAAAATCCAAGGAAGGGTCTATAATATAATCGATCCTCAACAGTCATCTCGATTTTAATCATTTTCTCATCGATGTGATATGGCTTCACTTCTGTCTATATTTCTGAGATGAGGTATTATGTACACTATTTATATTGCTCGGACTATCAAACTCATCTTTGTTGTCATATTTATCACAACGTTTCAAGGACACATGGCACAGTTGATAATGGCGTTAATTAGATCCAGTGACAGGACCCAAAGTGTGAGTTCAATACCAGGTTAAGGGGTGGAGAACTTGGAGAGGGGAATTAACAGGAGATAACTAATAATAACTGACATCCACTAGACATGGCACGTGGAACTAGAACAGTCTACCCCAGTGAGCAAAATAAAGGGTTCAGTTCGACATTCCAACCACCTGAAGAAGGCCGGAGCGTACAACAGCCGAAACGTTGCGATAAATATAGTAACAAAGATGAGGATGATAGTCCGAGCAAATGTAAATGGCTTCTCTTTCCTATAAATATTTTCATGTTAGATGTTCAGTAGGTTACTCGCTGTTTCTATCTGTTTCTCTTGACTTTAATACGTCCTGTGAATGTCAAATTCTCCAAACCCTCTTTCCTCATTACGTGTACCCGAAATGTCAACTGTTTCTTTACTTATTCTAAATAAGAGTGACTTTTTCTTTTTGTTTTCCTTTAAACTTTCTCGTTTCTCACATGTTCCATGTTATTCTCTGCATTCTTCTCTTTTGTCTCAAGTCTCTTCTTCATCTTTGAGGAAAATGTCCAACATTCACTACCATATAAAGGTGGATGCAATCTGGGTTACATTTTAAAACCCATTGTTGGTATGTATTGAATTGATTTTCTTCCAACGTAAGTTCGACCCATTTACTTTAAAAATTCACCCACCAAAGCCACCAGTAGCAAAATTTGAAATTAACTAAATGCACAGTAATCCCAGTATAAACGCATCAGATTACTTGCATATTCCAAATCTCAAGTGGAACTAGTATATACGATCCATCGCTAAAGTTACTGGAAAACATGTAGATTCCTTGTGTGCTTCCAAAAAGTATCTAACTACTGGAATGCTTTATCTTTAGAAGAGTGAGATCAGACCTAAAATGGAGCATCACTGCCATA
The DNA here is from genome assembly GCA_963932145.1 of Acanthosepion lycidas. NCBI lineage: Eukaryota > Metazoa > Mollusca > Cephalopoda > Sepiida > Sepiidae > Acanthosepion > Acanthosepion lycidas. The sequence goes on along the minus strand of OZ010573.1, from coordinate 102,344,487 downwards.
TCTGAGCTGAAGTTGCCCAAGACTCAGTTGACACAGTTGAAAAACTTTTCCGCGGCCTTGTGGGGGGGGGAGGGTAATTGTTTTCAATCTTATAGCTATTTTCCAACACACGAAACGTTCAGACATTTACAGCAAGGACGTAATACGCCACTTACACATGGTCGAATCACTCTTATTCCTTTTGTATTTAATTGGTATATTAACATTTAATTTATAAAGGAAAATATTTAAAATTTGAGAAGATTTTGTGAGTTCATTTAGATTTTCTACTGCAACTCCGTTTTTATTCTGCTTTTCTTTTCTTTCCTTTTTTTTTCTGACAGGACCTACAGGGTCGAAATAGCTATTTTTGAATGAGGTAACTTTCGATTTTTAATCTATATAATTTATGTGCACTGTTATAATAAATACATTGAGCTCTTTTTGTGGATCAGTTTTAATATTTTATATTATTAGGATTCACTTGGATTATATACGAAAGGATTATTAGCTGTATGCTCCTTTTACGAATAGTTGAGCTCTCTTGGTATTTAATGCTTCTGAAAATTCGAACTACCTCCTCTACCTACTATCATGGATAAGTTCTGTCCGGAATACTCCTTAAAGACCATTCTATACCCTTCTCTTCACTCATTCAATCTGTCCCTAACTGAAAAAAAAATGTTGATTTTGTGAAAAGATTAAGAAGGAAAGCTCATTTTTATGTTAATTCCTCTGAAAACCCAAATAGCAGACATGAATTTTACAATCTTAAAACTCGAAAAATTCCACCTTTCTGCACCTCTTGAAAAAGACTTGTGGGTGAAAACCCTGAACCCTCAGATTGACTGGAAATTCATAGGTTTTGCTCACACTCGTAATAATTTTAAGGGTAGATGTAACCTGTGTTTTGAAACGAAGATTTGAATAATTAAATTCAATGATCAAATCATACTACTAAACCAAAGGAATGAGTTAGTTTTCAAATGTCTTCACAGAAGTAGGTTTAAACTGATCCAGGATATTATTGATCTTGCTTTATCTGTTATCATCTAACACTTATGTCGTTATTTCTATTTCATTTCAATCCTATCGAATAACCTTTAACATTTTATAATCTATCTTTTTATCTTCTATATATATATTTTTTCTCTATTATAATTTTTACAAAATATTTTCTCCTTTTATCATCAGTACTCTTTATTCTTTTTTCATCTTGCTCTTTTGATTTGTTAATATTAGTATATATTTTTTGTTATTAGCAATTTATTATTATTTAATTTATTAAATTTTATTTTAATATTTAATTTAATTTATATCTAATAATTTATCTAATTTGCATTTAATAATTTATTATTTTTAATTAAATTAATTTATTTTAAATTTATATTTCATATTTATTTTTAATTCATATTTATTAATTCATAGTTAATAAATTATATTTTAATTTTATTTTATTTAACAATTTTATTTAATTTTCTTCAATAATTATTTTATACTCTAATTATTTTATTTATCATATTAAATGCATTATTATTTGAATATTACATATTGTTTTAATGTAATTTTTATTTTAGATGTTACCTTTTTACTTTTTATTTTTAAAAAAGTATCTTCTCAAATTTTTAATTGTTGTCCTTTATAAACTAGATGTTAATATTTTAATATAGGTAAAGGTTATTTTAACTGTCTTCTTCACTTAGACTAGACACTCACACCTCTGCTATCATGATTTTGGAAGTTCAGTTATATTCTCTACTGCAACTCCCTTTTTATTCTTCTTCCTTTCCTTTCTTTTCTCTTCTTTCCTTTTTTCTGTTCTTTCTATCTTTCTTTCTCCTTCACTCATTTCTTTGTTTCTGAGATTTTTTTTTATTTCTTAATACTTTATCTTAGTTTCTGGAAAATAACATTCATTTTCCTCTGAGCATTCGGATTTCAATGTCAAATTCTCGTCGTTGGTTGCTACACTATCCACATAGCTAACTTTCTGTCCTGGCTTTATTTTGGCATCACTGAGAAGCACATGAACAAATATCTACTAGCGTGGCATCATAAATAGACAATAAAGAGACGTCATAATTACTGTTATAACTAAACAAATTCCTGCACCACTCTATCCCTGTAAAGGTAACATCATTAACGCAGGCATGTCTTGCCGAACAGATGGCCACGATTGGAATGGAACTTTAACGCCATTTTTGCCAGCTGTCTTCATTAATTTAGAGGCGAACAGTTAAGATATTCAACAGAGCGCCCACTAGTTGCGATTGTGGTACAAGAACATTTTAATGTCGGGATATTACGCGTACTTGAGTTAAAAAATAAACTAAAAAATATTTTATAAATATTAAAAATAGTTAATGAAAAGAATCATAAAAAAAAAAGATTTTTGTGGTGTGGAGGTAACAGTTTTCTAACAAAATATTAATTTATTTTAAATCGTTTAGTTAAACTTATTATTTGATTTAATGGGGTTACTCCTCACCTTTACATATTTTAAATATATATATATATATATATATATATATATATATATATATATATATATATATATATATATATATATATATATATATGTATGTATGTGTGTGTATGTATATATAAATCATGGGTGTATTATTAGGTGGCCCGTGAAAACGCGGTATTTTGGTACATGTTTGAATCGATTGGTGAAAGCTGAGTTGCTTGTGTGAATTGTTAGAATGCATTGGATCGTGAATTGAACTAACTGGGAGCAGGATAGTTACTGATTATCAACCTTATCTTTTCTCCCCAAATCACTAATTATATATATATATATATATGAAGAAATATGGTATGCTATATTTATTTATTTCAGAGATACAGCGTATGTGGCTTGATGATTGCGTTCAGCATGGAACAGTCTGTCGCCTTTGAGTGTTGACTTCAATGTTCACTTATATATATATATATATATATATATATATATATATATGTGTGTGTGTGTGTGTGTGTTGAGAGAGAGAGTGATTTCTAAAACTTGCAACTACTTAGCAACAAATTATCTACGAGAAATAGATCAAACAGTCGAAAATAATATATATATATATATATATATATATATATATATATATATATATATATATATATATATATATATATACAAGATAAAAGACCACTTTAGTAAACTTTGGTTTTTTCAATAAAATGGAGTCGACTTGCTTGACTACGAAATGGCGCTTTGGGCGTGTTCATCTTGAATTCACTATGATGGGTATTCACTAAAAATAACGTTTAAGTAATTACGCACATACATATACATACATATATACACATACACACGGACACACACGCGCGCGGACACCCGATATATATATATATATATATATATATATATATATATATATATATATATATATATATATATATGTATATGCGATAAAGATCGGGAAAAGTGTGAGGCAAATGAATACGATCTCATTAAAACAGCTTCAGGTAAGCTTTCTTTCCGGAAAAATAAATTCTTCTCGTCCCGCTGTTTCCGATTTTTCATTTTGTTCTTGGACAACAGAATGAGAATAATCTAACCTCTTGAATTAAATAAAGGATTCAG
>OZ010573.1:102305931-102335931 GCA_963932145.1 Acanthosepion lycidas | reverse complement strand
TTTTCTCTGATCCGAAGGTGGGCCAGGTGCTGAAATTCATTAGGTAGCATGGTCCCTGCAGAATTAATCTCTAAATATATAGCATGACGGATGGTAGACTTATAAATATGTAAGATAGATTCTGTCAATAAAAATTGCCTAGCACGACATAGCGAACCAACTTTCTTAGCTCCATAATTAGTATTTTGATTCAATAAACCATTTCTATATCTTTGAATTGTTATAGTTTCTTGGGAAATATGGTAGAGTGGTTTCCGTAGCTTTCTCCACAGTTTTGAATTCAGAGTTGTCCTTTTTCAAGATTCCCTGCCACCTCAGGCTACGGTATCTACTCTTCTATCCAGTTATTTTTTTAAATTTTAAACATAGCTGGAGTGGTGGGGGGAGAGCAGAGATGAATTCATACATTTCCCAAGAGCATTAGTTCGAAAGCAAACGCAAGAGACGAGGATGGGATTTGAACTAGATACCATTGTATTGCTCCAATACCCGTTATGTTGTCGGCAGCCAGCTATAATAGTGTTATGTTTATCGAAAAATATATTTAGAATGTTGTAAATTTATATTCCATCAATGCGTATTGAAAATCCGTAGCCGGATACCGAGGAAATTTCGCCAACAAAATAGCATACCAAATGAGGAGTGCAGTAAGTGAACGAAGCTAAGTGTGATCCCGCAGAGATTGGATTAGTTCCTTCTCTAGATATTTGTTTCGGAATTTCTTGGAACCAGTTCAGTTTTTCCGATACCCTTACAATACTATAGAGTTCTTAATTTAAGTAAATAATTAACGTTTTTAGTTAACATTCTTCTTGTATCTCGGGTATCATTTGGACGGTGTTCAGCCCCGGATTTTTAAGATAAAACAATCTTAACGTTTAAGAAAATATTTTTAGGTCATTATCTTCTTTATTCCCATCTTTTTTGGAGGAAAATCCAATTTTTGTAAAACAATTTTTCTTAGAACCAACAGACCTGAAGTTATGGAATCTTTCACTCTTATAACAAGAGATGTTTAGGCCATTTTTAACAATCATATCATCCCAATGGAAAGGAACTAAAGCCACTAAGACATAGGGGATTACTGAGTTTGAAAGATGCTTAAATACATAAAGTCTAGGTAGCATAGCGAAGAGTTTATCCGAATAATTACCATGAAAGTATTTATAGAAAAGGCACAGGGAAGATACATTATATCGGTGAGAAAGTGACAGTGGATTATAGCGTTGGCTCGTGAATTTGGTGATAGTAATTGTGAGTTCAATCCCTGGACCGGAGAGTGTTTACTTGGACTCAGTAGAAACAGGGCGAGAAATAACCGAGCAGTACTAAAAATAAGAACGAGACGAGTTATCTCCCTCTATACATGGGCAATGTAAAAAGATCAAGATATCCCTGTAGATTAAATCAAGAGTTCAGAATTTTCTGTATGTTACCTGTATCGATATACACATGATGAGCGACCAGATGTGATAACAACAACAACGATGAGGAAGGTAAGTAGTATAAACAAAGAAAAAACGTGTCTTAGGAAATGGATTACCTATTCTTGCTAATTCAATAAGCCGTTGGTATAGTAGCGATTTTCCAAGCATGGCTTAGATGTGGCCCAAGGCCGAAAGTAGGGGGCACCCAGTGAGGATCGAATTCACTACTCAGTTGTAATAGTTCTAGCGAGATAAGCTTGCTAACCATTACACCACTCCGAGGTGCCCAAGCCGTTGGTATAGTAATAGGAAGCTTGTTACCTTTTTGGTAACAAGTAATGATTGTAGTTAACATTATATCTCACTACTAAGAAAGGGGAGATCAGGCTGTATAAACCGAGAAATATGGCTACAACATCGATTTTCTGGCGCTCTTTGTTACAGAAAAGTGCCGGATTATCCGTTTTGGAAAACCAAAAGAAGTCAAGTAATAATTCAATTAAACATTAATTTCGTATCTCTCGTACATCTTCAACAGCATCTGGTCAAAATCATGTGTAAATAATAGGAATGAATCAGTCTGGCAATCGCTTTTACTTCAGATGATAACTCAGATTAAAAGAGTTACCGGAAAATTGGTGGTAAACGTGTATATATCATTAGCAAGGTGATAAAGCCACTAAGATTCAAAGCACTAGTGAGAGTGAAAGAAACGAACAGATATAAAGAAGACAGAAGATAAAGATAGATTGTTTTGTTTTATTGTTTAGCGGCATATCAGTTCCTTGTGGGTTATTTAAGGACGAAATTTAATTTTCTTGCGAGCATTTATTTAAAAAAAAATATTGCTAGTAATGTTTTTTCCTTACACAAATGTATTGTTGTTAATTTAATTTTTTTTTTTTTACAAAAACTTATTGCTGGTAATTTTTTTTTTACTATAAAAATCTATTGCTGATATTTTTACTATAAATCTTATTATACTTTGATAGTGTTTTCACCCTAGTTTGGGAGTTTACTATTTTTCTATAAGTGGGAGCCTAAAATGTGCTACAACCCGGGGTTAGGGTGGACTTGGGAGCAACATCAATTAAGAGCTGGTTCCCCGTTCCTCAAAACTAACTGATCAGAGGTCTTGCTGCCGAATATAGTTTATCGTCATACCCAGGACGGATGACGATAGAGATTGACCTTAAATTAGTTAGCAGGAAAGAAGGCAGCCGGATGTGATTTCCACAAGCGAGAAGTGCGTAAGAAGTAACTATTCGCATACAACTTACGGCTACATCTAACCATTTCGTGAAATGACGAGACATAGCTGCCAATCTAGTACTGCGCTTAAATTAATGAAGTCGAGCTATCAAAGAGGAAAGTACATTAGAACAGTTACCGTGACAATATTTTTAGAAAATATACAGGTAAGCTATGTTACGACGGCAACTGAAACTGAGGTGCCAGGTCAGGACCGATAATTTTGCTGAATCTTATTTGGATTTTTCCAGGAATCTCTAGATATATTACAGAAGTAGAAAACCAGATGTGGCAGCAATATTCGGTACACGGATGAATGGCAAACTTCTATATTGTGCAAGATTGATACAGGCGACACGTCTATCACGACAAAGTAAACAGAATTTGGTTTCAAGAGACTTAGTAATGAACTCAATATAAACGTTCCATTTCAGAGCAGAGGAAAACGTAGATCAAGAAGGCACAGCGAGTTGCTCTACGCGCGGTTAGTATCAGCTATGATGACAGAAGATAAATCAGGTTCTTAAGATAATTAATGGAGTGCAGTTTCGTTTTGGAACCTTAAAATTAACAAAACGTTTCTTATCTTGACTGTTCTTTGCACATTGTAGACTGGTGCTACAGAAGTACAAACAAAGAACCGGACCTGCTAACAGAATTCACATTGTCAATTAAAACGGTTATCACATGTACCCGAAAGAGAGAGTAGTAACATCGTCAAGATGATGACTTTCCACACTTCTGCAAACAAAGGGTTAGGAAGGAACCCCTAATCAATACTGGAAGGAGCCATAACAGTTACTGAACTTGAGAAACCTACTTTCATGAAAAACAACATTTAAGAGAAAAAAAAAATTATAAGTTTCAATCATCGATAACCCTGGATGCCTGATCTTTGGATACTGAAATTTCCTTATAAGAAGACGGCTAATATAACCAATTCTATTAACATTCATTACACATACTTTCTATAGCGAAGATAAGGTTGTATTTACTTTGATCTATTTATATCAATACTTGAGTCGCCGTGTATTCTGATATATTTCTTCATTCTTAGACATTGTTAATCTTGTATAGACATATGTTGAGTGGTTGAGGCTTTGTCTTTTTTTGGCTTCGTTGTTAGAAGCGCGTGGGTGAAGATGAATGTCATTATTAGACATGGAGACACACTTCAACTGCATGAATACAACTTCGTAGAAATAAACATCATTTCCACAGAAGCAAATCCATTTCATCATGCTTTTGTTTACTTATAAGTTCATGGAGCACACACACACACACACATACACACACACACACAGAGAAAATAAGATCCTTTATTATGTTTCAGTAGATTGGCGAAATAACCAAAACATTTCGCGAAACTTTAGATAGTTTCTCGAATTCATAAATCTGTTCATTATATATATATATATATATATATATATATATATATCGGAATATCGGGAGACGATTTCGAATTCCTTTAGAATCCATTCATTCATTCACTTACGTACTAATACCCTTGAGAAAGGTATGAATCCTCTTCTTCTCCCTCCAGTTATAGGTAATTAGCAGGACAGAGTGGGTTATATAGCCTTGGATAGCAACTGGTCTTGGAGAAGGACAACTCTGAATTCAAAACCTGCGGAAGGTTTTTGGGGGACCTTGTGGCACGTAGTGCACCAGCTCTCTGTATTCAGTCATTCAAAAAGTGTGGTTCGTTCTGCACAAAGCCTTCACCACCATAATCAAATCATATGGTGTCTGGCCGTCAGTTTCTAGCAACTGAGCTGCTGACCCTCATACAACAAATACGACGGGAGAGTCCGCTATATATATAATTATAAAAACTGACATTGGGTGCAACACCCAGCTGTTTCATGCTTAAATGCAATCTTCAGGTCATGTGTGTTGCGGTTGGCTCGAATATCTATATACGCTGAACAATGTTGTATTATGTCTAGAAGGTCTATTGTATTATCCTAACGGTTGTTAGGTGGGCGGTAACGGTTATATTTCAGTTTATTCTAGAGGCTATTGAAGAAAAATAATCATCGGTCCGAATACAATTATCTGTAACGATTTTATAGTGGTTTTTATTCATTATTTATTATTGATAACATTATTATTTTTGTTAATTATTATGATTACATTTACTCATGATTATCTGTTCATTCGTAATTTGTTAATATATTTACTATTTACTTTGTTTAATTATTTTAATTTGCTTATTTTTTGTATTCGTTTCCAGTTTTTGATTTTTAAGCAAGTAAGTAGTAAACATTTATTTCGGTGTCTGCATTAAGAGATGAGTTGTGATCGTTTATTTAATAATTTGTGTTGGTCTAGGAAGGTAATTATAGCAATTTTCTTCTCCAAACAGTTTACAGTCTTTGGATTTGGATTTTTCATTATATTTTTTATTTTTAATTCCCCATATACGTTTAGAAAGCATTGTGCTGTTCGCATATTTACTATTCGTAAATGTTGTGTACGTATGATCCATGTTTCCTGGGCCCTTCAGTTACTCCGATGTATAGTTTTTCTTCGTTATCTGCTGATTTTACAGTGGCTTGGTATATTACATTATTATTACACAGTTTTGCAAACAATTGCCTTTTAAGGGACATTCGTTCTTTGATCTGCATTTACACGTGGGATTGATTTCTGCGGTGATATGTTGGTTATTTTGCTATTGTGCTTCTTTATTATTTGTGTTACGTTTTCGGTGGAACGGTGGCTGATTTTGTGTTTTGTTGAATATCTTGTGGGGGAGTGTATGATGGGGGAAGTATTTGTGTACGAGTTTAATAAATAATTTCCTACGTTTGGTTTTACGTTTTTATTATAAGCCATATTATGTTTCCTTTTCTGGTGACATTTTTGTGCTGTGTGATGTATATGTGAGTGTTGTCGAAACTCCACTATCTTTCTTGGCTTCGTTGAAGATGGTTTCTCTAAAATAATTTTCAGATAAACTTTGGTTAATTAATTGTAGTATCTGCTTGTTTATTTATGGCGTGTGGTTGGAAGATATGTGGATTTAAATTCGTTTGTCTTTGGATTTTCTATATGGTTCGTAAGTACATTTTCTTAGGTTGAATGTAACATTATCTATCTATATATCTAACTATCTATCTATCTATCTATGGACTGTGATACAGCGAAACAGTATGTCTGTGGATGACAATATATACGTACCCGAAAAACTGTTGTGCACTCTTGGAAGATAAGTGCGAATTTGTAAACAATGACTATTGCTAATAACATTAAAAGGCTCTTCCCTTTTCCTGAATTGAGCTTTCTCAGTCATTGGCGTGTTTATTCACAGAATAAGTACATAAAAATTGGCCTTTCTTTCAACCGTGCGCCAAAGCCTTAGGGGAAAATCCCCGACTGTTGCTGAACCAGACGGGTTTCGATCCGGGCTGTAAGCAATCGGATGTCTATCCATACTGATGAGCTGTGATACAGCGAAACAGTGGATAACAATATATATATATACATATATATATATATATATATATATATATATATATATATATATATATATATAACGGTTTTCCGACATCATCAAATTTATGCATTGAATAATTAGTTTAAAAACAAACATACAATAAAATAACCTTTATAATCCATAGCCCCAATAAATAGTTTAAATACCCTACAAAAAAAGATAACCCTTTATGAAGTCGTCAAAAAACAAATGTTACGGCAGTTTTTATATACACAAAACCCTTTCATAAAGAAATAAAATAAAAAATAAATAAATCTCCATAGACACGTAAACCAGACTAGCCGAAAACATCTTCCGTTTCAAATTTAGACACCCCCACCTTACCCTGACTTGACATCTATGAAAGTAACTCTATACTGATACAAATTATTAACACCTAACACCCCTCCCTATTTAAACAATTCGTCCTGGCTGTTACCATGGAAATTTTGATTTCAATTATGAATATGCTATTAAAACACGTAAATTTCAGAAATAAGTTATTCCAAAAAAAATTCGCTTGAAGATGGAACAGAGCTTACTTTAATTCAATTTAATTCAAATAATTATAATGAAGTTTTCGGCTCTTGTTTTGAAACATGAGACCTCTTATGTAGCGTGTTGGAATCATATTTTTAAATAAATAATTATATTTATGCTCTACTTTTGTATCGAGCACTATTTTTTAAAAATAATAACAAAAATATTAAAGAACTTTGGATTATTTACCTAACTAGTTCTTTCCTATTTTCTATATATTTTCACACACACACACACACACACACACACACACACACACACACACACACACACACACACACATATATATATATATATATATATACAGAGATAGAGATAGATAGTGTTAGGTAATGAAATGTTGGTTAATCCGTATGGATAGTCCCAAATAAGATGTAATCAAGAGAGCTCAATATATAAAGAAAGCGAATATTAGTTTAATTAAAAGACAGTCGACTATAAGAATCCATTGATTATATTTTATTTCCACAAGAAAGGTATTTTTCATGGTTACTCAAATCACACTTCCAAGCATGCTGGGAAATGTCATGTGAGTAACCTGGAAAAATACCTTTCCTGGGAAAATAAAATATAATCAATGGACCCTTAAAGAAGTCTATCTTTTAATTAGACATATATATACATACGTATATATATATATATATATATATATATATATATATATATATATATATATGTGTGTGTGTGTGTGTGTGTGTGTGTGTGTGATTTTATGAAAGGGTTTTGTATCTGACATTTCTTATTACAATAAACGTTACTATTAATGGGTATCCATGTTTTTTTGTTATCGTAAAAAAAAAAAACAGTCTAAATTGGTCGTCCTACTAAAGAAAGATTGTACCTCCGACAGCTTTGTGCTAAACTGCAGGCGTTAGACTTGGTTCTCCTGCTTTCGTTGGTAACTAATCTAGGAAAAGGAAATCTCTAAAGCCAAACCTGAAGATGGCTTTTTAGAGAGTGTATCACACTGCAGTGATTCTCTGTGTTCATTCACTTAAAAAATGTGTGACTGGTTCTACACAAGCTTTCATCACTATGATTAAATCATATTTGTAGATCATCTAGCAATTTAGTTGTAAACTGAAATGTCGATTTCCCATACATCCAAATCGATAGGAGAGTTCATTATAGGTGCTCACGTGATTTAAAATATCAGAATTTGAATGACTTGATAGTTGGGTTCAAAGGAAAAGATAAAAAATACTGCAAAACCAATATGAACTTAATTCTAAAGATTTTCTTGATAAAACATGTGCTATTCTGATAACTTTTAATCGAATTCACCCCAAGAAAGGCAGAAAAGCTACTAAAACACAAAGGGTTATTGAGTGTGGAAAAATAAGAAAACAAATATTACAAAGGAGCAAGAACAATAGAAGAATAATCAGGAAGGCAGTAAATAGAGATTGACATTGTATTTATATAAATGACAAAATTAAGGGGTTGCGTTTCGAAGTCGTGTGATTTCTTTGATAAAGATTTCGTCTCTTAGGTATTTCCGTGACCCCCAACCACCGAGGTAGGATGTGAAAGAAAGTCTTTTTTCAACGTGGTGTTCCCATACGTGATGTATGAAGCCAGGACATTAAACTGCCTAGTTACCACAACCACTGTAACGCCTTTTTTTCGATATATAACACCCGGTGTTACCCACTTTTAGTGAAAAGAGAGAAGTGCTGTCGCATGGCTGAAAACCCCGGTACCAGGTACCAGGCACCGGGCACCGGGAATGGAATAATGATGAGAACACATACTACACATTGATCTTGACCAAAATGTCGAGGAGCATTATTTATCTGACTTCCCCACTAATATTTAATTGTCTCCCCACACTCTAGTGGGATGTAGCACGAGGTCGGTTTAAAGTGAGGATCCTGAGCGCGTTAACATGGGCTAAGGACTAAAATTGTCTTGTTCCCGCAGCTCCGCTGGCGTCGGTATTCCACCAACCCACATTGGTGCAATGAAAGAGGTGTTGCCGCAGTGCTGGAACCCAGCGAGCAGGCATCTTCCCCAATGATTAATGAAGAGAACAGATCTTACACATTTGATCTTGGCCAAAATGCCGAGAAACGTTGTTTTTTTTAACTTTTTTTAAAGTCTTTTTTATGGGACGGGGGCAATGCGCATACATATGGGCCAAGAACAAAAATTGCATAGTCCCTATGACCACTGTCCCGCTTGCATCAATATTACTCCGACGCCCTTCTATTTTAGTACAATGAGGAAGGTTGAAATTCGGGTACAGAGCATGTTCTCCCATCACAAATGAAGCGAGAACAGACACTACGCTTTGATCTCAGGCAAAAGGCCGAGGAGTTTTTTTTCTCTTTCCTTTGATTTTTTCATTTGTTCTGATTGACAACAGACTGAATATTTTAAACATCCAACCTATGTTTGCAAATTTATTATATATATATATATATATATATATATATATATATATATATATATATATATATATATATATATATATATATACGCTCTATCTTTGATATTGAGCACTTTATCCCAGAAATATACCACACTTTAAAACTATATATACACACACACACACACACACACACACACACACACACACACACACACACACACACACATATATATATATATATATATATATATATATATATATATATTACCGCATGTTTTTTTTCTGTATATCTTAATCTATGTCTATTACACATTTTGGTTGTGGGGCTTGCAACTCCATCCCACAAAACCTATTTATCACGGAAGCCACAGCATTATTAGTGTGGTAAGGGCGTGGCTACTAGGGTTAGAAACAACAACATATCATATTGAAAATATTTTATGCAGATGCATTAGTGTATGAAAAAAATCGCTACTTATTTAAAAACACAGATATACTATATTTGTATAAAAAAAAAAGCCATCTTCACATAACAATAAAACCGAACGGTACAATCATGTTCTGTAACAAGACATTCCTGGACAAAAAAAAGAAGTGTTTGCCCACATTCTTCCATGGATCAATGAGCGATTCAGAAGTGTAACGTTTAACGATGTAGTTTGGTTGACTGTTATGACTGAGCAGTGAGTTAGATCTTCAATGTGTACCCATATTTGTGATTTTGTGTCAAGCTAAGCTAATTTAATTCTGATGAAGTTGAAATGCCGAAACAAACTGGACAATTTCTGCACGTCCCCAACATGAACATGTACGGAACTCCATATTAATTGTTACCTTGTGTCAAACACAACAACGTCGACGAGTAAATAAACGAAATTATGATGCGGATTAAAAGACATATGATATATTTTGTTTAAATAAAATGATTTCCATGATTTCGATTTCCGATTTTGTTTCATGATTTTTCTGATTAAGATCTCTTTCAATGTGATTCCATCGTCGATCTGGAAATTGATGCTTTCACCGGCAACATCACATAATATTGGCTTATTGTTGGCCTGCTAATTCGTTGTAATTCGAGAGCAATTCTGCTGCAAAGAGAGAATGTAACGCTTCAAGCGAAACATTCAAATGCCGGGAAAAGCATTCATGTATATCCCTTTTAGAAGAACGATCAGTCTTTGTAAAATTATTCACTCCCACATACACGCATGATTGCTTCAACTAAAGTTCAGACCTTGCTGCCAGTGTAAATATTAATGAAAAAAAAAAAAAAAAACAGTAACAGGAAAAATGAATATTACCTAGGTATTTGTATCAATCTTGAAGGTTTGGAGTGTTGTCCTTATATATTCAGAATGTAATAGCAAAATTGTCCAAATCGTGTAACAGGATGGGCTAATTATCGATCCCACAAAATGTTTAATATCTAAAAAAACAACAACAACAACAACAAAATAACAAAAAGGCACTAAATTAATTCAGTCTCTTTTTTCCATGATTTCAGATAAGATGTTTAGCCATCTTCACACAATCTTTCATAAGAATCACTGAAAAACCCTTTGAGTTATTCAGCTAGAAAAGGAACAGGTTGAAATCGTTTTGTGCCAGCCCCAATATGTCTTCCCAGAAGCGATGGTGAGGAGAAAAAGATCATTCAAACCTTCAGTAATGGTACCAACATCCATACTCTTGTTTCCATCTTCAAATTCCATTCAAAAACCATCAAAAGAACGGTGAATAAGTTTTTAAAAAGAGAGAACAGTAGAGAGAAAAACTGGATCAGGAGGTCACAACAGGAAGAAGGATCGTCATTTCAACTTAGAGCTAAATAAATTCTTATTGTTCAAAGTAGATTCAGGAAGTGTTATAAAAATTTCGGAGAATTCCTGTAAAATATCTTTAATAATAATCCTTTCATACAATGGTTTAAAGCTTAATCTAACAATTGGACAATTTTACTGTTACGGGATTTGCATAATTTTGCCCTTACACTCGGTACATATACGAAAATCCAACAATGTGAAAAGACCTAAAAATTAGACAAGATAAAAATCCAGAAGACGGAAAGAAGAAAGAAAGCAAAAATAAACAAAAGGTAAACATCTACCTACGCAGTAAATTAAAGTGCTCAACGTCTAGATTATCCAGAGAAAAATAACACTCAGAATGTCAACACTCAATTTGGCACAGGTCGAGTTGCTATTCAAGTCCAGCGACTAGAACTTAAAGGAAAGTAGGAGGGGCCTAGCATTTGTACCCAATTAAAGTAACATGCTCTAATCTATGGCATTTCGGAAAAAAGGGAAAAACGTGTATATTACTCACCCTCATGGGGGAAAAAGCAAAATAAGGAAAGAAAAAAAAAACTGTTGATGGGGCTACCTAACCTGGGTGACTACACTAATCGAAACCAAAAAAAGACACGAGTCAGATGGCAGGTGTTTTATAACTACTGATTAAGTTAACACTAGTATCGATGCTCAAACTTAATATTGCAAAATTTTCCTCTAAGCAAAGCCTACAACTATTATTGGTACTTCCTGTAATTTTCATGAACTTACCTAACTTCTCTTTTAATTTTACAGTAATACGCCGAGAGCCACATTTCATTTCCATATTTTCTATGCTTGAAACTCAACATAATGTTATAATATCTCTTCTTCCATTTATTTTCAGTGGCTCCAATATAAAACCTCTCCTCATTATCACTATTTCTATATCTATTTCGGTTTTCTCTAGAAAAAACAAAATTTTCAGCCATAGGATTGGTGCTTTCTATTCTAAAATAACACCTCGGTTAATTTTGTTCATTCTCAATGCTATTGAGGAGCTTTTGATTGCGATTATCAATAATTTTTACATACGGGGTGCAATGGATAAAATGTAGGCCACATTACGCAAAAATGAAAATGACACTGGCATTTCATTTGAACAGATATATTTACCAAAATTATACAAAAATATCTTGAAATACGAAAGAGCAAATTTATTCTATGAAATCGCCATTGGCTTCAACCACAGACTCCAGACAACTTCGGAATCTCCTGCAACTCTTCTGGTGGTCTCCTTCTTTAAGTTTGTGAATGCTGCAATAATCCTTGCCTTCTTTGATCTTTGGTGTTATAAGGAGTTTTGTTGGTCTTTCACCCACCTGCGCCCCACACATAAATAACGGGATTGCAGTCTGGAGTTTTAGGTGGTCAGATGTAAGGGATGTTGTGGTCACAGAAATTGTCTGACAGCCATGACTAGGTTCTCCTGCTTGTGTGGCATGGTGCAGACATAGGGTCTTCCAACAGTCGCTCTCTTGACTCAGAGCAGCACTACCTCCTCAAGGCACTTGATGTAGGCCTTGGTGTTGAGTCTGAGGCTTCCACCAACAAATTCGGGAGTTCTTTTCGCATCAGAACAGAGTGAGTTTTCCGAGCTATCATACCTATGTAATCACCATTAGACTCAACCTACTCTTTCCGAATCCTCTGCACTGTCTTCACATTGACACCCAAACACCCTGAAATATTCGCATTGGAGCATCCAGCGGGAATTCTAAGCAGTTCTTTCGTGATAATTTAAACGGATTTACTATATAATTGGTTGAAGCATATGATATTCCTACCCTATTACTTTTCTTCTTTTGATGCTGTTTATTAAATTTAAACTTTGTGTCTACTTTTTTTTGAAAGACTTTCTAGTGTAGTTTTATGTAGCCCTCTCAAAAATATCTTCATTTGTAGAGTTCGCAGACAATCTACTGGTTATCGACTTGTTTGGTTACAATCGTAAAATAAGTACTTATATACAGTGGCGTGTTTCCAGGATTTTCTGTATGGCTTATTCTCGCTTGTAAGTAGGTTTCGGTTCACATTTAAGTAGTCTAGCTTTATCAGATTCGATTGTATGTCTATTTTAAGCCCCGCTTTGGTTGAAGAACGATTCTAGACTTTTTTACGATGTTTATCATTAATCCTATCATTTTTATGCTTTACAATCATAATCAAGCAGGTGCGGAAATTTAAATGTCTGAGAAGTGTTCTGACAGACGACGGTAAGTGCGACGCTGAGATCCGAAGACCTATTGGAATGGCCAAAGAGGCATTCCAAATGCTAGGCAGAATATTACGAGACAAAAGGGAAAGTGTACTGAACTGCTATGTGATATCTGTCCTCCTTTACGGCAGCGAATGTTGGACGGTCTCCTCAAAGATGAAGAAGAGACTCGAGGCAACGGAGGTATGGTTCTACAGAAGGATGCTAAGGATACCATGGACCAAACAGTGTGACCAACGATGAGGTTTTGGAGAGGAGGCAAACAAGGAGAAGACTTATACTTAACCATAGGAAGAGGCAGCTGAAATTTCTGCGACACGTAATGAGAAAGGAGGGCTTGGAGAATCTGATACTCGACGGATAGAGGGAAAGAGAGACAAAGGAATCCAATGCGTGACATACCTAACGGGGTTAAGCAAGTCGATGACAGAACAGGGTTTGCGAGAAGTAGCAAAAGGACAAAATATATTAAGAATTACAATGGCAATGGGGAAGTGGAGAGCCATGATCATCAACATCCTGAAAGGACATGGCACATAAACGAAGAAATCCACCATCTCTCGAGAACTCTAAATTCTTTTTGTCGTAATTAATACGACAGCATTTAACTCGCTACCACTGCGCCCTTGTAACTTCCATTACTCACGTCAGACTCATTGACCTTTTTTCGTCCAAATATCTTTTTTGTGGAAGAGCAGGGATGTTTGATAATGGACTTTAATACCCTGCTCTTCTTCTCTTACTCATAAACTTACTTATAAACTCGTGTGCTAAAATATTGCCTTATTTTTTTCTATATCATCAAAAACAAATAGGTGCTTCGGTGTTTCCTCAATAGTTAACTCCCATAATATTTCCAAGCTCATTACAAGATTATCTTACTAATCTTCTCCACCTAGTTTTTGTAGGTTTGATTACTCTATACTGTGGTTTACTTTTAAGACTCGGTTTGCGATCCTTAAGCGTTATCATTGCTTTTGTATTGTAGCCTTCCTATTTCTGTTATCCATTTTAATTTTGCCGCGATTTTTACTGCTTCTTTTACATTTCTCCCAATTGCTTTCCTAAACTTATCTGATATAGTCTCAGTTAGCAATTTCTGATATCTCGCCTTCTCCAAAATATAAAATTTCCGAGATTTATCTCTCTTAGTATACATATTATTTGATGCTTTTTATTATCTTTTTTTTTTGGCATCTACCTTCATGCGCCAAAATCTACTTTTAATTTCTATAAATTCTAACCTATAATATATATATTCTCCAATTACCATATTAGTAAAAAGCGCAAATTAAATTTTCAAAAAATTCAACCTTAGCGTTGCGACCGCATTTTCCCAAAAATTTCTTATCCGTTAATACTAACACAATTCTAAAAAAAAAAACATATTTCGTTTCACATCTACTTTTTTTGTGTTCCGTTATTACCCGGATGGACTAAAAACAAAAACAAATTAATTTCCATGCCTGACGATGTCTGTATGAACAGATGAAAGAACTTGCAAACAAGACCTTATACCACCGGAATTTATTAATAACAGGGTTCATACCATTCATCGAGAGAATCTTGGGTTAATGTAATATTAATAAATTTGTTCACGAAGATTTTTTTCGCCATTTATAGCATTAACTTTACTAATCTGCTTTTTGTATGAATGATCCATGTAATATATATATATATATATATATATATATATATATATATATATATATATATATATATATTGTTACGAACTTGTAGCATATAGATGAACCACGGGTTTTAAAAAAAAGTAAATCGTGGGATCTTTTCTCGGTCTTCACTCAGAAATGGAAGCGACACAAGGGAGTCAACGAAGAACAGACACAAGACGATGAATTTCAAAATAAAACATTTATTTATAAATATATAAACAGATAAAGAAAGAAAAAGAACATTCATTTAACAAAGGGGAAGGGTTCATTAAAGAACAGAGTGTGCGAGCGAATACATATATATATATAAACAGATCAAACCAAGAGAATCAACTTATCTTTCAGTCGAGTTGATATTTTTACACAAAGTTCTGATTCGCCGAAGCGAGAGTTCTGATGCTAAAACAACATTTTGGCCGGCCGGCCGGTCGGCACTTTTCTTGGATTTCTTTTTTTTCACAATCGTTTGATGGTCCACAGCATCTCGTACAGGCGTTTCGTTGGGTTGATTCAGTTTCATAGCAGTCCTTTCATCCCTAGTCGACAGACTTTGCTGTCTTCTTCATCTCAGTGAACTGGTCAGAGGGAAACTGAAAATCCTTTCTTAGATTCTGCTATCCCCAAAAGCAGTCACGTGGGTTCCCTTCGTCCTTGACCGGGTACACAGGGGGATGTGGCGCAAATCACGCAGTGTTTGTGTGATGGCCAAAGGTTCAATCCACGCTTAGTATGTTCTGATCACGTGAATCGCAGCAGGAGACCCTGATGGTGCCTGGAATTCACTCATGATCAAACGCCTGATAGCTGCGAAATTTTGGAACCAGGTCATTCTCGCGTCGGGTCACTTCAAAGTTCACGGGCCCTTGGCTTGTGGGTGGAAGAGTAGATAAAGAGGGAAAGAATTTGTGAAGAGAAGAGGAGGATATGGCTGATCATAGAACATATTCGCTCGCAAGTCGATAGCATTGGATTAAATTTCTATATTCATTTATTTTTCTTTTATATCTAACTAATTTTCGACGAGAATTTAAGATTTTACTTTGGGGCGCTTTTTAGCCTAACGTCTATGTGGTTAATGAAATCGGGGCTACGTGACATATATATATATATATATATATATATATATATATATATATATATATATATATATATATATATATATATATATATATATATATATATATATATATAACCATATCACGTTGAACCTGGTCAGTACATAGATGGGTGACAACTTGGCAATACTTAGCCCAGATACTTTAAGTGCGGGTGGTGTAATAGATAACAGCTCGGAATGGGAAATCAGAGAGTCGAGTTTCAAATCAAATCGTGTTCGCTACATTCCATTACAGGCAAACACCACTGAAAAAAGTTATGAATTCACTTCTTTTCGCCCCAGCTATCGCTTAATTAGTAGTTATTCGTTAATATCTGTTAATTATTATTTTCTCTCAAACATTCTTACAATCTAAAAATATATTCTAACTGTAAATAATCTGGAAAGGCTTCATAAGCGTAAAAAACAAATCAATTTATCCATCTCTCTCTATCTTTCTCTCTCTCTCTGTTTCTCTCTCTCTCTCTCTCTCTCTCTATATATATATATATATATATATATATATATATATATATATATATATATATATATATATATATGCTAGAGTTGTTGAAAAATTTTCGGATCAGCGAAGAAGTGATTTCAAGAAGTTATTTTGATGTTTGCGCCTTTATCAGGCCCATTATTTTTATGCATCCCATCTTTCTTTCTTTCGGTCATATATATATATATATATATATATATATATATATATATATATATATAGGGGGGTATCAAAAATACTTTTACAAACTTTGGGCACACGTTACTCAGACCAAAACAAGGATAAAAGTCCATATAAACGTATCTCCGCAAATCCGTTTTTCAGTGACGTTTAATGTTTACGGTAGACGCTATTAAACGTGCAGTACGAGATACAACCCAAGAATACTTTTTAAAATATTAGGGACAGGTTCCTGACACTAGAACAAGGTAAAATGTTCATATAAACATATGTGCAAAAGGCCATCGTTGTACCTCAACACAGCAACTAATAACAAATGTTGAAAATGTGCCCTGCTTGCTTCTACACACGCATGCACCCGTCGGATCATTGACTGAGGGACTCTTTCAAATAATCTCACACGGTGTTGAATGGTTTCGCAGTCCTCCACCTTTATGAAGCCTTTCTGTATTATTAATGTCTGCTGCGCAAATCAATTGTTTTAGGGGGGCCCACAGATAAAAATCCAAAGGATTGATGTCAGGGTACGTGCAGGCCATTGAACCGGTCCCCTCCTACCTATACATCTTTCATGGTAGATGTCAGCCAGTGCATCGCTAATAATGTGACTAAAATGCGTGAACCATATGCCCCTTCATATCAGCAGGGTACATCCTCTACCAAGTCTTGTAGACAGCACCTGTAAGAAGTGCGGGGAAAACATATGAATCTACGAGACAGTCACCTACAATTCCTGCGCGCACATTAATTGTAAACGGATACTCTATTGCACCATGGGGATTGCAATCCGCCCCCAAATGTTGGTTGTGTTAATTTGTTATTCCATCTCCTTCCAAATATTGTCTCATCCGCAAACAAGACGGAAACGACAAACAACAGTTCGGCAGTTTGTGCAATAAACCATCGGCAAAAGTTCTCTCGTGGTGAGTGATGTGAGGGCGAAAGACACTGCATACGTTGCAAATGATACGAATACACGCGCTTTTCTTGAAGTACCTTTCATGTGGTACGATGAGATGTCGGTCTTCCTCGATCAGTCTGTGTTGTCACGAATCTAGTGTCAACAGCGGCAAATATTGGATGTCTCAGCTGCCGTCGGTGTGGCAACGTAATCTAATACGACCGTTCGCGCGGCATTATGTAGAAATCATATCAGCCTGCTCACGATATGCACATCCTGCCATTGTTAAACGGAATATTTATCAGTTAACTCACTACTATACATCTTAAAAATTGAAGACAGCCTAGCCACAAAAGTACACGAATGACAAAAGTAGCCCGGTCTTGATGGCAACACAGCGCCATCTACTATAAACTTTCTTTAAATTTAAAAACGAAAGATTTGCCGATATATGTTTATATGTCCTCGTTTTGCCTGTGAGGAACACGCTCCCAAAGTTTGTAAAAGTATTTTTGATACACCATGCACACACACACACACACACACACACACACACACACACACACACACATATATATATATATATATATATATATATATATATATATATATATATATTATGCTCTCGATAATTTCGGTTAGGCACTGTTGAGAGAGAGAGAGAGAGAGAGAGAGAGAGAGAGAGAGAGAGAGAGAGAGAGAGATAGGGTAATTCTAAACAGCAGCCGTCTCCGCTAACGCAACACTCTTCATTAAATAAAT
This sequence comes from Acanthosepion lycidas, assembly GCA_963932145.1. Classification (NCBI taxonomy): domain Eukaryota; kingdom Metazoa; phylum Mollusca; class Cephalopoda; order Sepiida; family Sepiidae; genus Acanthosepion; species Acanthosepion lycidas. Next base: position 102,317,691 of record OZ010573.1, on the reverse strand, counting down.
CGAGCACTATAGCTGTCTGGCATTTGTTTACATTCGTAAAAATAATACGCTAGAATTTCCTCTCTGCCGAGAGCTATAGCTGAGGGGTAGAAACTCCGACTGATGCCAAATCAGTCGGGATACGGTTCCGGCTTGCAGCAATCGGATGTCTAGCCACACTGATGAGCTGTGATACAACGAAACAGACTTGTATGTGGATGATATATATATATATATATATATATATATATATATATATATATATATATATATATATATATATGTGTGTGTGTGTGTGTGTGTGTGTGTGTGTGTGTGTAAAATAATGTGTTGATATTGAGCAGTTTAATTATAACGACTCCTTTTTATAAGCATTTCACCTCAAGCGAGGCGGGAGTGACACAAGTATGCATGGGGATACAGAGAGTGAAAGTAAGAGAAAAAACTTGATATAAGACAAAATTGAGAAAATAATAAAAAGAATATGGTGATTAACATTTAAATTTTTGAACATTGTAGTGATCAGGGAACCAAGTAAGAGGAAGGGAGATCCACTGTCGGGATGAGCTGCTGGAAGTAGCGGTTAGAGTTATACAGTTTCAACAGTAAAAGGGTGAGACCTAGACGCCAACCTAGTAGAACACTTAAATTCATGTAGTCGGGGCACCATGGGAAAACGCTCGTCGGATATATAAGAAATTTAACAAATAGAAAACGTTTCATTGAAAATAGATTTGATTATGTTTCGCCATTCTAGACGTCATTAGATCCAAAACGAAAGAAAGTAATGTGTTTATGTGTGCCATTGCATTTGTGTGTATGCTTAAATAATGAATCACCGTACTTACTTTTTCCCTAAGCTGCCGTTTCTCGTGATTAAAAAAGAAAGAAAAAGAGTGACTTTTAAAAAATCCATTAACATTAATTCTGCAGTTTTCGTTATAATTATTAGTTCATGTCGAAAGTTGTTGATATATATTCCCCAGTATATTTGTACTGAATTAAAGGTAAATCCTTATCTCATTTTCAGAATGACTCAAAAGCAAGAAATTTATGTAGACTTTTCTGAAAGGAATCCAACAAAAATCCTCATCCAATCCTTCAGAATGGGTTGAAAGTCAAAGATATGTTTTTAGGCCAACCCATGTGTTTAACGTGTCGACAGTGTGTGTTTAAAATAGGATATAGACTCCCGACAAACGAAGCCTAGAATGGCGAAACGTACAATCAAATCTATTTTCAATGAAACGTTCTCCATTTGTTAAATTTCTTTAAAATCTTTGTTGAAATTCTATATAGTATTTAAACACACACACACACACACACACACACACACACATATCTATGTTATGTATGTATGTATATATATATATATATATATATATATATATATATATTATTGAACCCCTATACACACACAGACACACACACACACACACACATATATATATATATATATATATATATATATATATATATATATATACATATATATACATTTATACATTTGCACACACGCACACACATATATGTATGTGTATATATATATATATATATATATATATATATATATATATATATATATATATATATATATACATATATATATATAATAGAGGTAATAAATCAGTTGGTATATAATCCAAGTGGGTCCTAATAATATAACGTGTTAAAACTGATCTATAAAAAGAGCTTAATGTATTTATTATAACAGAGCATATAAATTACATAACAGAGAAATACAATTTTTAATTATAATTTTTTAAATTATATATTAATTATATATTTTATTTTTTAATATATTTTTTTAGTAATTTCTTAAATTTTTTTAAAATGTTTTATTTTATTTTTTTCCATTTTTTTAAAATATCTAAAAAAGATTTATTGTTAATCTTATATTTTAACTGAAGGCATATTTTGGTCATTTTTAATGGTAACAAGTTTTATTGTTTTATGTTATAAAAATAAAAAAATAATAATTTCGTTTTTTTAATTTCTTTTATCTGGGCATCCTGTAACTCCTGTTCATATTTTTTTCATAACCCCAACTTGGGGTGTTAGAATTAATATTTAGGTCGAATTTGTGTAGCCTTTTTCCAATTAAGCCAGACAACATCCACCTCCGCCTTACCACCTCTCAGGCGTTTTGTATCAATATTTCAACTGCTATCACCTTAAAAATATTTAATTTTAAGTTTCTAACACAGAATCAGTCCACTATATGAGTCGAAAAATGCTAATGCATTGACGGTAGTTGAAATAGTCTATACTCATGAGGTAATTTTGGATTTCTATATTATGCAATATATATATATATATATATATATATATATGTATGTATAAAGAAAGAAAGAAAAATGTATGTATAAAGAAAGAAAGAAAGAAAGAAAAAAAAAGTTGCTGATTTCTTTCAAGGAACCAAATGAGCATTGGTGGATTTTTGTTGGAGGGTGGGGGCGAATAAGATTTTTCGACACGTTCTGTATGCAGCAGTAACGTGGAGCTTTGGAGAAGTGGTGGCGAATCACTGATAGTGAATCGCCAGACCAAGGGTATGATGTCAGCAATGCACTTCTTGTCATTCACCGCACATGTATGACCAATCAGTTATGCGGACAGCGTAACGGTTTCCGGCGTCATTACTGGAATCCGCGAACCGAATTTTAATTCCGGACGTTACTCTTGCGTTGATTTCACCTCTAACATCGCACTCCCCAACTACCACCTGCGAGTTAAATAGCAGGAGAGACTGTACCTTGGGTGGCAGCCAGTCCTGAAGCAAAAATCTTAACTCAAACGGGATACAGTGGTAAGCAAAAGATTTGGGAAACCAGGTAAAAAAAAAAAAAATCAAAAAATTGCTAAGAAGCTGTAAGCATTCGACAATGTATTTTCCGGAGGAACATATGTGCCCATTCATTGCAAATTGTCATATTCACGACGTTTCAGCTGTTGCAAGCACTGGCTTTTGTCAGGTGATGATACACTTTGGAATTTCGAACCGAACCCTTTATTTAGTCCACAGGTGTAGATTGTTCTAGTTCCACATGTCATGCCTTTTCTGGATATCTCAGTTTCTAACTCCCTTTAGTCACTGAACTCTCCAAGTTTTTGTTCACCTCTGTTGTGGTCAGGTACTGAACTCGCAACTTTTTGAAGTCATTTTTTGGATTACTTCAACCAATGCTTTTATCCACTGGGCCATGTGACCTTGATACACCACCAAAAGATGAAGACCGGAGCGTGCAGCGGCCGAAACCTCGTGAATATCACACTAAAGACGAAGACAACAGCCCGAATAATGCAAACAGTGTAAATAGAAGTCATTGCTTTTATTGTTGTAACATGAATTAAATTTATATATATATATATATATATATATATATATATATATATATATATATATATATTTCTAAAGAAGTAATGGATTTTAACTATTAATCCAACAGATTTTATTACTTAAACGCTATTTAAAAGGGATAAACATATTTGAGTAGACGCTCCATTTATTTATTAAACAATATATTTATTTATTTTCATCTATCGGCATGAATATTTGAGAAATCTTATTAAAGAAATCCGGCTGAATTCAAAGCTGTGCCCCCTGGGAAGGGGTAACCGTTTTTAGATGCGACATACTTGATACTATCATGGTCATATAAACGCAATTTTTTCTCATACTCTCGGTTAGTTTAATATCCTAACGTAAAATAAGGAATATCTAAAGAAGTGATTATTTGTATTTATTCATCCAACAGATTTTATTATATCTGTTTATTTTTGTCCACCGGGCTGAATACTGAAAAAGTCTTGAGAAAATGATGCATTCATTGGTAGGATTCGAATCTGCGTCCCTCGGTGACGCGCTTTAGACCATTTCTGTCACAAAGTGCGACGATGGTCAAGCAAAGTTTAATAGTGTCTTATTAAATTCAGCTAAAAATGAAACAGAATGTCACAAATCGATTTTGTGCTGAGAGTGTATTCATTATATTTACATACGCTCTATCCCTGATATTGAGCGCGTTTACCCATTAATGTAGCGGACCAGAGACTGAAATTTTAATCATAAACCCATATATATATATATATATATATATATATATATATATATATATATATATATATATTTCTATAAAGGTGCAATTAATTTACAAATTCATGAATTATTCATACATAAAACAAATATAAAGGTTAATGATTAAATGGCGAGAAATCCATCTTCGCGAACAATTCAATAATATACAAAAACCCCGAATCTGTTTATGAATGAAAATGAAATGTTTTATGTATGAATAATTCATGAATATATATATATATATATATATATATATATATATATATATATATATATTGTAATCATTTCACACTAAACAAAGATACGAAGACATAAAAGGTAATTGAGAAAACGTTATTGACCAGAGACCTCAATGAAAGAACAGGATTCAAGGAGACAGTAGATCATTATTAACATTGCATTTACATTTTTGGAGATCGTAGTTGAGAGGAAAACAAGAAAATATTCAGAAATTGGACAATTCATCTATAAAAATATGTACTAAAAATAAGCTAAATTGCACAAATTATAGAAAAACAAATAAAAAAAATCCGTAACAAATAATTCACGTTGGTCTTTACTAAAACTTTGATCTCTCTCTCCACTCTCTCTCTCTCTCTCTCTATATATATATATATATATATATATATGATAAAATAAAGAACAAATAGGAAACGTATATCGATCTAACATGTTTCAATTTTATTAAATCTCTGTCGGAGATTGAGAAAAAAACAGAAAATCTGGTATTTTCAATTTTTTGGGGACCAGTTCTCATTGATCAGTCACGTGTCATGTGCATCAAAACCGTAGATAATTCTATATGTATGTAAGATGTGAAGATACTTGTATGTCTAAAGAGGCATCGGATGGTAATGTGTATTCGTAACTGTGTATATGTGTCTGTCTAGTGGGAGTTCTAATGTCTTCACCTTTGTGCGGTCAGCGTGCGCAGTGGTGTGTCACATCATTCAAATTATGCCTGATCTTTTTAAGCATGAATTCTTTGTATTAGATAGCTACAAGTTAGATTCTTTAAAAAAGGATCCAAAGAAAGAGGCGATGTAATGTAATGTTTTAGGCGTGTGTTTATAGTTGGTAATAATGTTATTATTAAGTTTTCAATGTATATTCTTCTTATAGAATTATGTTCTTTTTTAATTAGGGTGGCATTGATGAAATCAAATTATTTTCAGAAATTCTCTCTTGTGTTCGTAGATGCGGGCTTTTAGATCATGTCATATCCTACATAAACAGTTTTGCATTTTTTATTTGATGACTCCCGGCATTTGAATTGGTGTTGGGTTTATTTTTCTTTCTAATTATATCTCCCATTGTCTTCGTGGTGGTGGTAACAATCCAAGTATTAGGTATGAGTAACTTATTTGCCAGTTTAGTAGAAAGAGTGCTGGAGGGCAAGATTATGAATTTGTGTAATTTTTGTTAGAAGTGTTATTGTTGGTGGTGGTATTTTTATGGTTTGTTTAGTGCTGGCTCAACTTTATCTATGAATTTTTTGTATTCGTCTGTTTGATATATTGGCATAATTTTAAATTTACCTTGATTACATTTGTGGATGTGTTTATTATACTGGATACTTTGTATTTAAATAGACGCCCCATTTTTATTTATTAAAAAGTCTTTATAGTCCGTTATCGAGCTGCGCATTCGAGAAATCTTAGTAAAGAAAATGCGTTCTCTGGTAGCGACCAAACATGCGACTTTCTTCGCATCGGCCGTTCTTTGCCGCTCAGTCACTAAAAACGTCACAGTAAGTAAGGCTTTATTTTCCCTTTTTAAGGAAAGCACATCACCTTCACTCAGATTATTTTCTCGGGATCCCATATCTGCTCATATTCGTATCTGAAACATAAACAAACCAATTTCTAAATAATTCTTCTTCTTTATGTGCCGTGTCCCCCAGAGAACGTAGCCGAGCATGGATTTCCTCAACTTACTCTCCCTTGTAGATCTCAATAAACTTTGTCTTTCTGTTAGTTCTCCTAAGCCCTGTTCCACCATCCATTTAGTCAAGCTCAATATGTTATGTGTTGTTGTTCCTCTGTTCCTCTTGACTTCATATACCCCAGAAACTTCAACTGTCTCATCCTGATGTTATTGCTCACATAGACATCCTTCTGTAGAACCATATTTGTAGTGCTTCAAGTCTCCTATTCATCTTTGAGGAGATCGTAGAGCAATCACTGACATACAGGAGAATAGATATCACGTAGCAGTTTAGTACTCGTTTCCTAGTTACTAAAGAAATTTTTCAATTTTTTTAGTACACTACTTAGTTTTTGGAATGCTTCCTTGGCTATCCCAATACGCCACGATACGTTATTTAAAACTTTAGTTACTCGCTTTGAAGTTAATTCTTTCATTTCGTGTTTCAATCATATTTAACAAGTAAATCTTCATCATTATTTATATATCGATTAGGAAAATGTCTGTTTTGTGGGTGAGATACTTATATATTTCCAACTGGTGTTATTGATCGGTCTTTAAACCAAGATATAATATTCTTGTCTACATTCTTTAGGAGGTGCAGTGTCGGCCTGACGTTTAAGAAAACTAAAAACAGAATTCTTCTCCCGAGTTCAAAATGCCTGGTGAGTTAGCCTGTTTTCAACGTTTTGATAAATCCCTTCAGATATCTCCTATAACTCAGGGAATTTTCGTCATGGATTATGTATAAAGACTCTTTCAGTTTCCCTTTGGCTAATTTTTTTTTTCAACTACCAGTAAAAAGCAAACCTATTGTTAATGACTTGTGACACATCACCATTATCACTAAAACTAATCTGTGTCGGGTTTATCCAGTTGACATATGTTTAATTGATTCGTTTACGGGTTATCAACCTGTTGGGGCGCACCCTCCTTCTCATCAGAATGGACTGATCTCTCTACTACTAATAGGACAGTTCTATAGAGTTCCGGGGAGATCAGGTGACCATCACACTTCCGTCTCTCTACCGGAAGATACAGTTGGACTTTATACTCTTTCTGATTGTTACTGACTAACCTGCGTTCGTTTGACTACTAATCTCTCTATTGTAAATACTTCTTCGAATATACCAGTATTTTTCCCTACGTATGTGTTTGTCCTTATTTCAATACACGCACACGGAAACACTCAACATCTCAACACAACCCTTTGCAGATTATTTAAAGTCAGAAATTTTTACTTGCAAGAATTCTTTTACATAATAATGGTTTACTGATAAAAATTTTACTAATTAACCCATATCTTGGGGATAGGTGGATTCATACCTCTCCCAAGGGTGTGTGCCCATATCGAACCCAAAGTGAATTGGAACAAGGCACACCGATTAACAATTCCGAGTTATTATCAATTACACTATCCGAACGTCCAAGCTTACAGCACCTGGTATTACCAAAACAGTCACCCATTTAGGTACTGACCAATCTCTACATTGCTTAACTTCGATGATCGTACCGGAACCGGAGTTTCAGCATGCTGCTGTAAGCTACCAGACGATTAATATTTACCTAGTAGAATTGAATATGAGCTCGAGCTTCCGGTGAATACTTTTCCTTCGACTGAGATGGCACTTAAGGGGGGAAATACGGAGGGGGCTTCAGGATTACAAGGGAGAAAGCGTAAAAGTCCATGAATGAAACAGCCTTATTGGAGAATCCTCCAACTTGAGTATTTCCAAAATGATACCCATATTCACCGTTGACAAAAAGAAGGGGTTATTGTAAAGCATCATATGAACGATGAATCTCACATATTCTTTTTAACTTATTATCATGAAAAACAATATCACGTTTACCAAACACTTCTGTGATTATTGAAGCTACTTCATTAATTTGAAGAATATCGAAACATAGAGAATGCTCACTTGAGGGCCTTTTTCAATTTCTATAACAATCTTGCATTTAGGGGATGGTGATGATTCTAGAGCAAATTGAAAGCTTTACCCGTAACTGTTTCTTTCATGAAACATATCTACCAGCTTTTTGATTGTGTCAGTTTGTGTATGTCCAGTTGCATCAAATCTCTTTTGAACCTGTTGAACCAAATCAGACACAAAATAAAGTTGAAGAAATTGAGGCTCTTCATTTGGCAATAAAGATCCGATACGGTGATACACTAGCTCTTGGACTTTAAATGTTGGCATAAATCCTCTCTCCCGAATAATCTTAGCACCAAAAGAGGAAATATGGAATGCACTATTATAGTAGTGAATGTTTTTAAGAAAATCCTTCGAATCGTTAGTAGCACCAGTGAAAATTTTCCCTCAGTGGTTCTGGCGGAACTTGTAGAAGCTTCAGCTTAATTTTAACACCAGTCCAACACATATCAGGAACTTCATTTTCTCACCTTTTTGCTACACAGTAGGTACAAAGTTTTGCCATTGCACCAATCTGCACTTTGGGATGAGATGCATAATCAGTTGTTGGATCATAATTTATAGCGCCCGTGAGTCATTTTAAAAATTATCTGTTGCATGATTAGGAAATTCTTGAATTGTCAAGAGAAAGTCTTTTATATCTAACTTCAGTTTCATTTTGTTTTTCTTGCTGATTTCTTGCCCTCATCTCTTCCAACCTGTGAAATCCCAATATTTCAGATTCACTTTGTCTTCCTTGTTAAATTCTTACCATTGTCTGTTCCAGTCTGTGAGATCTTTCCTCTTCAGTTTCATTTTGTTTTATTTCTTGATTTCTAACTTTCATCTCTACCAACCTGTGAGAACTTCGAAACTCAGGTTCATTTTGTCCGTGTCTGTCAATTCTTATCCTTGTTTCTTCAGGTTCTTGATCTCTTTGCTTTAATTTTGTCTTATCTGTTCAAATCTGGTTTTGTTATCTTTGAGCCTCAACTGCCTTTGTTCTTCTGTTTGAATTAATCATTGCACCACTTTCGTAATGGCAACAGAAGATTTTCTTCCAAGAGAATAATTTTTATTGGGAGGTATATTATCTCACTCACTAAGTATTTTTCTGACTTAATTGTACTAAAAATATGGTTTGCAATAGATACCTCACTAATAAAGTACATCCACTAATTTATAACAGATGTGTCACAAAGTGTTAAGTATAACTATTGCAACGGCTAAAGTATGATCAAGCTTTTACATATTATAATCAAAGTATTACACAATATTGAGCAATATAGAGGTTAGGGCAGATGTAAGTCTGGACTTGCTAACTCAGGTTTACTATTACAAAATCTATACCCCTAAAATGTTTTCATTTTGATTCTATACAAAATTTATTAATGAAATATTTCAAAATAACTCAATTTAACAAAACATGAAACAATTTTCAGACCCTAGGGGGAGCACCATACCCTCATCCACCAGATATTAGTAGCCTAATCTAGGTCGAAAGGACATACGTACATACGTAAGAGCCCCTTTATAGTATATATATATATATATATATATATATATATATATATATATATATATAGGGAGAGCGAGTTTTACTGATTTGTTTTTTACGGCTTATCAACCGTTTGCAGGTTATTTAGAAAATATTTTTAGATTGTAAAAATTTGTAGTGATAATCATGATACAAATTCTACAAATTAACCCATAGTTGAGGGGGAGAAAAATAGATGGATTTATACCTTACCCAATGGAATTTGAATGTAAGTGAATATAAGGAACCCGATTGCATTTGGAACTCGGTTCTCCGATTTCTAATTTCGAGCAATTATCCATTACAACGGCCGCATGTCCATGATTGTAGCACGTAAGCATTCCTCCATAGCAATATATATATATATTAGGTTGGTGCAAAAATAATGACGTAATAATGTCGTTTTTTGACGTATTTTTTAACGTCAAAAAACGACATTATTACGTCATTATTTTTGCACCAACCTAATATATATATATATATATATATATATATATATATATATATATATATATATATCCTACTTCTTTCGTCGTTTGGGCGCCTATGTGCTGAGCTGTTCACCATTCTCTTCTATTTGTCGGGGTTGCGTGCCAGAGCCTGGGTCTCTGCATATGGTTTCTTGATGTGCTCATCATGTGGCGCATGTTGTATGTTTTAACCTGCCGAGCCCATCCTTCTCCAAGTTAGAGCACATTCGATGTCCCCCAACAGCGTGGCTCGCCTCTGTAGCGAACACGTGGTCATTCTAGTTCATCTGAGGAACCCTTCCGTCCGAGCCGGTGACCTGCTTCGAGGAGGTCCTTCGTCTAGTGGAGCCGTCACGTTAGTCTAGCCTGCCAGCTGAAATTGTTCACCGCGTCATGCCAACTTGGAGCCATCACATGAGAGATTTAGGAGATGGTTGATGCTCAGTTATCCCCGACATAAAAAGTGCTACCTCTATCCAGAGTTCCATATATATATATATATATATATATATATATATATATATATATATATATAGAGAGAGAGAGAGAGAGAGAGATAGAGAGAGATAGATAGAGAGAGAGTGGAGAGCGAGTGAGAGAGATTGAGAAAAAAGAGAGAAAGAAGGAAAAGGAGAAAGATGCATACATATATTCAAATATATCATATAAATACGTATTTACTAAGTAACTGATTTGAGAATGAATTGAAAATTAATTTCCAGTGGTTTAATTATATCTTGTAATTTTATTACTGATATTTTATACACTTCTCTCCATGGAACAAAATGTATGTGAACGACTTGAAAGTCTATAAGATAGAAATAGATTTTAACTTCATGAATTCTGAGTGCAATCTGGCTAATGCTTATCTTTTGATATATTCCCAGTGGATCTGAAGGTAAGATAAAATTGGATGATTCTCAATATATATATATATATATATATATATATATATATATATATATATATATATATAAGTGAACATAGAAGTCAACACTTAGAGGCGACAGTCTGTTTCATGCTATATGCAATACGATTGCATATAGCATGAAACAGACTGTCGCCTCTAAGTGTTGACTTCTATGTTCACTTTTATATTTACACACGCTCTATCTCTGATATTGAGCACTTTATTCCATAAATATAGCACACCTTAAGACTATATTTCTTTATATATATATATGTATGTATGTGTGTGTGTGTGTGTGTATAGGACCTGAAAAATTCTCGGCATGACCAAGTAGCCCTTCAAAAGATTTGTTCATTTCAAAGATTTTCCGTAGTCTGTCGGCAGATTTGAGCTTGTCACTACCTAGATGAGTGACTATATTCGTATGAGATTTGGTTATTATTATATTAATAATATTATAATATATTTTATTTAAACTCTGCCGACTTTGGCAATGGTCTTTAGTCTTTATTTTATACTAGAATTTTTTTTGGTGACGCCTATTGAAATCCTTACAGTATTTAGTACTGTTGAAGTTATCGCTAACATCTTTGTCGAGAATTACAAACTCGATGAAATTTGAATATGCTGATTTGTTTTGAAAAATACATTGTCAAAATCCTATTTCGTGGTTTTTACGCACCTTAGTAAAACCAGTTGGACTTTGTACCCACTTATGTTCTTACATTTCTGCCCCAAATCTGGTTTAGATCGGTCAATGTATGGGTATTTGAAAGGGTGTGACGGACCATTGATAAAATCATTATTAGTTTGAAGAAGACCTTTCTAGGGACGAAACGCGTAACGTAATAGTTTTTCTATCTTGCAATTTAGTTATATCCACTATTAGTCTGATATATAGAATTGTATATCACGCACGCACGCACACACGCGCATACACACGCACA
>OZ010573.1:102265931-102300931 GCA_963932145.1 Acanthosepion lycidas | reverse complement strand
ATAGCATTTTTATGTGACAATTGTGGTCAGCCTTGTTACGGTGGACAACAAATGCATTTGATGTATTGTTTTGTAAAATATCCCTTTTGTGTTCTGCTAATCTTTTATTTATATTACTTGTGTTTTCTCCTATGTATTTTTGTGACAGTTATTATTGATGATCTAGTAAATTTCTATTTCAAGTTTTAGTTCATTGTTTTCTTTCGTATTGATTAAATGCGTTGGTTGTCCACCGTAACATACAGGCACCAATTGTGTTCAATATCAGACACACACATGCACATACACAGCTATCTATCTCTCTCTCTCCCTCTCTCTCTCTCTCTATATATATATATATATATATATATATATTGAATATGTAGACGTTGTAGATATAGCAATCTTTAAAACAAACACTATGTGAGTGTTCATTTCTATGTCCACTCAGTATGTCTGTCTATTTGACTATCTCTCTATTTCTCTCTCTACGTGTCTCTGTCTTCCTTTCCCTCTCAGATTGAACTCGCAATGACAATGTCACCAAATTCACGAAACAACGCTTTAATCCACTAGACTCTAAGTTATCAACTCAGAACTGTCGCACGTCGTGGAAAAGTTATGAATTCAGGAAGCTATTCGTAATAACTTGACTGACTGGGTTCAATAGTCTTGCTTGGTAACGAGTCTAGAAGAAAGAAACTCAATTTAAGTCAGCCTAGTGAAGGTTCCATTGGGCTATTTCGCCCAAGATACACAGCTGCTGCTGATGCTGCTACTGTTGCAGTACATGTTGTACCACTACAACCCTAATAATCATGGTTTTAATCAACAAAAACTACGGATAACTAAGCAACCAAGTAACAAAGATTTTATTGCCCTAGTTATTAGAGTAGAAACATTGACGTTTCGTAACTCAGGGTGTTTTTATTTAAAGTTCACCATTTGATATTTTCTGGCGAATCTTCACTATTTTTAACACTATTCAATAAATTAAAAACATCAAATTGTTTCTAAGTATCCTTTCAAATTCGATTTTCGCATCAACTATTCTATGGTAGATATTTACGCAACATTACTAAATTGAGTAGGAATTTTTTCATTGTAACTTTGCATTTGCATTATAAATTATGGTACCCAGGCTTTATGAATTTAAGCACAGTACTAGATTGGCGGCAAGGTCTCATCATTTTACTGTTGAAATGGATGAATGTAGCCATACATTCTACGCTAATAGTTTCCTCTCTCGAACTTCTCGCTCGCGGAATTCTCTTCAGTCAACTTTGATCTTCAAAAATTTAAATGCAATTTCAATCGTTAACTTATGTCTTCTTAATACTTGTCCTTTTATTGTTCTCTTCCCATAATAGTGTTTTCCTCGCATATTCACTAAGACTCAGTAACCCTTTTCGTCTTAGTAGCTTTATTGTCTTGCTTGGGGTGTAATGATTAAAAAAATACTGGAATTTGAACACTGATTTCTGGTGCTGGACGGAAATACAGAAATTTGTTTACCAAGAAACCCCGAGTTCCAATTACTACGTTCGTAATAGTAGCCAATATAGAGGCAGAAGCCACGCCTCGATTTTCAGTTTTGGAACATACAGCAAAAATCGCTCAAGTTTCGCGTCTGTAAAAACCACATCAAAGGAAATAATGACAAACTGCCGCAACGCTCTTTCAATCGAGCGTGGACTGTATCAATATTTTTCAGGAAATATTATCTTTCTCATACTATAGAATACTTCTCAAGGAGTCTAAAAGTGAAAAGAGATATTGAAGTGAGGAATTTGAAGATAAACTTGATTTCGAGAGAAGAATGCCTTATGCTAGAAATGTGTCTCAGGTTACTTTTGTTTTGTCCTTTCATTCGTTTTATCGTTAATCTAATTTTTTTCTCTTGTATACACACTTAATTGTTTTAAATACAAGAATGCAATAATCTGAGAGCCAGTATGTCTTGATGAGAAAATATAGATAAATTATAAAAATCAAATTCTAAGTTTAATTATTAGGACAGTGACAGTCTTTTACTTACAGGTTTCCAATGTTCAATACACAGCCTGCATGTAGAGAGAATCATATATTGTAATATACAATGAGTTTCTGAAAAGTTATCAACCTGAACCAATTCCGAAAACATAACCAAATGACAAAATACCAGAGTTTTTTCGATCAGCTTCTTAGTCTAGCCAAGAATTTTTCAGCACACGCTCACATATATAATCCAGTTTATCCAACGCAAGGGAGTCAAGCCACTAAGAGAGAAAGAGTTATTGTGCGTGCAATAATTAGAAAACAGAGACATTACTAAAGAACGAGAGCAAAAAAGAGCAATCAAGAGGACAGTAAACAGCGATTGGCATTTCATTTAATTTTTTGAAGATTAAAGTTGCCTGGAAAGCATGGAGCCGGAAGGTAGTTCTACGAGGAAAGAAAAAAGCATAGAACTTACGGTTACATCTGGTCATCTCAACTGTAAATTGGTGAAACCTGGTCGCCAGTCTAGTACTGAGCTTAATTTTTTAAAAAGTGTAGATATCATAGCGAAGAGCTTATCCGAACAATTGCCATGAAAGTATTCATAGAAAAGGCGCAGATAGCTAACCTCACGGCGGTGGATATTTGACTGAAACCGAGCTGCCAGATCGAGGCCGATAATATTGCTGATTGTTCTTTGGATTTTATGAAGGAGCTCAATGTAAATAACAGGATCAGCGGACAGTAGGTGGTAGCAGTATTCTAAGCATAGACGAATGATAGACTTATGTATGATAGATTCAGAAGAGAAGAAATGTTTCGCACGACACAGTGAACCAACTTTCTTAGCAGCTGACCTAGCAATGGATTCAATATAATCTTTCCACTTCATGTCAGCTGGGAACGTTAGCTCGAGATGGCGCAACGGATAACTTTTCGGAAGGTTAGCACCAGATATGCTGATGGAAGGCAGAGAGAGGTCTTTCAGATGATTAACGGAGAGAAGTTTAGTTTTGGAGGTGTTAAAATTAACAAGTCATCTTTTGTTCTAGTTAACAGCGTGCTGGTCATTTTGGACATCGGCTGCCGTTTTGGCCTTATTGAACTGATCGGACTTACTATCAAGTTAAGATTAAATGGTTGTGACATCAGCAAGTTGAGATCTGATGCCATCGGAAAGGTCATTAATGAAGATAAAAAGTAGTAAGACCGAGGACGAAGCTTACATTTCATGATTTGATAGGAAAGACTGGATCAGTTCAAAAATTTGTTTGGAGACACTGCAAATTTTCAGCTTGTGGAAAAGACTTGTATTTCGAGATGTTCCAAACTACAAATCGGGCTTCACCGTTTTTATCTAGCGCAATATAGACCCCTTCCTTTATTATCATCAGTATATCAGCAACGAAGGTCATATTGCTTGTCTAAAAAGAGATGCTTAACCAGTTCATTGATTAGGGCCTCTATGAGTTTCCCAAACAGAGCTAGAAAGCTAATAGGCTGATAGTTCGAAAGATCAGACTGTTCACCAGTTTTAAAAACTGGAACAGATAATGACTTCCAGCAGACAGGAAACGGAGACAGCGAGTCATTTATTATACGGTTTAAAGAGAAATTCCAGTTCGGGATTAAACTTCTTAATGATAGCATCAAGTCCACATACCTTATGTTGATCTAGGTTAGAGATGATAGGAGAAATCATGGAAGGGGTGATATGCATATCACTCAACAGAGACTCATTTCTAAGTGGGAATTTCGGCAGGGATACTCGAGATGAATCAAGAGTAGAGTTTAAGGAAAATTCACGAGCGAAATTTTCAATGTTATCAGAGGAGGATATTAACACCTCAAATTGATTGAGGAGAGGCGACATAGAGACATTACACTTATTTAATACACTATTACAGAGCCGCCAGTAATCACGACAGCCAAAGTTGTTAGATGCAATGCGGTGCCTGACTATCTCAGCAAACAGAGACTTAGCTCCTTCGAGGACTCGTTTACATTTATTAGGAGTAGTGACGAATAGAGGATTGGAGAGGATTGAGATTTTACCTGGTATTTATTAGAAAGAATAAAAGCATCTATGCCGGCTTTTTATCCAAGAGGAAGCCTCAGTGGCGCAGTTGTCAAATGAAGTTTAAAGATTTCAATCCAAGGGACGCTACGATGAAAATCACAGAGTAAGTCCCAATCAGCATGCTGGTGACGGAAAGAGGTGTTATGAATGGGATGTACCTGTTTAATAGATGATTTGAACGAAATATCAATAAATACTACAGTGATCCTAATTCCCAAGAGGGAAGTGTTGTGAAGCTTGACAAGAGCGAATCAAGGAGGTAAGAAATAAATCAAGTAGAGAGGCTTATCGCTCGGTTTTATTAGGGAAGCGAGTAGAAAATCTATGATTTGGGTAAGGGATTGAGCAGTGGAAAAATTTAATGTCTGAATACAAGCAACGTCGGTTCCTTTAGAATATTTAAGTCACATGTTGTTGTGCGCATTTAAATCACTGAAGACAAAGATGGCGATAGAGTCGCTTTTCTATACTGTCATATATTATCTCTATATTGCAGTCCTGGGAAGAAGAGGAGTGTAAAAGAAAAAAAATGTAGCTAACAGAGTGTAATAATGAAAGACGAAAGTGCATGAAACGGTTACATCGAGTCATTTCAACTGTAAAATGGCGAGACCTGGTCACCAATCTAGTACTGCGCTTAAATTAAAAAAGAATCTAGATACCATAACGAAGAACTCATCAGTTATAGTGATAAAAAGATTTAAAAATTAATATTTAAATTTTCACAATTGTATTTATTTTTCTAAAAAGCATTCATAATATGTATATATATATATATATATATATATATATATATATATATATATATATATATATATATATATATATATATTCAATTAAAAGATGCACGTTCCAAAACAATGACACATTTCTCATAGCATGTTTTCGGATTACATTTCTATTTCGTTGTCCTCTCATTACCGAGAAGTAAAAACAAGAACAAAATCTACTTCCATACCTGATGATGTCTGTAGGAACAGACGAAACTTGTAAAAAATTAAAAAGACCTTATGCAACTGGAATTTGTAAACAGAGATCATATCATTCATATACAGGTTCGGGGTTGGTGTATCTTATTTATATTGTTTGCGATGATGTATTCTCGCCATTTAAATCATTAACCTCTATATATGTTTTTTTTGTATGAATGATTCATGAATATATATATATATATATATATATATATATATGAAATTTCTACTTCAGTCTGTTATCCTCATCTTCATTGCCATATTCACAAAGTTTCAGACGTTTATTATCTGGCCTTTACAGGTGATTGGAATTTCGAACCGAACCCTTTATTTTGTCTAACGGGGTAGATTGTTCTAGTTCCATGTGTCACACCACTTTTGGCTGTCTCAGTTATTTCCCTTTAAATCAACTCTCCAAATTTTTGGTTCACTACTGCTGTTGCCTGAACTTGATCGAACTCACAAGTCTATGCATCTAGTCACTGGATCTCACCAACGCCTTTATCCACTGGGCCATGTATCCTTGAAGACATCTGTGTATGAATTTTTGGAACTTATATGTCTCACCACTATTTTTAACCAGTGCTCATATTGCAATTATTTCAGTTATTATAATTTATTTTATTTTTACCAGAACATATATTGCAATTTTTTGTAAGTCATTGCTTTTCTCTAGACTCTATTACTGGTTTCCATATTTTATTCATTTCAACACTTGGTTGGCTCAAGAGATTTTTGTGGCCTAGCATATGT
This sequence comes from Acanthosepion lycidas, assembly GCA_963932145.1. NCBI lineage: Eukaryota > Metazoa > Mollusca > Cephalopoda > Sepiida > Sepiidae > Acanthosepion > Acanthosepion lycidas. The sequence continues at coordinate 102,295,168 of OZ010573.1, read as the reverse complement.
GCTGATTCCTTAGGTTTTCGTATTTTCCAGTGATGTTCTCTGTCTATTATTTCAACTCCATTACACAGGCGGTGGTGATCTCCCTTTTTCCTCCATATGTGGTCAGCTACTCTTGATTCTTCTATTTCCACTCATGTTACCGCTTTATGATGTTCTTGCAGTTTTACCTTAAAGGAGTGGCTTGTTTCTCCTTAACAGCTGCACGGGATGGCGTACACACAGTCCTTAGTCATGTTCGCCTCTATAGTGGGGTATTACTTGGATGCGGTGTCTACAATCTACCCCGGTGGACGAAATAAAGGGTTCGATCAAAATACCAATCACCAGACGAAGTGAAGATGAGGGTAACAGTCCGAATAATGTAAATAATGTAAGTAATAATAATACAGCATAATAATAGACAGATAATGAAATTTCTAAATTATTATTAGGTTGGTGCAAAAATAATGACGTAATAATGTCGTTTTTTGACGTTAAAAATACGTCAACAAACGACATTATTACGTCATTATTTTTGCACCAACCTAATAATTTGTTCCAATAAAACATAACTAATTAAAGCCTGTCTTTGTATATGTATATACAGTAGCGTCCAAAACTAAGGGACAAATTTTTAAAACCTAATATTTGTTAGAAATAACAACTGTGAAAAGCTGAAATTTTGACAAATGGTAGTCGTTATCATCCATAATAACATACTAAAATTTGAATCATTTGCAAAGGATAGAAAAAGAATTATAACAATTATTTATTTATTTTCAAATTTGGAACGTCCAAAAGTAAGGGACAAAATTGAGAAAAACAATGTAAACAGCAAAAAAACAATAAAAATACATGTACAATCAATATTTAGTAAATGAGCCCTTGCTCTCAATGACAGCTGCGCATCTTCAACTACAAGAACGAATCAGTTCTTGACAATCCTCGATACTAATTTTAGACCATTCTTCTTGAAGCTTCACCCACAAATCCTCCGTGTTAGTGGGATTTCTTTCCATAACTTTCACTCGTAAGGTCTTCCAAAGATTTTCTATTGGATTTAAGTCAGGACTTTGCGGTGGCCAATCCATAATTTCCAAATCTTGCTCGCTAAGGTAACTCATTACCACCTTTGCCTTGTGACATGGGGCATTATCTTGCATAAAGGTAGCCCTATCGAAACCTGAATTCTGTATGATTGGCACAACATGATCTTGAACAATGTTTTTATAGATCTGCGCGTTTACACGAGTTTGTAACCGGACAAGAGGCGTTGTACCTTGGCTAGAAAACATTCCAAATACCATGACGCTTCCGCCCCCAAACTTGACAGTTTTCTTAGTACACTTTGCACTTAATCTTTCACCAATACGTCTCTTTACATTGTTTTTTCCATCATTTCCAAATAAATTAAACTTGCTTTCATCACTGAAAAATACTTTTGCCCAATTTTCATATGTCCAAATTACATACCTGTTTGCAAACTCTAATTTCTTCTTCTTATTCTTCGAACTAACAAGTGGTTTCTTCCCTGGGGTTCCATTAAACAGCCCTATTTCTTGCAGTCGTCTAGAAACGGCTTGTCTTGACACATTAACACATGAGGTACTATTCATAACCCTTTTAATTTCTGTGCAAGACTTAAAACGGTCCTTTAATGATATACACTGCATTATTCGATCTTCTCTTGCCGAAGTTTTGCGGGGTCTGCCGGTTTTAAAAGCACTAACTATTTTGCCAGTATCATTGTAGGATTTAACAACCCTGCCTACAACACTCTTGGAACGTTTCACTTTCTCTGAAATCTCTCTAATGGTGTGCTTTTCCTTGTGTAGCTTCACAATAGCTTGTCTCACAGAGTAATCAAGTTTTTGGCGTTTCGCCATGGTGCCGGCTGATGCAACGTTTACAAATGACTAAGTAAGACTTATTCTTTAGAGGAAATCAAAAAATTTGAATATAGCATACTGTTTACATAGTTTTTCTCAATTTTGTCCCTTACTTTTGGACGATCCTATTTTGAAAATAAATAAATAATTGTTATAATTCTTTTTCTCTCCTTTGCAAATGATTCAAATTTTAGTATGTTATTATGGATGATAACGACTACCAGTTGTCAAAATTTCAGCTTTTCACAGTTGTTATTTCTAACAAATATTAGGTTTTAAAATTGTGTCCCTTAGTTTTGGACGCTACTGTATATGTGTATGCATATATATTATATGGTTACGAGCATATCACTTTGAAATACCGGTTCTCATTCGATTATCGAAGTTAAGCAACGTTGAGCCAGGTCAGTACCTAGATGGCTGATCACACGAGAATACTAAGTGTTGTAAGCTTGGATGTGCGGGTGGTGTAATGGATAACGGTTCGGAATTGAAAATAGGAGAACCAAGTTCCAATTCCAGTCGGGTTCTTTTTTCATTTACCCAAAGGTCGAAACTGAATCGTAAAGGAACATGTTCGCCTGCATGGGTCAGTGTAATTCATTCCTCCTCATGAATCTGAGGAAGTCCTATGTCCAACAAATAAACTTCACAGGATAAAAGAGGATATATTATATATGTATACAGTGGGGGAAAATAAATATTCGTACACATGAAAAATTGTATTTTTATAAATGTAAAAGCCTTAACTAAAACAAATTTTGATACATTTTATTTGTAAAGATACATTTTATTAAAAAATAGTAATAAATTTAATTAATTCTTATTCTAACAGAAATTAATGCATTTTTTTCATTTTAACTGATGAAAAAAGTATTCGTACAAAACAAAAAAAGCATACTAATTTAATACTTTGTGGAATATCCTTTATTGAGTTCAACAGGTACCAGTCTATTCCTGTACGTCTCAACTAATGATTTGCATACAATGAGTGGTATTTTGTCCCATTCTTCTTGGCATATTGTCTTCAAATTCTTGATATTTGTTGGTGCTCTTTTCCCAATTTGGATTTTCAAATATCGCCATAAATTCTCGATTGGGTTAAAGTCTGGGGGCTGACTTGGCCATTGAAAGACATCAACTTTCCTTTCAGCTAACCATTTCCTTGTAGATCTAGCGATATGCTTAGGATCATTATCCAGTTGGAAAACCCAATCAGGAGGTAGCCGAAGTCTCTCAACAGAACGCATTAAATTGTCTTGTAGGATTTTCTGGTATCTTTCGGCATTCATCTTGCTATCTATTATTGATATTCTGCCAACACCTTTTGCAGAAAAACAGCCGCATACTGCCACCACCAAAATTTATAGTTGGCAACGTGTTCTTTGGTAAGTAGGCTTCACCGTCCTTACTCCACACATGATTTCGATAATTATGACCAAATAACTCTATTTTAGTTTCATCTGTCCATAGTACTTTTTCTCAAAACGAATATTCTTTATCCTTATGATCTCTAACGAATTTTAGCCTAGCATCTCTGTGTCGTTTCAAGAGGAGTGGAGTCTTCCTTGGCATGCGTGATTTCAGACTGTTTTTGTGTAGTTCATTACTTATTGTACGCTTGGTTACTTTAATCCTGGCAGATGTTCCTGCAGCTCTTCTCGGGTAACCTGTGGATTTTGTTGGATCTGGCGTCCTAATATCCTTGCTGATCTTAGAGAAATCTTCCTCGAAGCACCTGTTCGTCTTTCGTTTTCGACGCTGTTACGAGTTTTAAACCCTGCAATGAACGAGGCAACTGTAGTAAAAGGAATATTCAGGTTGTTAGAAATCGTTCTGTAACTTTTCCCATCTTTCCAAAGAGACAAAATGTGTTGTTTTTGTGAAATAGTCAAGTCTTTACCTTTAGGCATTATTAGAACCTTCTCGTAAGACTAGAAATTGCAGAATGCTCTGATAATAGCTAATAGCGTTAACTATAATTACTGATAACATTACTGGAACATTCTAGAATATACATTTTCATAATTAATTGATTATTTTATTCAAATAATTGATTTGTACGAATACTTTTTTTACCAGTTAGAATTTTAAAAATGCATTAATTTCTGTTAGAATAAGAATTAATTAAGTTTATTATTATTTTTTAATAGTATGTGTCTTTATACATAAAATGTGTCGAGATTTGTTTTATTTAAGGCTTTTACATTTATAAAAATACAATTTTTCAAATGTACGAATATTTATTTCCCCCCACTGCATATCCTCGAGAGACAATTTTGTTTGGATGTTTTTTGCAGTTTTTGCTGTTGCTGCCTGGAAAACGATGTAGCTACTTTGAAATTATTAAGTAAACACATCATGTATGTGTGTTGCAATTATTGTTCAAAACATTTCATAGCTATTTCTCATTACTTCTGAAAATAATTTTATAATTTTTTCTCAAATATGTACGTTATCATTAGCAGTAGTCGATACTAAAAATCAGTTAAAAGTTACGCTGATTCTCAAAGAAGATTTACTGCTGTTACGGAAGGAATTTTCCTTACTTAATTTTTTTTTATTTGATCTCATATCAGACTAATATAACCTCAGTAATTATCAACAGAGTATAACACGCATTATAAAAAGGAAAAGAAAAAATGAAAGTATCTCAAAGTTAGGCATCTTGCAGTATATCATTGTTGGGACAGTTCAGATATATTGCGTCGGTAGGAAGCAAGCCTCTTATGCGTCAACAAAGAATACATTCTTAGATATATGCAACCATCGACTATAGTTTATATTATCAATACCAAAAATGTACAACCTACTTCTCTGAAATTTTACAGAACAAAACACCTGTACTAACAAAACTAAACACAGATACAGCCAACTCTTTACGTTCTAAAGCTATTTGGGTGTAACAAAAAGTGATAATGTGCGATCATTACAAACAGATGAGCAAACAGTTCATTCTTCGAAGCAAACGTATCTAATACAAGTGTCAGTCAAAAAGTAATGTTTGTCCTCACTTTTTGTAAATACAATAGTTTTAAAAGTTGAAGTATAGACAACATAACATGAAGAGAAAAGTGTCAGAATTAATTTTAATCCTGATTTTAGTTTCGTACCTTCTCAATCATGGTATTCCACCCTTGAATAAGGGTATATATATATATATATATATATTTAGGATATTTGAATAGATACTCCGTTTATTTTAAACAGTATTTTTTTTGTCTACCGTCGTGAATATTCGAGAAATCTTAAAAACACGCGCCCTTTAATAATATTTCTCGAATATTCAAGCCGGTAAACGAAAATAAATATACTGTTTAAAATAAACGGAGCGTCTATTCAAATATGGAGATCTACTAAAAATAACGCTTAAAGCGAAAAAAATATGTCGGATTAATAGAGCATTATCGATAGGAAAAGAGAAGGTGATTACATAAATTGTTTCCCATCGATTTCTAGACACTTAATGTATTTAATTTCAATAAAGGTGCAATTAATTTACAAATTCATGAATTATTCATACATAAAACAAATACAAAGGTTAATGATTAAATAGCGAGAAATCCATCTTCGCGAACAATTCAATAATATACAAAAACCCCGAATCTGTTTATGAATGAAAAGATCCTGTTTTATAAATTTCCGTTGCATTAGATCTTTTTATTTTACAAGCTTTCGTCTGTTCCTACAGACATCCTCAGGTATGAAATAGATTGTGTTCTTGTTTTTACTCTCAGTAATAAGTGAACAAAACGAAAACGAGGTTGTAATCCGAAAAAGGCTATGAGAAATGTGTGTTATTGTTTTGGAACGTGCAGTCACAGCGCTAAGTTTGAATTTAAATTTTAAGGTTAAAGTTCTGCGTTTATGTACAAATGTAGTGATAAGAGAATTCTTTTTTACTGGTAAATTTTCCGTCAAAGTGGCATGAACTATATTGTTCAATAATTACAGTAATGTCGCACTTATTATCCGAAAGTTGCACTTGGATCAGTTATTTTAATTTCAATAAAGGTTTTTGTATATTATTGAATTGTTCGCGAGGATGGATTTCTCGCCATTTAATCATTAACCTTTGTATTTGTTTTATGTATGAATAATTCATGAATATATATGTATGTATATATGTGCGTGTGTGTGTGTGTGATCAGATGTTGTTTATGCATTTCAACAGTTTTCATCTGGTTTTGATGGGGTTTTTTGTTTGATAGATAATTCTTCAGCGCCGATTTTGAGTCCAAATTACACATTCCCCTTTCTCTTGCTCAAGCTTCAATCTCTTCCAAGTCAGGTTACTTTTTCCGTTGCATAAAGCCTACTGCTACAGTTTTAAGGCGTTGCTTTAATTGTCGTTTATAGTCGTTCCCAATTTAATTTTTTTATTGTCCTGACAGTTTTTGCATTGCATTCATCGTAGTAATAAGTAAGCTTGCTTTTTTATTACACGACATTTATTTCTCCAACCTTTCATAAAGTTATTCGAGCTTAGTGATCTGTGTAGCTTTACAGGGTTATCTTCTGGTACTTGCCCACGCATTCCATTTCACAATTCATACTTGCCTTTGACATGCCACCAAAGAAAAGGACTTGCCTAGGTCGCAAAACCACTGTGGCCTGGTCCGCCAGGCGAATAAGACATAACGAATCGTCTTTAGAACGTTCAGTTTTGCCTGTCACAAAATGTTTCTCAGAATGCTTCAGTCATAGCCACTGAGTCCGAAGATCAACATAGCCATCGGCTTTCCAGAAGAGCATAACTGAACGCTTCTACGCGCGTGGCTGAAAATGATAATCAAGGGACTCAACGGCTGAGGAGAAACACCTCTTCATCTGCTGCTGTGTTTGAGGCTGAAACAAGATTGAGAACGCAAAAACGGCCCTTTTCGAGGCCACCCCCCCACTCAAATTGTTAAGCCCGCATTTGGGGATGTGCCTCAGTTGCACCCAACTGTTGTTACTAATATTGATTTTAGGGTGGGCTGAATTTAAACTTAAACTACTCCAATTGAAAGGTAAATATTGCAGTAATGAAAGAACCGATCGAAGACGGGTTATACTACTAGTACATAAATAAAATTAAATTTATTCTAATACTTAAGTTAGAACAGAAGTTACTTTTTGATCGATTCTCACTCGCCACAGGCGAACATGGCTTACACACACACGCGCGCGCATATATATATATATATATATATATATATATATATATATATATATATATACTAAATGTTTATAAAGTGATAAAAAATTTAAAAATTATTGTTTACATTTTCACAGTTGTACTTATATAAATATATATTACTATGTGAAATTTATAAATTATTAATTTGTTTCAATAAAACATAACCAATTAAAGCCTGTCTTTGTATATATATATATATATATATATATATATATATATAATTACATGAATCATTCATACAAAAAATAAGAGAACAACGAAAATAGAGATGTAATCCGAAAAAATGCTACGAGAAATGTGTTATTGTTTTACCGAGAAGTAAAAACAAGAACAAATCTATTTCCATACCTGAGGATGTCTGTAGGAACAGACGAAAGCTTGTAAAAAATTAAAAAGACCTTATGCAACTGGAATTTATAAACAGGGATCATATCATTCATATACAGGTTCGGCGTTGGTGTATCTTATTGATATTGTTTGCGAAGATGTATTCTCGCCATTTAAATCATTAACCTCTATATTTGTTTTTTTGTATGAATGATTCATATATATAAATTATAATTGCACCTATAATAGAAATACACACAGACACACACACACACACACACATATATATATATATATATATATATATATATGTGTGTGTGTGTGTGTGTGTGTGTGTGTGTGTGTGTGTGTGTGTGTGTGTATTAAATGGTTACAGGCATATCACGTTGAAATACCGGTTCTCATTCGAACACCGAAGTTATGCAACGTTCAGGCAGGTCGGTACCTAGACCACAAGGAATACCAAGCTTGGCCCATACGGAATACCAATCTTGGATGTGCGTGTGGTCTAATGGATAACGGCTGGGGGTGAAAAATAGTTGAGCCGAGTTCGAATTCCAGTCGGGTTCGTTTTAATCACATACGCAACTACACTTGGTCGAATCTGAACTGAAAAGGAATATGTTCTTATGTGTGGGTCAGCGCAATTCATTCCATCTCATGAATCTGATGAAGCCCTACGTCCTACAAAGAATCTTCACAGGCTGAAAAGAGGTTATATTATATATGTATATATTTCCATATCCCAAATTCACCAGACGACCAAACATTAGAATTTAGTTTGAATCACTGCTTAGATGTCTATCATATACGAAGAATTTCTCTTCTTTAATTGCGTGAATGTCCTTTTTTGGAGAAGAATAAACCGTCATCTGTGTGTATTGTACAGTATTTATTCATCGTGAAAATATTTGAATACGAAATCCCCATCATACCCATAAAAAGAAATCTGATCGATACTTTTCAAATTAGAACTGGTATTACTTTTCTGATGAAATTTCGTTTATAAAGCTGAAAGTCTGTATGCGTCGCCGCTCTAAAGATTTGAGTGTTTGTATTTGCATCACTAAATATTAGGTTGGTGCAAAAATAATGACGTAATAATGTCGTTTTTGGACGTTAAAAAATACGTCAAAAAACGACATTATTACGTCATTATTTTTGCACCAACCTAATATGTCAAAACTAACACCTAAAATAAATTACAAGCATATATCACAAAACTGATGACTAATTTGCACAGTGAATTTTTTAAATAAACCGCTGTAAATATTTTCATGGTAATTGTTCTGAGCTTTTCACTCTGGTAACTAGACTTTATTAATTTAAGCGTATTACTAGATTTTCGGCAAGGTCTCATAATGTTACGGCTAACTTCTTGCTTTCCAGTCAATTTTGTTCTTCAAAAATTTAAATGCAATATCAATCGTTATTTTCCGTTTTCTCAATTTCTGTTTCTTCTTTTATTGGTCTCTATCTTTCATAATTATATGTTAGTGGCTTTATTGTTATGTTTGTGTGAAATAATAAAAAACAAAACAAATGTTTTGTTATTCCTTTTTAATGACATCTTTTTTCTAATCTTTATGGCTAAGCGACCGTTTTGTTGAAGACTTTTATAATTAAATTGTTTAGTTAAAATTTAATTGTTTAAATAAAGCCATTTTCTACACTGAAAGTAAATTTCAGTGTTTGGCTGTCAATATGTGCAGAGGATTCGGAAAGAGTTAGATGAGTCTAATGGTGATTACGAAGGTACTGCATCTCGGAAAACTCACTTTGATCATTCTGACAAGAAAAGTACTCCCGAATTTGTTAGTGGGGGTATCAGACTGAACATGGAGGACTACATTAAGTCTTTGAGGAGGTAGTGTTGCCCTGGATCAAGAGGGTAGCTGACGGTGGAAGACCGTATGTCTGGCAACAGAGCTCTGCACCATGCCACACAAGCAGTCATGACTGTGAGCATATCACCCCTTATATCTGGTGACGTAAATCCCCAGACTACAGCCAGCTTGGTTATTATGAGCGTGGGACAGATGAGGGAGAGAGCCAACAAAACTCTTTGTAATACCAAATATGAATTGAAGGCAAGGATTATAGCAGCATTCACCAACTTAAGTAAAGAGACCGAAGTTTTTGCAGGAGATTCCGAAGTTTTTGGAAGTCAATGGCAATTTTAATGAATGAATTTACTCTTTACTATCCCAATATATTTTTGTGTAATGTTGGTAAATGTCTCTGTTAAAATGAGATGTCAGTGTTATTGTCATTTTTGCGTAATTTAGACGACAATTTATCCATCTCATCTTATATATATATATATATATATATATATATATATATATATATATATAGTCTTAAGATGTGGCATATTTATGGGATAAAGTGCCCAATATCAGAGATAGAGCGTGTGTAAATATAAAAGTGAACATAGAAGTCAACACTTAGAGGCGACAGTCTGTTTCATGCTATATGCAATCATCAGGCCTGACGATTGCATCTAGCATGAAACAGACTGTCGCCTCTAAGTGTTGACTTCTATGTTCACTTTTAAATATATATATATATATATATATATATATATATATATATATATATATATATATTAAAAAGAAGAGAGAAATCGGAAAACGTTTTTGGTTGTAATGTGGATTGTTTAAAAGATATTATGCTTTATTTTCCATAATTTTGCTACACCAGTTTCCGGGCTCGCAACCGTCATCAGGCAAAGGGTGGAGATTTCCACATGTTATTAAAAATAATATTTTTTCTTTATGTTTTTCGATGTTAAATATGAGACATTCTCTTTTTTGTGTTAGTGATCCAATCGTCTTTCTTGAATTGACAGTGAACAGTTCTGCGTGAAGGGTTATAAAACAATTAAGATTGGTTCGAGAAATGATGGAGTAGTTATCGGCATGCTTATCTTTTAATGGCCCCTGTGTGTTCTTAGATCTATTTCTATTTTCGTGTGCTTTTGTCAGCATGCGTGTATGTATGTGTATATCTCCTCTCCATACATACGAGGAATCAGTGAATACATCTGTACACCCACCCACACACATACAGAAACACACAAACACACATACATATACCGTCTCATTACAAGGAATCAGTACATAAACACACACACATACGTACATACACATACTTCCCAAGTTACATGGAATCAGTATACACACACATACATACACAAATATATATGTACATACATATGCACATACTTCCTAAGTTGTGTGAGATTTGTGTACGTGCCTGTGAGTAGTTCTCCTGCTTTTGTCAATATGTGTATATATATATATATATATATATATATATATATATATATATATATATATATATATTTGTGTCCCACAAAGACCCGCATGTGAGCGTGCGTGCATGTATGTGAGTGGTTTGATCACTGTATTTGGTCACTATGTGTGCATGTTGTGTGTTTTTGCGTGTGGGGTTATGATCTATTTAGTTCTGGTTTAAATTTGTTTATGAAGTTTTTTTCTTGTATTTTTAGGTCAGAATAATTGTCTGTTTGATATATTGGCATAATTTTAAATTTACCCTGATTACATTTGAAGATGTGCTGTGATACAAAAAGTTTTCTGTTGTCTGGTAATTTTATGTTGCTTTTGTGTAGGGAGACCCTGTTGTTCAGTTATATGACTTTTTGCATTTCGTGCATTTGAGTACATAAATCATATTTTTGGAATTGTAGTTTAAATTTTTATTTATCATGAATGTCGTTTTGGGGTTTTCAAAAGTTGCGCGACCGGAAATTCGTGTAGCAAAATTATGGAAAATAAAGCATAATATTTTTTTTAAAAATCCACGTTACAACCAAATACGTTTGCGCTTTCTCTCTTCTTTTTAATATACACACTTTTCTCTCATTGGAACTACTATAACCTCTTCTTTCTCTCTCTCTCTCTCTCTCTCTATATATATATATATATATATATATATATATATATATATATATGTGTGTGTGTCTGTGTGTGTGTTGTTTGTATATAAATCTCGGGAGCATGAGAAATGGATATCATTTTTGTATAATATTTAAACAGAGAAGCAGAATGCCTTCGTCAACGTCGACACAAATTATAAGATATCAAATTAAAAATAAGAATCTTGAGTGGACACGTAATGAGATAAGACAGATTATGAGATAATCTTCTTGCCTCTTAGTTTAATCCCTTTCTTCACTCGTTAATGCCCTTTATGTTTATTATAGTTCTTCTAACAAATGTCAATGACCTCTTAAACAATTAAAAAGAAACTGTTACAATTTTCATTATTTATGCCAGTGATACGAAACTCCACACCAAAAGGTAGGAAAAGTATTGCCTCATTATTAGTACTTATGCATGAGGAACAAATCTGAAGTCTTCTCAACGCATGCGCAGTTCCAGTGGATAAGCTCCGTGTGTGGAACATCAATGTTGCAGTCAGTGATTGTTGTTGCTCTGCGAGTGTGTGAAAGCAAGAATAGAGCATGTACTTGCATGTTGCGACGTGTTGCATTTATAAAAATACTGTGGTTATTTTTCCAGCTACGCGAATTATCATTATATTTTGTCATGCATGACAGGCTTTTCTTCAAATACAGCTGAAATAACAAGCTTTCTCGTTCTGCTTTGAACATGTAAAAAGAGGCTTATTATTGGTTCTCTGCCATCGCAATCCGCCGATATTGACATTTTTCCTAGCTCCTTAAACATTTCTGTTTTGTCTGGCATAAAAGGCATGTCATTTTATACCAGGAATATTTGTAGAGTGTTCAAGAACTTATTCTGCTACCTTGTGCCGAAATTCAAAATAGCAGACAAAAAACATACGTTCTTTTTCGTTAAATATATTTAACATTTTAACTCATTTTTTAATGATAGTTTTTTTAATCATTTCACCCAAGCAAAGCGAGAATGCCACTAGTACACAGGGGATTATGGGGATTGAGGGTAAGAGAGAAGATTGAGTATAGGAAGGATTGAGGAAAAGACAAAAGATGAACGTAATTCAAGGAGATAGAAGATGGCGATTGACGCTGCATTTAAATTTTTGATGATTGAAGTTATCGGAGAAGTAAGGAAACGGAAGAGAGTTCCAAAGGAAGGGCGAGACAAGAAACTGTTTGAATAGAAGTGGCGGCTGGATTTAGCTATATTAACAGTAAACGGGTATGACCTAGTTGCCAACTTAGTAGCCCGCTTAAATTCATGTAATCGAGGCACCAGGGAAAAAAAGCTCGTCAGAGCAATGAAAATATTTGTAGAAAAGACAGAGAAAAGCCACGTTAAGTGGGGGAGAAAGTAACTGGAGTCGAGATGTTAAGCCAGGATTGATTACATTACAGACGCTTCTTTGGATTTTGTCGAGAACCTCGAAATGAATAGCAGGAGCACCAGACCAGATATGGTACCAATATTCAATGGACGGACAAATGGTAGATTTGGAAATGTGCAAGAGGGAATCTGACGAGAAAAAATTTTTCTAGCACGACACAGTGACTTAACTTCAACTTAAAACAGCTTTGGATATCGTAATATACTATTCGAAGCCTAATACAAGGGACGTCTTAAAAAATAATGACGGAAAATCATTTAAAGTGTAAAAAAAAGTGCGACTTTTATAAACAGGGTAGTTTTAATAAGGTCGTTGGAGGCGGAAATTTTCTATGAAAAAAAAAAAATAAAATAAAATAAATAAAACGCCCTCCTTTTATTATGCGCTTAAAATAGTCAGTAGTATAGCCTGCTAAAAAATGTAATTTGGGAAATGTTTCAGTGACAAGACAGTGACAGACGTGGTTGAGAGAAACATTGCCTCGTGACTGAATTATATGTTCTGATTTGGCCACGGTACATATATAGATAAAGGGTGACGATTAAGTTACTGAGGTCAAATAGTGTGCGCACATTAACGTCCCAAAGAGGATTCATAGGAAATTTACTAGTCTGTTCATTTCCAGAAACAGCGCAATTAAAACCCGTGGGGGTGATGGATCTACGTTGTGGACTTAGACAATTTGAAATAAGAAAAAGCTTCTCGTTTATTCAATTCAGATAATTTGAGATGAGAACAGTATCACCGGTCATCACAATAGTACAATGCCGTATACGAACAAATAGGGAAATCTACTCGGGGTGGGCTAATTTAAAATCCAGTAGAAGGTTAAACTTTCTGGTCGTAGCATCTGATAAGAGTATTTATTACCTCACCCAAAATTCCAATACATTTTTTTTTGTACGAGGGATTGTCATTCATTTCGACCCGAAGACGACTATCATAAAGAGGTAAAAGGCGTTGGGTGAATAGATATTCCGCTTTGTTTCATTATCTTCATATATGTACTAGCACATATTTTCATAATCTAAGTGTCATGAAAATGCTCTGGAATAGATATTGTCAGGCCAACAGCTCGACTTGCATACGCTGTGGCGTTCAACTTTTATAGTAGTATCTCATTTACATACAGTTCTACACCTCCATGAATTTAACATCATAGATATCTTCTATTCATATTAGAAGGATCAATTCGTCTTCTATAGGCATTTCTCTCGAACCCATTTTTTCAAATTTGCAATATCTTGATGGCTCTTTCAACCTGTGTAAATATGGCATTACAGTTTAAATTGGGTTATGTCTATTTTCCAGAAATGTTCTTTTTGCATTTACCAGCCTTTTTTTTTTTGTTTGCACGTTCGCATGTTTCTTTTTATGAGTGTTGAAATTTCCTCATATGTTAAGTCTTCCAGTATTTTGGGATACACCATTATGGATATTTTCTTTATGGCTTTACAACCTGCCAGAGCCAGAAATAAATCATTAATTTCATTCTCTCCTCCGAAGGCTTTCTTGTTTTTTTAGTTTCTTTACCCTAACCAACGTTGCGAAACATCTAATCAACGTTTCCACGTGCTCGGTATTTATCAATCCACCCACGAGGACCGAATGTGGCACAAGGCCGGTTTAATGTGAGTATCTCCGAGCCCGTAGGCTCGGCCAAAAATATAGCCTTTGAACCCGCCTAGACGGGTTCAGGCCCTGTCTACCTCCCCGAACGAAACCTTGCCCTTCGGTAAAGCTTCGTCCGGTTTCCTATCTGCTAATGCAGAGAGTTCGACAGACGCCGACTCGGAAGCTCACAAAGGCAGCGTACTACACTTTGATCCTAGCAACCGGGCCGAGCAGCTTCCACGTGCTCCGGTTCATCCAACGCGCCTAGGGATCCTATCGGTGAACCCATACTGTTATGAAGAAGAGTAAACACTGGAATAGACGTTGACAACTGGATGGTAGTTCGACTGGCATTCGCTACGGCGTTATGCTTTCATAGCTGTATCTCATTTATATACAATACTAGACTAAGTATGTTAGAAGAGTTGAGAATATTCAACCTATCCTAGTTATATTTCGGAAATACTTATTAGATGACCTGATATATCAAGAATCTACTTTATTAGTCACTCAGATAAAAATTATTAAATGTGAAATCTTACGCATTTTTGAAAAAGAAAACGACATTTTATTTTTAGTGAGAAAAGTTTAATCCTTCTCCAAAAACGGGCATCAGCAAAATAATAGAAATATATTAGATTAGACTAAATTAGTAAGAACACTTTATATTTTTTGTTTGTTCATTTAACGGCATATCAACTCCTTATGGGTGAATTAATGCCGAAATATAATTTTGGGGGGAGTTTCCATATTTTTTTTACTATTAAAATCTGTTGCTGGAAATGTTTTATTTTACTAGTAAAATTTATTGCTGGTATTTTTACCATAAAAATGTATTTTTATACTATCATGGTGTTTTGTTTAGGAGTTTCTTTATTTGTTCATTGATGTGAACCTAACAGGTGATACCACCATAGGTCAGAATGGTTCCTGAAACAGCAGCAACTGAAAGGTTGTTCCACGCTCCTTACACCGACCCACCGGTCACAGGCCTTGCAGCCAAATGTAGTTTATCGTCATACCAAGGACGGAACAACTTAAATAAGTTACGTTTTAGGTGAAAAAGATTCCAGAATTGAAAAATAATTTAGAAAAATATTATACATATATTACAGGAACTTTGCGCAGCAGGAAAGGTAAAAAGAATGAGATAATAATTTCTTATTTTAGAAATATTTGTCAAAGATTTCAACTGTTGTTAAAGTTGTAATTAAATTAGATATATTTTTGGATATTCTTGGAATTGTTCGGGTGTTCTCGGAATTTTTCGGATGTTCTCGGCATTTTTCGGATGTTCTCGGTATTTTAGTAGAAAGAATTAAAAGAAAAAGATAATGAACATATTCCCAAATATTTCAAATGAAATATTATAATTAAATTCAGCTTTGAGTGTCTTACTATTTTAAAATGTGTTCCGATCGATATTTATACATTCCAAAAAATTCGTTTGCGAATTTTTATAGAATATATCATTGGTTAATGTATTCATTGTCTGATATGTAATTATTAGTTTAATGTTGATCTGAAGTTTTCACTGTATAATATCCAGTTTATGTGATTAAGATTCACCAGTTAAGTTTAGAGTTTATGTTAAAAATGTTGCGTCAAATAAATGCTTTTTTTCCTCGTGTGTCTATGATATTTTTAACTAAATCCAGTGTTTGTTTCTGCCTTATGTAATACATTCAAGTTACAGTATAGGTTAACATCATTTAATGAATATATCTATGTGTTTAAAGATAATTCAGTATTAGCAAGAATAGAAATTCGTTTAGAAATTGAAAATTTAGTGATTTAGAGAGATGTGCCTATTAGTTCTTAGAAATTTAGTGATTTAGAGGGATGGGCAAATTAGAAATTTATGGATTTAGAGAGAGATGCCAATTAAAAAAAAAATTATTCAGAGATTAAAATTTCTATATTCTGTTAAAATATATGAATATTAAGACAATAGACGAAATTTCGTTTCCTAAGAAGTTTCAGTTAATTAAAAAATATTTTATTTCAGGATGTTATATTTCCTTAATTTTCAAACTGTATTGACAGTTTTGATAATATAATAATAATAAAAAAAAAACATTTCAATTTTAGGTTAATTTATTAATTTATGAAGTACCATCCAAAAGTATGTGGATTTTAAGGCGCAAAATTAGTTTTCTGAAAGAAAGAAAAACCTTTATAGAAAATAAGCTGGAATGTTCTACGAATTTTCGAGATGAAGCCATTATTAATTTTGGTTTACTTTAGTTTATTTTGTTTTACGGCATATCGAACTCAATGGTTTATTTAATGCTGACAAATTTTTAGGGTAGGTTCGTATGAATAGACCATGTATTCTTTATTAGAAATTAGTTTTAGATCAGGTATCGTTGACGTGTTTTTCTCAAGATGGTTTTTGTCTAGAGTCAAATGTATTGCTGGTAATTTTTTTCCAAAAATGTATTGCTGGTAATATTTTTTTCCAAAAATTTATTGCTGGTATTTTTTACTATAAAAATCTATTTTAATACTTTCATAGTGTTTTGACCCAAGTTTGGAGGTTAACTATTTGCCCATAACTGGGGCCTTAACAGGTGTTACAATCCCGGGTTTTAGGGACCTGAGAACAGCAGCAATTAAGAGGTGGTTGCGCGCTACTCAAAACCTCCCGTATAGAGCCCTTGCTGCCGGATGTAGTTTATCGTCATACCCATGATGCATTCCTTTTTTTATTATTCATCTTTCTTCTCTTTTATTTATTTTGTCCTTCATCAACACTGTCATTTCATTATTCTACGATAGTCAAAGAAGCAACGTAGATTAGCAATAAAGAATACGACTGTGTCAGGATTAAAAATCACATTCTTTGTCCTTAGAAGGTTGTCATTCAGTCGGAGTGCTGTTATCAGTGTGACTTCGAAAAAAGGCAAGCATCACTCAAATGCAAATATATATTTCTTACTACTCCATCTGCTACTACAGCGCCATCTTTCTTTTTTTGTTTATACAAGTTATATAATAGTCTAAAATTCCCTAATTGACTCAGTTTATTCAACGGTTGTAAAATGATTAAAGAAGACGAAAGAAGGAAAAAAAAGTAAAAGAATTAACATATTGACTTCCAACGACGAGTTATCTCGTGATTGGCAGTTTTTATTATGATCCCGATGTCGTGCTTAGAAAGTTCTTATACATTTTCATCTGCGGGTGCCCAAACGGGTTTAATTGGAGTAATACTTTTCGTGTGAAAACAATGTTAAAATTCAGTTAAAATAGATTCATAAGAAAAACTTTTATTGCCTAAGTTGGCTATTACATACATGGCGTTTCAAGTTTGAAGTCAGATTTCGTAATTAATCGCTCGCAGTCAACATGTTAATAACAATTCATCGGGGGAAGTGACTTAGAGATATATACCGTTTAGAAATTGAAAATTTAGTGATTTAGAGAGATGTGCCGATATGTTCTTAGAAATTTAATGATTTAGAGGGATGTGTAAATCAGAAATTTATGGATTTAGTGGGATGTGCAAATTAGAAATTTATGGATTTAGAGGGATGTGCAAATTAGACATTTAGTGATTTAGTGGGATGTGCAAATTAGAAATTTATGGATTTAGAGGCATGTACAAATTAGAAATTTATGGATTTAGAGGCATGTACAATTTAGAAATTTATGGATTTAGAGGCATGTGCAAATTAGAAATTTATGGATTTAGAGAGAGATGCCAATTAAAAATGAGTTAACTTTAAAGATACTTTAACAAATTCACTATTGTACATAAGATATTTTTGGGAATTTGTGCAAAAAACATTTCATTTTTATTTTTATCTTATTTTTCGCTGTGAACTGCGAAAGATTTTAAGCAAAATATTAAGAGACAGGATAATGTCCTTAGAAACGAGGGTTGAGCTGCTATGTGAGATCTAGTGTATATGTCAGTGAATGCTGAACAATTTTATTGCAGGTGACAAAATGACTTGTGGTAACAGAGATGTTTTTTGTACCGACGAATATTATACAATAGACAGAACATGTTAGCAACGAAGAAATCTTAAGGGTAATAAGAACAAAGAAAGTTTTTCTAACATTCAGAAACGGTAGAACCTGGCTTATTAAGACTGATCAGTCTATCCAAATTATCCGAAGATTGTGGCATCCTGTCGTGTATGACACAATCCACAGATATTCTTTTTGAAACTTTTCTTAGGAATTGTCTTTGAATTTACATGTCTAGTAAAATCAGAGTTGACTATAACTGAACGGATAATCGGTTTACAGTTACTAATACAAAAGTCTTTATCTCAGACTTTAACCGAGATGTATCTGTAGATGTACACGTAAGACATACTCAAAGTTCATATAAAAAGTGGAGTACATATTTAAAATTACATCTGAGTGAAATCACTACTGCTAAATTCAAAGATTGAGTGGTGAGTAACGAAATTGTAATCCTCAAATTTTAGGTGCACCTCATTCACTCCCGAAGGATCATCTCTAGATGCTTTTTACAGAAGACATTTTCCAATATTTATTTTTCATACTCATTTGTCGGCCTGTTCGAATAAAATTGATTCATCGCTACAGATGGAGAATACGCAATGCGGAGGTAATTTTTTCTCTCACTCTATATAAACTTATTCCAATCATTAAAAGTATAAAGATATATAACAGATATATTGAAAATAAATAAGAGTAAATTAGCAAACAAAAATCATCTACACTCCTCAAACTTTCTTTTTCCAATATTCGTGGAATACGTTCTAGTTTCTGTACCGTGGAATCGTTTCTATATTCTGTACCGTGGAATCGTTTCTATATTCTGCATAGCTTATATCCTGGAAAATCTCCCAATGCCAAGGGAATCGTCTCCTGATGATTTTTTCATGTGTTTTCGACTTCCGCTATTGCACTATGTTAGATAGCTCTTTTACCTTTCTCAATCTCCTTCTCAGGACTTTAATATATTACTCAAAATTCTAACAATATCGAAATCTTTCCCTCTAGAGCCATCCGTGAACATCTTTGTGTTTGGTGATTTTCACGCGCATTATGTCAAGTAGCTTAAAACATTTCAATGCTACTGATGTACTCGGTATCCAAACATTCAATTTTTTCGTTCTTCTGTCTCTGAGTCAAATAATGGATTTCTCTACTCCTTTTTATTAATAAAGCTGATCAACATATTTTTTTTTATCAAACTGTTCCTTACCTCTTCCTCTGGTTATTGTTGAGCATCACTATTATGTCCTCTTGGCAATTCGGATCACGCAGTAGTTTCTGTCGTTATTTCTTTTGCGTAATTTAGGAACCTCCTATTAGGTTGGTGCAAAAATAATGACGTAATAATGTCGTTTTTTGACGTTAAAAAATACGTCAAAAAAACGACATTATTACGTCATTAATTTTTTGCACCAACCTAATATTTACAATGCTTGTTACTGCTACCAGCTTACCGATTGGGAGTCATTTCGAGAGTTTCTCTGAGATGCCTCTTGGATTGAGATTCTTAATCTTCCTATTGAGTACTGTGCCACAGATGATTTTTTTTCTTTGGTCAAAGCTGATATTGATCTTTTTTTCCTTCTCAGAAATACTAGGTGAAAGCACAATCTTATCCTTAGTTCACACTGGCCTGTTCTGCCATTTTGCTTACAGAAATCACTTCTTCCGGGGGTCCCAGCGTGATAGTTCCGATCATAACAGAAACCTATTTGTGTCTGTTTGTAACAATTGTAAACATGACCTCAAAGAGGTTAAGTCTTTATTTACAGCTAGAATGGCAGTGCTTTTACTCATATTTTCTAACACTCAGCAACACCTTTCGTGTGAGTGGAATTATTGCCTTGCTAAGGGTTAAATTATTTTTAAAAAATCACTTTTCTACAGGATTGCTTGAACCGAACACAGATATAAAAATCTGTCAATTTCCAATCTGTCATTCTCAAATATATAAACGGAGTTAAAAGAGCCTCGTGATGTTTTACAGGGTCAACTTACATATGCAACGATGAAAAAATAATAAAAAAAGAAGATATTTTCCTAATTCTTTTGCGATGAAAGGGATAACTCTAAGGCGGTTTACACAAGACAGCTTGATACTTAGCACCCTTTAATGTCTTCTTTGATGCCGACAACATTATGATAAATATAAAATTACTTTTTGCAGTCAACTAGTCACACAAGGCGGTTCCGTGTACTAATAAATAATAGTAAAGTCATTTGATGGGAAAATGTGTATATAAGAGAAGTTCAAACGACGACGGTGGCCATAATGATTGCGAAAACGGTAGCATTTTAACGTGAGTATATATTTATCTTATGAGACGAATTCTATAAACACGTGGAATTATACAGAAGGGTGATTAAATCTGTCAACAGTTGACAAGCGGACAAAGTTTTATCCTTGCCTATGTTAAAATCGGCAGTAAGTAAAAATATTAAGGTTTTAATGGCAATTTACAATATAAAGATTTCTTTTTTTTTTTTCGAAATAGTCTTGAAGGAATATGACACTGTGAACTAAATACACAGACCCGATCAACAAATAACGAGTTTTTATTTTCGACCAATCAACAAGTAACAGATAACGAAGATAATGTGTGAAACAGATTCTGACAAGAAAAATTGTCGAGTACGACACGGTGAACCAAGAATCCTAGCAGTCGACAGAGTAATTGATCCAATATATTCCTTCCACTTCATGTTAGCAAAAGTTTGTAAACTGAAACGACGCAATAAGACTTGGAGGTTAACGTCAGCCATGCTGACGGAAGTTGAATAATGGTTCTCTTAGATGATTAAAACAGACAAGATTCTTTTTGGAGGTGTTTATTCCTTGCTCCAGTTAACAATAGATTGTATGTTATTTTTCTGACCAGTAGCGAATTTGACCTTATCGAACCGATCACACTTACCATTAAGACAGGGGTTAATTAGTTGCGTCATCAGCATAGACGACGCAACTAATTAACCCCTGTCTTAATGGTCACGTGATTGTATGTTATTTTTCTGATCAGTAGCGAATTTGACATTATCGAACCGATCACACTTACCATTAAGACAGGGGTCAATTAGTTGCGTCATCAGCATAGATACCGAACTGATAACTGGTGTCATCAGGTTGCCTTTTTTCAGCTTTAGTTGCATCGGATTGTTAAAAATATAGCATTATTGTATACTGTCTTTTCTCTATTTAATTAGAAGCAAGCAACCTCACCTTTTTTCGTAGCATATAGATTATGTATATGAATACACAACAGTAGAGAAATTATTCTTTCGTTTTCTTTATAATGCTAATAGCTTTATTCGGAGTTTTCGCTAATAACTATTAAATGTCAAGTATAATTGAGTTGGTGGATAAGATAACTCAAAAATAAACATTTGTATTTTGACAAGTGTTGAGCGTAACATAGACGAAATATCCTTACTCATCAGGCATACGTAAATCATAATTTGAAAACGAAGACGATATCATCCGCCTTTTTTTGTTTTCTTTTTTCTCTCTGCTTCAGTCAGTATTTTTATATATTATCACACATGTCGTAAACTATTTAAATATCACTGACATAGGGTTCTCCCCTCCTTCCTATAAATAGTCACTTGGTCAGTGATTCTAATGTTTGTACTTGACAAGTAATCGAGTGGGTCTTGGGTTCACTTCATGTCTCTCTTCTTGCCAAGACTTACAACAACTCACTTAACTAGTCTAATGGCTGAATAAAATTCGAATATAGGATGGCGACCTAAAAGCCTAGACATCGACGCTAGCTTACCCACTACAGCAAAAGAATGGCGTCATTGGCGTATAGATTTAACGAACTATGTCGAAGATTACGAGGAAAAATTCCTATCAAGCTTAGAGCCCTGATAAGCTGTGTCAGCCCTTCAACATTCGATACTTATCCAGACTAGAAAACTGCACTTGCTAATTTGGACGCCATTTATATTAAAACCCAAAACAAGATTTTTGCAAGACATTTATTTGCTACATGAAACAGGCTTTTTTTTTATTACTACTCCTGGGCTTGACAACGAACTCAACTACTTGTCAAAGACAAACTCTAGAATCACTGACCAAGTGATTATTTATAGGAAGGAGCGTAGAACGTCAAGTCACGTGGTATTTAAATAGTTTACGACCACAGATAATACCGTAGATATAAAAATACCAATACCAAAATGTTAAAGAGACACGTGCACTTTATTCGTATTAGATTGGCCTTATGATCTCATCCATTGATCTGGCTAGATATAGCCGTCCGTTCTCTGTTAAAAGTTTATTTTCTCGCACTTCAAGCTTGTGGAACTCCCTTCCGGCTTCATGATTTCCAGCTAACTTTAATCTGCAAAAATTTAAGTGAAATGTCAATAGCTATCTACTGCCCTCCTGAGTACTCTTTTCTCTTTCCGATCATCATTAATATTTCTTCCACATCCCCCTGCAACTCCTTATGTCTTAGTGACATTAGTGTTTGCATGAATTGATTCCGATTAAAAAAAGAACGATGTACGTACATATATATATATATATATATATATATATATATATATATATATATATATATATATATTCACATGAATAATCATATATATATATATATATATATATATATGAAAGCTGAAAATCTTGAAAGTGTTAAATGGTTTTGGGAACTAATCTTGGGGCTGGAACTTTGTTGGTAGGCAGCATTTCAAATTTTGGCTGGTTCTTTTTTTTTCCCAAAGCTAAGTTGTTTAACAAGTGAAAGGAAAAAAAAACTCATTCTAAAAGCTTTTCTTTATTTAAAAGTTGCATATTTTGATGCTATCTGTACTTTATGCTTACAGCGGTCATTAGAGAATTGAGGGAATGCTTAGTTCGTAGCGATTAACTTTAACGCGCTTGCTGCTTGAATTTTTTTTTTATCCCAGCCTATTCGAAATCTTCAGTTCAGTTCTCCGCAAGAATGGAGAGTAAGATGTCTAACGGTTTGAGAACTAATCTTAACTTTCTGCTTAGTTTAATCGAATTTAAGTTCCACGAAATCATATTTGTCTTTATTTGTTTGCTGGTGAAGTACTTCGCGCCAGAACTTTTAGATCGTCTAATCATTCATTTTCAGGTTAATGGAGATCCACAGACCATAAAGGCAGTTTATCTAGCGGAAGGGAAAACTCCACTACTTTGCGGTCATATTCAAAACACGGAAAGGCTATGGAAGTGAACCCCGACAAAAACCCAGAGTGGAGCCCCAAAGGCCGTTGGGTGTCAAAGATGACAACTATCCAGCAACTCCTGCAGATAAGCCGTCCCAAAATGTAATGCCCTGTGTTCCTTTTGATCTTGTCGGTACGGTCGAGAACGCGGTCCTGTAGTCTGGGTAGCACACGCTCTCCATATATCATCCCCAGAAAACTTTCAAACCAGTTGGTACTTTGTGGGTCTTTCGTCTTTAACGTCTGAGGGACGGGGTAACCTCAACATTCCCAGAGCAAAAGGAACCGGCAAGACATTGCACTATTCTGCTTTGAATTTCACCACGAACTACAATTGTGAGATGAAATGGAGTGCTGACAACAGCGGTGCAAAATGTGGTTACTTAATAAATGAATGAAATACTAATTCATTCTTACAACTTATGATTAGTCATTTATTCTCGCTTTATCTGCGGATTGTGGACGCCCAAATGAAGCAATTAAATCAATTTATCAATTAGTAAAGTTTTATGATAGACAACGGAAGATTTGACACAAAAATCCGAATGCGCACTGAAATAGTGAGAGCTGCCTTTCAAAGCTAAAAACATTATTATGTGTTATATCGGAATAAAGTGCTGCCGACACTTGAGTTTGAACTTAGGCCACCAGTGAGCAAACATAGGCGATCCCATTATTGAATTAAGTAGACCACGTGGACATAGAGGAAACGCATAAATAGGAGGTCGCGTGATGTCTAATTGATCGCTATTCCTAGTCTATCCTCTATTACCATTCGGATCGCTATATCTCCTCTATCCTCTATTACTATATGGCCCGCTATTCTCCACTCTATTCACTATACTATTTCTCTTTTCGGATCACTATACGGGTTATTATTTGAACGAGTATTATCGAGCAAGTACTATTAGCGCGAGTGCTATTCGAAGACGTCTGACACCAGTATTTTTCAACGGCGTACTATAGTTGTATCTGCAAAGGCTCTACTGCAACTTTACGAAAGTGACAACGAGTGTCCGTTGACATCACAAAATTATGAAGCCGTAATATTTCGTTAGAAACAAAAATAAAATTATTGCTGGACTCTTAAGTAATATCAATCCTCCCATATGCCACTGAATAACGGACAATTTCCTTACTAATGGATCTACAGAAGGATGTTGAGAATATTGACGGTACTCGTGAGCAACGAGGCAGTTTTAAGGAAAATGGGAATAAAAAGGATATTGAGTCTTAGAACCAGAAAGACGCTGTTGTAATTTCTGGGATATAATAAAGAAAAATGGAAAATTAACACGTAGAGGACAAAAAGCAGTAGAGGTGGGCAGAGAGAATTATCCACTAACCTATTTAAATATATTGTGATGCCAGGAAAGGGAGTGTAAATGGACAGGCATTGCTTAGAGTTACAAAGGAGATGTAGCTGTAGAGAATAATGATCCTTAGTAGACATGGAATATAGAAGAAGACGAACAACGTGTTCATTATTTTTTTTATCCGTGTTTATTCTTTTGGTTTGATTGCAGTTCTTTCTTTATTCTTTTTTTCTTCCAGTATATTATCTATTTAAGTATTCAATGTTTCCGCATTCTATCTCTTGCCTTACTTTAAGGTTCAGTTCAATCTCAGCCATTTTCATTTTTTTTATGGATAATTTGATATTAGTGTTTCTCTTTCTCTTTCTCTCTCTCTCCCTCCAGTTTATTTGAAGGATTTTGTTTTATATTTATTGTTTTTTGCCTCCTTAAAAGGTTTAGACCAATGATCCAGTGAGTAGTCGATATCGACCCCTGCAAGTCGACCAGAATAGCCAGGGCATAATATATTTTTGGGGTTCAAAATGAGACTGATAAATGACTAGATTCAAAGGAGGGTTGATATATTAACGCGATGGCTTATGACTAAAACACCAATTTCCAACTGTATAACAATGCCTGTGCTATTGCTCATCAAACACAGCTTTCCTATTAATAATATCAACTAATTTAATAAAAAGATAAACTTCTATTTGATGCGTTTATTAGTACTTAATTTATTCAAGAAGTTTTTTTATAAATTAATTATTATTATTATTATTATTATTATTTTCTGGTATATACTCATTTATTTCCGGGTCCCAACCAGACCTAAGGTCAGAGGTGGCATCAGGACATTTTCCACTAAGCATTTTTTTAGGAAAAAATTAACTAAGATCATGTACATGTAAAGCCCTTCGTACTTATTTTGTATTTCTTGGGCTACCACGAATCCCTTTAATAAGAACCTTTTTCAATCAATTGTTGGTGTCTTCATGTGCCACATATTTGAGATTTCGATTTCAAGATCCTTGTTTTTCGAAAATCTTCAAAGATACATTACAGTCAGCAGAGACTGTCATGTACCATGTGGTACATGAGAAAGCACATTTTGCTATTGCGGACTTTGATCATTTTGCTATTGCGGAATTATGCTACTGATTATTATTATTATTTACATTATTCGGACTATTGTCCTTATCTTTGTCGCCATATTTATTACAAAGTTTCGGTCGTTGTACGCTCCGGCCTTCTTCAGGTGGTTGGAATGTCGAACTGAACCCCTTTATTTCGCTCATTGGTAGAGTGTTCTATGTTATCAGTTATCTCCTGTTAATTTCCCTCCGAAAGTTCTCCACTGACTTAGCCGGGTATTGAACTCACACTCTTTGGGTCCTGTCACTAACCGACGCCTTTATCCACTTTGCCATCGGTCCTTGAAGATATCTCTGTATGAATTTCTGGGTAATATAAACCTAATCTCTTCAGCAACCATTTTTTACCAGTGCTCATATTAAAATTTTTGCTGTTATCATTACATGTTTTTACCAGAGCTCATATTGCAATTTTTGTTGTTAATATCGCTTTTCTCTGGCACTCCTTATTACTGGTTCCCATATTGTATTTATTTCTATGCTTGGTCGGCTCAGGAGATTTTTGTGGTCTGGTATAATAGTGTAATGGTTAGCAAGTTTGTCTCGCTAGAACCATTAAAACTGAGTAATGAGTTCGATCTTCACTGGGTGCCACATTCTTTCTTGTACCACATCTAAGTTGCTCTTAGAAAATAATCATAAAAAGCAATAGCGAATCGTAAAGCTCAAATAAATCTAATCGAGAAAAAATAATGAATGAAAAGGGCAAATAAATTCCTCTCCTTAAATGAAAAAAAATATTATGAAATATTATTAATATTATTTGTACATTCTTTGGTGGAGGTAAGCTATAACAGATTCCAACATGGATGATCTAAAAATTTGGTGACCTCTGGTCTAGACTGACGATATATGAAATATTATTCTGCATTAGAAATGTAAGAATTAAGTCTGGTTTAAATGTCTTATATTGAAACAATCAGAAATTAAACGAAATGTTTGGCATTTTAATTACAGTGTAACCCAGATATAAGAGATTTATCGGGATCGGAGAAGAAGTCTCTTATATCCGGGTTTGGTCTATTTTGTTTAGGCAATTATGGCTCTAATTTGGGACCAGAGAAATCTCTCTTATATCCGGGTTTCTCTTATATCATGGTCTCTTATATCCGGGTTACACTGTACCATAACCTCTCCGCCAATAAATCTACACAAAAGTGATTCCTCTTATACATTTCAGATGGCGTATTGGAAGAAAGTCGTAGAATAGTTTGACCGAAACATTTCGATAATAACACCACGTGTTAGGTTGCCCCATTAACTAATACACTTGCTTTTATTTTACCCATGTTCAAGTTATATTATTCAAAAGATATCAATGATTTAACTGTAACTGTTCGACATGTTTTTGAGGACAACTTTGAGAACGTAGGCAATCATGACAGTTCACAGATTCCTTTTTCTCTTATTACCTGGGAATTACCATCACTCAGGAAATATAGTAGAATATTCTCACTTTGATTTCTACACGGTTTTTGAATTCAGTTTTCCATCTCTCAAAGCTACCCTGATATTTAACTTGGAGAAAGAGATGGATTCATATCTTTTTCAAAAGGATTAGTGCAGAAGTGAACGCTTCGGACAAGGCCAGAACTTGACTCCCTGGTTCCAATTTCCGCACCGATTCCCGCTACGCTATCCACACAATCTTTTCTAAAGTAAAGCATTTTTTAAAGATTACGTTAATGAGCTGTTCATACGGATAGGAGGGGAGGATAACAGCTAACTCTGGACTTGAACAGATTCACTTTGGAGTCTGTGTCTCGCGCAGAGAAGCTGCTCGTGTGGCACTTACTTCTTGCTGATGGAATAAGGAGAGAATGTGGTTGTTTTGTATGTCGGGTCCTAGCCGTGAAGGTTAGACCTAGCGGAACCAAAGAATGTTCTTCGTCTGAGTACTTTCCATAGAAGTAGCGATAGAGCAGTGAGAAGCTCGCCACGTCCCTCCTGTGAGAGAGAGGTTGGAGGGTGTAAAATAATTCGACACCCACAAGGACTCCGAGACACTTTTGAACTCTATCGAGACTGAAAAGTGAAGTCTGAGCATCTCCCGCTTAAATATGACAACAGTTCTGTTATTTAATTTTGTCTGAGCCTGGGATTAAATTACTTTCCAGTTCTGTGTTAGAAGTTAATGAATGGAAGTTATTTTTGTAGCGTGATGTTAAAAGAGCTCGTCTGAGAACAATTTGCTAGTCTATGTGCCTCATCAAAGTGTACCTTTTATCAGACTAAGCTACGTTTCTGACATATGATTTAAACGATGGAAAAAAATAGGTTCGATTTAATTTCCCTATATTTTGTTTATGCTGAAAAACCAAGATTTCGAATGCTGATTTTGACGACACACAGGCAGGTACTGTTTGCTTTGGCGACTCGAACAAAGCAATTTTTATACGATAATTTGCTATCCTTACCATTTGGCCTTGTTTCGAAAATATCTATAAGCTTGATTAACCACTAAGTGCAAAGAAGTTGAATCTACCCACCATTACTTCCAGTTAAGTGTTGCTTACTTGGAAGCAAATATTTCAGAAACTGGTCTCAGAGCGAATTGTTACATTTTTTCTTGACTGTTTTTTCTTTGCTAGTTTCACAGAAAAAAAAATAAATAAGATGCTTTCTATTTTCGTATATATACCATTAAAAAATCTTTATCAATGAAACTTAATTTTCGTTAAGTGAAATTGTTTTAAAAACAGCGACAGTGTTGATTTTTCACTTGTTGTAAAGAAAGAAGAAAAAAAAGAAAAAGCCTACAGTACAATTAACGTCAAAATAGAATATACCGTATACATTCGTGTATACGGCGACTTCATGTAAAATTCATGATTTTTTAACCTTTTCAAAAAAAAAAAAAATTAACTGTGTATAGTGCGATCCATCATCTTTTTGTAAAAAAACTGATCATAAAAACTCGAACAATACTCGAGTATATACTATTATATAATATATATAATCGAGTAGATGCTATTATAATTTCATTATATTGCATTGAATAAATCATGATTATTAATAGGAACAGAATTTACGTGAAGTCTTTGAATGTTTTTACGTGTGAGTATTGAAACGCTTTTTACTCAACCACTAAAATACCGAATTTTAGGAATTCGTAGATGCGTAAATAAAATAATCTCTGTTATCGTCTGGTTTCATTCCTCCCCGTTCATTGAACAGGAATAGAGATTCATCCCTTGTTTCCTGTTTAGATTTGGGTTTCCGGTTCCTTTCAAAGTTTACTTCAATTCTGATTCCTGAAATTTATTTCGATAATAAAATC
>OZ010573.1:102090931-102260931 GCA_963932145.1 Acanthosepion lycidas | reverse complement strand
ATCACTACAACCTTGACCTCTTCAAGTCTAGGGTTTATCGCTACCTTTCCTGCATAAGCTCATGATATTTACTTCTTGATTTTTCTTACGATTACACAACAGTGACCACCTTTGAGTAGATTTTGGGCCTTTTATTGAATGAACATCAATATAAAAATACTCTTTATCTACTTGGACAATTGGTAAAACACTTTCCTTCTTCTAATTGTCTGCATATTTTTGGCATATCGGACCCGTACCGATCCTTTAATATCAGTCTATATTTCTGAGATGAGTTATTGCAATTATATACTGAGTCATCCGGAAGAGGTATTGCACGAGAAACTAGGTTGATGAAATAAAGGGTTCAGTTCAAAATTCCAATCACTTGAAGAAGGCCAGAGCGTTCAATGCTGAAACGTCTTGAATATTGCTAAGATGAGGACAGCAGTCCAGACAATGTAAACAGTGTAAATACTTTGCTTCTTGTCCTATTCGCAACGTTTAGTAAATACTAATATTTTCCAGAGGTTTAAAGTTGCATTGTTTATGTATTAAGTAACTTGTTGCGAGTGGGTACAAACCAAGGGGCGGACAATAAAACATTAATCATCCTCTTCTTTGTGCAAGAAAAGCCAGTTTAGAACAGGTACGTAAAAGGAAGCGAGTTTCTGAAATAAGCTGTTTTAAATTTCATATTTACTAAGCTGATAACGTGATGAGACACTTAATTGAGAAAAGATCTCAGCATAGTAGTTAAAGACTCACTCCTACGAGAGAAGCTTGTTAACCATCACGCTAATCTTACTTAAAATACACTTCATTAAAAACATAAAGATGCGGATAAAATTGCATGTACATCTGTTTTGTTATTTGTCAAAGTCATATATTTCACAATGGCGTATACATGGAGCATACAATAAATGATGAAATAACTAAACTTAGCTTGCGCGAAAACAGTATATTAAATATTTCTCTGTAAGAAGTTCTCTCTCTTTCTCTCTCTCTCTCTCTCTCTATATATATATATATATATATATATATATATATATGTCCTCATCTTTACTGCCCTATTCATGACGTTTCGGACGTTGTATGGTCCGTACTTCGTCAGACAATATTTGCGGGAATTTCGACTCGAACCATTTATCTTCGGGAGAAGATAATTTCTAATTCTGCGTACCATGCCTTTGAATATCTCAGTTTCAGTTAATTCCCCTTGATAGCACGACTATCCAAGTTTTTGTACCCTCTGTTTTGGCCAAGTATTGAACTCTCAACTCTGCGTCAAGTCACTTTTGGATCACTTAAAGCTTTTATATACGGGAACGTAAAGTTATGAATATGGGAATAAAGACGAGAACAACAATGTAAATAGTGCATATATATATATATATATATATATATATATATATATATATATATATATATATATATATATATATATATATAAAGCAACATATGCAAATTCAATCATGATTAATTGAATAA
Source organism: Acanthosepion lycidas (assembly GCA_963932145.1). Taxonomy (NCBI): domain Eukaryota; kingdom Metazoa; phylum Mollusca; class Cephalopoda; order Sepiida; family Sepiidae; genus Acanthosepion; species Acanthosepion lycidas. The sequence goes on along the minus strand of OZ010573.1, from coordinate 102,259,461 downwards.
TATATTCATATTATATCTATTTTATAATGATCCTTTCCAGTTCCCTTAAAATTTTTAAATAACATTTAAAAATTCACGCGTATTTTTTTTTAACTATCAAAGAAATGTTGATTTTAACACTGGTGCAATAGGTTTGTCTTTGTAATTCCCTTATGAGGATGATCTTGAAGGGAATCGAAAGTTCTTGGGTAAGAAAAACCTACAGCTCTTTCCTTGATGAATTTCTTGTCAACATCAAGAAACTGATTAGAGAACTGGAAAGGATCATAATAAAAATAAGTAGGTCTAATATGTATATAATATGATATGAAGCATGTTTGAATATATATATATATATATATATATATGGTAAATCAAAAATTCTTTTACAAACATTGGGAGCAACCCATAACAAATGTTCAAAATGTCCTCTACTCGCTTCTACACATACATGAACCCGCCAGGTTATTGACTGGCGGACCCTTTCAAATACTCCCATAGGATTTCGAATTGTTTCAAAGTGTCATGACATGTTGATGAAGCGTCTCTGCATTATTAATGTCTTCTTCATAAACCAATAGACTTAAGTGGCCCCACTGATAAAAATCCAAAGGATTGAGATCGGGTGGAACGTGAAACCGGTCCTCCTCTACGTATCCATCTTTCAGGCTAGATGTCAGCCAGTGCATCGCGAACAATGTGACTAAAATGTGCTGGAACCCCCAACATACATGAACCATATGCGTCTTCGTATTAGCAGGGGTACACCCCCCTAGCAGATCTTGAAGTTTCTTCGAAATAAACTTCCTGTAGACAGCTCCTGTAAGACGCCCTGAGAAAAATATCGATCTAACAGACAGCCAATTACAATTTCAACCAAGACATTAATCGTAAACTGATGCTGGTGTGTAGCCTGTGTTGTACCATGGAGATTCCGATCCGCTCACAAATGTTCGTTGTGGAAATGTGTTATTCCATCTCTTCTCAATGTTTCATCTGTCAACAAGACTGAAGAGACAAACAACGGATTGGTAATAAAGTTGGCAAAAGTTCTCCCATGGTGAGTGATCAGAGCATGAGAGATCCCACACATGTTGCAAATGATAAGGATAGAAGAGCTGCTCTTGAAGTACCTTCCATGCCATACTTTGAGATGTACGACATGTAAGGGCAACTTGCCTTCGTATCAGGACATGCAAGGCCACTTAACGTGTTCTGATACCTGGACTGTCTTCGACAACCTGTAGAATGCGTTCTTCATGGAAAGACATAGGAGCGAATCTCGGTCTTCCACGATCCATAGTTTGCGGCGCTACGGATCCTGTCTCACCAACGCGACGATAAACAGCAGCAAAGGTTGAGTGACTCGGCTGCTTTCGGTCTAGAAACGCAAGCGGATACAGTCGTGCAGCCACATATCCATTATCATTCGCGCGACAGTATGTAAAACACATATCTGCCTGCTCACGATATAAATATCCTGTCATTGTTCAACGAAACACTTCTCAGATAACTCACTAATACAAACGTTAAATGTTGAAGACAAACTAGCCACAAATGTAAACGAATGACAAATGTAACCTAATCTACTCAAAAAGGAAGGATTTGCGGATATATACTGATATTGACTTTTGTCCTTGTTATGGTGTGCGCAACCCGCTCCACTGTCTGTAAAAGCATTTTTGACGCACTACTCTCTCTCTCTCTCTCTCATATATATATATATATATATATATTTGTGTGTGTGTGTGTGTGTATCTGTGTGTGTATTGTGTGTATGAGCAAATGTTTTTGACGGCAACAAAAACAATTTGTGCCGACATATTTTAATGATCAATTTTCTCTATTACGAATAATCCTTCTAACATAAAAACTCAAAAATACAAATCCCTCATAAAAAAAAACAAAAAAAAAGTTACACCTCGCCTATATTGCAATATTCTTTGCCTACGTCACCGCACTCACAAGTTCTACGCAATCACCAGTTGCCTGTACCTACACTGATGACTTAATGTGATAATGTCGAAAGCTTTTAGTAATTTTCTTCCCAAAATGAAATTCTGACGATTTCTGGAGGACATTAGTCCTTGTCTGAGAAAGATTTGTATATTGTTAAAGTGGATCATTGAAAGTATTTTTAAGACTCGACACAAAATATCTTGTTTTTAATATATATATATATATATATATATATATATATATATATTGTATAAAATTTATTTTATTTATATGGCAAGCATATACTGATAAAAACTCAGTCACAAATAAAATGTTAAATGAAATGCCACATATAAATCTAGACCCAGGTAACTTTATTCCAAATATGAACACTTTGAAGTAAAGAAAACTATACAAAATAATAAATTAATAAAAAACGCGTAAATAAATAAATAAGCTAGATCCCATATTTTATTTGTAATGACCATAAAGAAACGTAAGTATCAGTCTTAAACAAAGAAACTGGGAAGGACTGGTTTCCTATTTCTTCCACTTTGTATAATTCCGCAGTGACAGATATAGTGATTCCGTTAAAATAGTAGTGGCAAAGTTATAGTCTGAAGATCACATTGAGGCGCGAAACCATGACGTGTTTATGCCTATGTCTAATTAATCTATCTAACTATCTATCTATCTATCTATCTATCTATCTATCTATCTAATTCTTTCATGAAAATGATGCGCACAGATTTTTTGAAGGTGGTGATGCATATTAACTTACACTAAACGTGTTTGTATAGAATATTACTCCGGATCAAAAATGTTTTCTTTGAGCTTCTCACTAACATCGTATACAAGCTGATATTCACACTCATCTTTTCATTTTTACCTTTATATACACATGCACATGCAATCCTATAATCACACACACACGTGTACACACACACACACACACACACACACACACATACATATATATATATATATATATATATATATATATATATATATATATATATATATATATACTGAGAGAGAGAAGGAGAGAGAGATGGGTAAGGAAACATCTAGCTATAGCCGTTTTGACACATGTTCGAGCGAGATTTACAAAGCATGTTGCTATTCCTTTGAAAAAAGTTCCTTGATAACTTCTGAAGCCTCCTAACCCTATTCATTCTTCATCAATCAACGCCTGACTTGGGATCAAACCGGATGCAGTCCTTTTTCTAAGATAAATCAGACATTTTCTCAAAGAGATTTTAAATAAATATTTCTGAGAAAAGAAAAGCATAGCAAAAAAAACAAAAAACAAACAAAAATACACATCGCACTTAATTCTACATTTAGGAATCCCGAACAATTATCTCCAGGAAAACGAAGACAGTAAGCGATTAGGGTCGTAGGGGTATCAGATGTACTCCAGTCGTTGCAAAAGTGGGTGTGTCTAGGACAAGATAACCTGACAGAGCCCATCTTTCTTCAGGTTGGTTTTGAAATCAGTGTTCACCTTTTCTTAGACTGGTTGACTCCCGAAGCTAAAGAACCCTGTCTGTCTTCAAATTTAATCAAGGGAAAATAAACGGTTTCATACCAATCCCAAAGTTATTTGTGCAAAATTGAATGCAATAGAATTGCTCGGAATTTTCTCTTTCCAAATTAACTTAGATAATATTGAGATAAAAAGAACATTTATGTTATCCAAAGATAGTAAATAGGATCCAAAGCCAATCATTTGGCATCTTTAAATTGTATTTATCAAAACCAATATTTAGCCGCTGACAAATTTTCTTGAAGCAAGCTATCATGAATGAGTTAGAATTATAAAAGTGAAAAGGAAGAAAACAAACAAGAAATAAAGGTTTTATCTTTTTATCTTTCAGTTGAGTTAGTTCCATATATCCTACTAAAGTTCATACAAATAAAAAGCTTCGACTTTAGAGATTTTTTTTTAAATCAACATATCTTTTTTTAATCATTTCAGTCCAAGCAAGGTAATAAAGCAACTAGGATGCAAGAGTCTACTGAATGTGAGATAATATGAGGAAAAGAAAATATTATTAAGGAGAGAAAACAATAACAGAACAAGAATTAAGAAGACAGAAAATAACGATTTACACTGCATTTAAATTTTTGAATCAAAGATGACTGGACGGCAAGAAGTCGAAAGAAAGTTCTACAAGCGAGAAGTGGGATACAAGAAACTGTAAAACTTATGGCTACTTTAGCAATTTCAACTATAAAATGATGAGACATTGCCGCTAAACTTGTAGTACGATTATATTCATAAAATCTAGTTACCAAAGAGGGAAGCCTAATAGAACAGATGGCATGGAAATATTTATAGAAAAAACAACAAAAGAAGCCTGTGTTGTAGCCGCATTAAATACATCAATTCATTCACTAGCTCCGACACTGGCACTACTTTCAAAAGCTACCACAACTCTAACTGCAGAAGTCATAACATTATTTACTCATTAGAAAGCGCACTATGCCAGAAAAAATATATGGGAAAATCTGTATGGCCCTTTCATTACAGAATTAATAATTATTGGAATCGCATTAAGTCAGCTTTCCAGGAAAGATTATTAGCTGTATGACAACATTTCCGCCTAGAATAAACATGGTCTTAATATAAATGCAAAATTCACTATTATTGAAATAATAAAGATAGACACAAAAGACAAACTTAGGAAAATACTAGAAGAACATGAAGACAAATGGATTTTGTGCATCAAAACACTTTGTCCGGACGGACTTAACAACAGACTAAACAGCAAATATATTATTAATATATAATCCCATAGATCAACCAACTACTCATATTTCATAATCACACTAGACAGACATGCTTGTAGAGGTGTTGCAGTTTCTCACATACACACATTCCCACAAATACATACACATATACCCCTCTCCCAATAAATAAAAGATAACATACCCATAACACAATCCCTTTTTCAGAAACCAATAAAGCTGTCAGAATGACTAAGGAGGTTAAACCTGAAACATAAATTTTCCCAAACTCTCCATAAAAGAACTCAAAAGAGGCTTTTTGACCAATACAAGTACCGACCAAAATTAACGATAAAAAAACAAATCAAAGCCACAGACAAAGTTCACTTTCTTCAGAGACAGTCATTCACCTCTGTAGTTCACTGCTACGAACAAGCAGGATTTTTTTTTCCTGATGATGGCTATGCTGGCCAAAACTAGACGAAGACCCTAATTTAAACAATAAAACAAAATGTTAATATACAACCAAGGGTGTCTGAAACTTTAACTTTTTAACATTTTTGTTGCACACACACACGCGCACACGCACACGCACACACGCACACAGATAATAATAAATATATGCTGTGTACAAAGGATATTTTCCTCAGTTTTGAGTTCCTCTCTTGGCAAAAATTCCTTCTCTTAATTTTGAAATTCCTCCCTTGGGCGCCAACTGCCTCACGCTTGAGAATTTTCAACTTGGATAATGAATCCATAAATGATTAAGACACTTAAATTTGTATTATTAAAGTATGTGGTTTACTTAGGTGTTCTCTTGCTAATTTACAATGATAGCCAATGAAATACCGATACTAATTAAATGTTCAGACGGTTTTCTAAAGAGCTGAACTGTATGATGATGTGTAATTAATAGGATGAATTACTATGTGTGATTAGGATGTGCTGGCTTGATGGCTTTTATGCCATATCAACACTTCAGGTTACTCAATTTAAAATCAGGTTTTTATTATACTCAGGTGCATAGGCAAATATTGGTTGTTTATTTATTTTTGAAACTGTAAACAAACATTGGTCATTTATTTATATTTGAGTCTATATGCAAACATTAGTCTGTTGAACTTCAATTTAGTTGAGTTCTTCAAATCATAAACTTCAAAACCTCACGTCACGAAAGCTCTGAATTTAACTCTGATTCCTTGGCATTCATTGTTAAATCATTCTCGAATTGCCTCCATTAAAAATCGAATTGCTCCCACCTTCTGTAGGGCGTGCACTGGGAAAACTGGATCTAGAGTTATATACAATTTGTTAAAGTTCAGAGAAGTCTGTTTTATAATCTTATCTATTCAGGAGAAAAGGATAACACTTATTTTCGCTTTGTCTCCTCTGCTTTCATTTTTAGGTAAACTGTACAAACGAATAAAAAAAGTGAGCTAGATTATATTAATGTTATATATTTATCTAAAAAGAAATTAATCTTCTTTAATTAATATAGCTGTTGGGCCCATGCACAAATCAAGGTCAATAAAAAATGACCACTTTTCAATAATTTTGGCTCAAATCGTTTGACATCCAGAATTTAGGCCTACTAATGTGCAAACCAAGTATAAAGAATAAAACAGATGGCTATAGAATGTACTCCATGGTCCATAGTAGTGATTCACTACGCATAACTTAGACGTGGCACAGGGTCAAAAGCATGGAGCACACAGTGAGAAACGAACTTATTACCCAGTTGTGATTAATCTAGCGAGACAAACTTGATAACCATTAGATCACGTCGAATTGCGCTTCGACCAAGTTCGGATATTGTCGAGTCTAGTCCATTTTTCACACTTGGCTATAAACTGGTGTGGCCTAACTTATACACTGGACGGAAGTTTCGTCAAGAACGGTGGTTCCCAACCGGGGTCCATATGCACCCTGGGGGGGGGGGTCCATGTAACATTACTGGGGGTCCACAGAAAGAAATAGGAAATTAGGGGTCCACACAAAGAAATAACAAATTGGGGGTCCACGTAAATATTTTAGTCGTCCATAACGCAATTTCACGTTGGAACGGTTTCTTCAACTGAGAATTGGTATTTCTACAATAATCTACGTCATACGAAAATACTAAAAATATAAAAAAAAACTATTCTAAAATTAGCAGAAAACGAGATCAAGTGATGCAAGTTAGCGTCCTTTTTACTCTACCGTATGAAAAACTTTGAAGCAAACTTTTAAATAAACATTTCATTCATAAATTAGCTTATAATTAAGGAAAGTTTTACAAATAGATGCCAACTTATTGAAGGCCAAGTAAAATGCAAATTTCAAACACTTTTCTGTACTATACAAGACGACATTCCTAAACAACTATTTTTGATAAGAAAATCAAAACAATCCTCTAATAAAAGAACAGTAATGAGGACAGTTAACTAATGAAATAATCTTTTAAAATCAATATACAAATTAGTTAAACCTGAAGAATAATATTGCCTAGAAGTAGATAATATATATAATACAGATATTGAACTTTAAACGTGTAAATTACTATGAAGTAGAGCTTTTTAATCTCAGAATTCGTGGGAGAATTGAGCGCCAATTTTGTATTTATCCATATTGATTCCATAATATAGGTTTTACTAAATTAGCTATTATGCTTCTCTAACTCTTCAAATGTTGAATGCATAACTAATTCTAATTTCTATTTTCCCATCTTTACACTATATTATCTTATAAATTGTCTCCTATTCTGTCACCGATGAAATAAAAATAATAGTTTGTAGGGAAAATAAGGATCTACATACATCGAATCCTATTTAAATTAAGTGGTAGCAGAGGAATTATCGTGGACTTTTAAAAGGTAAGCTTAAACATTAATTCAATACTTAAATGTAGCATCAATTTTGAGTTCTTCTGTAGTTTATTGATGCCTATCGCAACTACTTCTCCCCAGCTATTGTGATGATGGTCAAACAAAGAGTCCTCCAATGAAGCTAGCTTAAATGCCACCCGATAGGCATTTCTGTGATAGAATTCCTGAACTTATCTATTAGTAAAAAAATAACATAAGCTTTTTTTTTTTTTTCATCAAATGGTTATGAGGGTCCGCCAAAAGAATATTAAGAGTCAAAATGGTCCATGGATAAAACAATGTTCTGCTTCATGTTCGGAAAGTCATTAGGGTGGCATTCTGTCAATATAGGTACTTGCCGGGTGACCAACCAGTATTGCTCCATGGCTAGATGTCCATAAAGCTGTGATTTAGTTGGGCGTTGACCCCAAGAGATGTAGGTTACATAAAGTTTAGACTCTACATCACCCACACGGAGCGTAATACGCATGGAGACAAAAATATATATAAAATACTACCTGTGGTTGTCCGTTTTTCTCACTTCTTTAGGGTGAAACGAAACCTTAACAAAGTTAAAACTTTATATATTCGTCTCTTTCCTTTTTTATTGCATTTCTTTGTTTTCTTCCATCACAAATCGATAATTGCTAATGCCAGCCCTCGTTGACGTAATTTTGCTTCTACGATAATATTAAATCCAATGGGGGTTAAGTGATGCTAATGAAACCCCGAGAAACCTATGTTACCCTAACATTACTCAGTGAGTCTTTTAGTCATCATATACGTGCGAGCTTATTAGGGCACTTCGTCGTGGTGTAATGGTTAGCAAGCTTGTCTCGCAAGAACTATTACAACTGAGTAGTGAGTTCAATTCTCACTGGATGACCCTTGCTTTAGGCCTTGTGCCACATCTAAATTCTACTTGAGCAGTTTCTTCCCATGAACCACTGCTCTGTGGAACAGACTCCCAAGAGGATGTTTCCCCGATCACTACTATCTTACCCTGTTCAAGTCTAGAGCTAACCATTATCACCCTCACTTATCCTAGTAAATTGTTCCTTTTACTCTGTAGCCCTCTATCTCTAGTGGCTTCAACAGACTTGTACAGTGTGAAAATCATTGAAAAAAAAAAAAAAAAAAAAGGTTAAATAGTGCTTTTATTGAATCTCTTTATATATTTACATAAACGTATTTTGTACCTTTTCATGTGCGGCTCAATATACATCAATGAGCATGCGCAAGTATAATTTGCACATGCGCACTTGTCTGTATTTATCACTAGTTTTGTGTATTATTTTTTTATCATAAGGGGTCTATATATGTCTGTTTATATATGACTATTTACTTGCGAATACGAATTTTCTGGTTAACTATTTTGATGCTAGTGCGCACCTTTCTATAAATACGAATGCAAACCGTGAGAGTGTTGATCTAAGAACAGACATTTAAATTCTCAGCTGGAACGAGTGAGTCTATTTTTTTTTTCTGACAAGGATAACACACTCAGTAAAAGCGATATTTTCTTAGGAAAAACTGGAAAAAGCGGGAATGTCGCTGCATGCATCCACTATTCTAATTTGTTATTGGTAAAGGTTCTTTATTGGTTCTTTACATATTGACAGTACTTGAAACAGATTTTTTGTTATTGTTGTATTATAGAAACTATATTACAATTAATATTAAAATAATACCGATCATATATATAAAAAAAAATTGAATAAGTTTATTTTGTTGTGTATCAATATTATAGAAACTATTAGGTTGGTCCAAAAATAATGTCGTTTTTTGACGTTCAACTTCAAAAGAAAAACGGCATTATTTTTGCACCAACCTTATATACAGCAATTAATATTATATTAACACCAATCGTGTATTGAATAGATTTTTTTGTTGCCTATCAAGATTATACAAACTATAGTACAATAAATATTATATTAATACAAATTGAATATATTTGTTGCCTACCAGTATTATGGAAACTGTAGTACTTTTAATATATTAATAACACTTACATATCAAATAGGTTTTAGTGTCTACCGATATTCTATAAACTATACTAGCATTAATGTCATATTAATATCATTTGTTTATCAAATATTTTTTTGTTTTCTATCAATATTATAGAAGCTATACTAGTATCAATATTATATTAATACCACCTGTGTATTAAATAGCTTTTTTGTTGTTTATCAATATTAATATTATTGAATATATGTTAATAAATTCATAATGGTTAACAATCTACTTTATCGTTACTAATGAGAAAACAAATTCGATACTTATTGTATGCCTCCTATTGGTGGTTTTGTGCTTATACCAAGTCAAAATTAGTAAATTACAATTTAGGGTGTCTTTTTGGGAAGTAATGGATTGTGAGTCTAATCTTTTGACCATTATTACTGAGGGGAGGAATTCCAGTCATCACTAGGCGGCCCAGACTTAGGAATCTGTGCCAAAATTAAACTTATTAAATAATATATCTTCCTATAGGTAGACGAACATTTAAAGATATAGGCCAGGATATATCCACATAGCTTGGGTTTAAGTAAATACTTTTATACTTAGAATTACGATGTTTCCTAAAATATTGATGAATTTTTAAAAAATTGTAAAATATGTTATTCTGAAACGAACTGTCAGTACCACTTAAGGAGACTCACAAAACAAGAACCTTAAAAAAAGACACAGAACAAAGAAATCATAAAAACTGAATACCTGTCTGCGGAATTTCAGTTGTTTGGTTTTTCATATTCACTTCAGGTTAGGAAATGCTTAAACTATTGTTAGCCGAGTAGCATTTTTCTTTTGCGAGTGGCTTGGACGTAAAATGTAACTGCAAGCGGTGTTCTATGGCCACTGCCAAAAATCCAGGAATCTTAAATTTTAGGAATATCAAGTTTAACTTTGAGCAGTGAAATACCAACCTACAAAGCCTGATATGTTCAATGTTCGTGTGAGGAGACTACCTTTCTGTTAGTCTAGGTTTAAAAAACAACAAATCCTTGGTGGGGAAATTATTATCAGACATGAATACACTGGCACCTAACATTTTCGAGCCACCTTGGTGAATTATTTCAAATCGAACTTGATTAGCAGTATGCTTTTCTAGGTATATCTTATGATCTTTGAGGGCCAGAAAATAAGTTACTGCATTTTCGTTAATGATTTATGGTGGATGATAGAGAACCTTAAGCAGAGTGATGCTGAAAAAACGCTATACAAAAATACTGAACCACTAGAGAAATTTCCTATTGGGTCGTGTAAAGTTGTCACAAATACGCAATGTAGTCAAGTTTTAACTCTACTCAATTTCCAGTTCTATACAATCTAATTTGCATATCACTACAATTCCTCTTTTCAGCACACTTCTTAAGTCTAAAATGATTATTTTTTTAAATTGATATTTAATATTACAAAAAGTACAAAAGGTTAAAATAAGGATTTAGTAATTAGTGTTGCTGCATTTGACTAGAATAATTGTCTCAACGATGTCCAGATTTTCTCATTGCGATTCTTTTGATGCATCCTCACGCAATTACGTGTCAAATCATCAAATTTTCATTTGATGATTTGATTTCATCGAATTTTATCTTCTTTATGGTGTATCTTGCATTGTTTCATTCTCCCACCAATATTGTTACATATATTCTTGCATTAGAATGTAACTCTATTTTACATTCATCATTAAAAATTACTTTTGGCCATTTTCCAGCAGCTCATTTTAGGTCTATTTTATCCACTTTAATCTTTTATGCTTTTTTCGTTAATGCGTGTTTCTGATGTTCGAGTTGTTTCTCATAATACTCTGCATATTGAATCAATCTTTCCGTTAAGATTTCATTCACTCCTCACTTGTTTGCCTGTTAATTTTGGATTGACTACCGAGACTCATTCTTTCATTTCTCTTATCTACCTTTTGTTAATTTCCGGTTTTCATTGCATTTGAAACCCTTCTCGGTGTAGCAAACCCCTTTGGATGGTTTCAAAAATGTCAAAATCACAACCTTCATCTTTGTTTCAACAGAAATTTAGCCATGATTTTAGTGTAAAAAAACAAGCTAATGTTCAGCTTCAATGATTTGCCAAGGAACATTACCCTTAGATTAAGATGATAGAATACTTGATACTTAGAAATGTGCATATTATTATCACTTTATCATCTCAGATCTTTCATTGCCCCAATAATTTTGCATCGCCTTTTTACAGTTTCAAGCTGCTGAAAGTCCTGTATCTCCTTTTATACGGCTTCTAGGAAAACGTAACAACTTATTTTCTAATAAGTTTATTTACACTAACACAGATTTTCCACCATCCATTTCGAAATAGTCGGGTGTTTGTTTTTACTCACTGGCTCACAAAAATTACTGCTCCCAAAAGACTGTAGTAAAAGTGCAGTGATATACTTTTTACTTAGATTCTTAATCTGCTATGTTTTTTTTCTGTGAGTTTGCGGGGTACCACTGGTAAGTGAACGCATATTATTAAGAAAATTTAAAAAAATATTCAGTAGAAACAAAATCAGTATATATTTAAAAATGTACATGTGTTTAGCTTACAATTGCATGAAAAATGTTATTCTATAAAACCGCCCCCTTTCTCGAAAGAGCCACAGGATCATGATCCCCACGGGAGGATCAGGTAGTTCATGATGGCTATAAGTCCCACAATGAGGACATTCAAAGAGGCCTTGGTCTTGTGAGGCCTTTGGTTAGACTCCCGCCGGAAAAGGCCATCGATATAGAAGTTCAGGCGGTCGCATTGAATTTAAACTCCTACAGGAAGAAGTGGGTGGAATAACATAGCTCTCGTTGCCCAGGACCCTCACAGACGATATATACTGGTTGTGCGTCACTGCAGATACCGCCGCAAGGTACGCTGTGTCCTCGTTGTTACAAACTTTCAAGAAGCAGGCGAGCTACGATTCTATCAAGTTAGTGTTTGGCGCCAACAAAATGGCTGGCACTTTTACGTATTGGATCATAAGCCGTTATGTTAATACCCGCGATACGTCCGAAAGAAATGGGAATGTTCAAATTTGGCACATGCCGTTTGATATTACGTTAGGTTTTCTGCCATTAATTCTCGTCTAACCCTGTGTTGCCAAATATATGCAGCCCCCTCCGTATTCATACCTGCAATGAAGCCATTAGTTGCCATTATTACGATAGTATTTTAACCATGTCGTCACAAATGACGTTTTTCTGTGAAGTCATTAATATTATGAGAAAGGTTTTACGTTAGAGTTTTTAAATATATAAATATGATAGGATAACGAATAAATATTTATAAATGTAACATGCTTGGTATTTATTAATCCACCCACGAGGATTAAATGTGGCACAAGGCCGGTTTAATGTGGGTAGTCCGCGAGCCCGTAGGCTCGGCCAAAAATATGACCTTTGAACCCGCCTTGACGGGTTCAGGTCCTGTCTACCTCCCCGAAAGAAACCTTGCCCTTCGGCAAAGCTTCCTCCGAGTTCCTCTCTGCATTAGAGAGTTCGACAGAAGCCAGCCCGGATGATCACAAAGCACAGATACAGCACTTTGATCCTAAACGGGCCGAGCAGCTTAAATGTAACATGCTTTGCCTTTATTAAAGCTCCATCACAGGATGAGATATGTAGAAAAAACGAAAGGCAGAGAAAAAATTCTCGTAATTTTTCTGTTTGTCTTTCATTGGTTAAGCACACTACATGTGTATTTTGTCTTGTAAAGGAGCGTTTGTGTGTAAATTTATGTGTGTAAATGTATCATGTTTCTAATTTGCCTATGCGGGATTCGGATGAAAATGTATATTCGCTTGCGTATATATTTGTATAGTAGGCATTTTTTTTATTTATTTATGTATGCTTGTTGCCCGCGTGTCGATGTGGGGACGTTTTTACGTAACACCGTTTGTTGTAGTGGTATTTTATAGACATATTTAGATTCTGTATGGATTTTATAAAAGTTGGTGATGTAATATAGTATTTTTGACGTAGGTTTATAGATGATAAGAGATTTATCCGAATCCCATCGAAGTATTTCCTACATAAAAAAATGATATCCTTTTTTAGATTTAGGTTGGCATTTATAAAATCAATTAAAAACAATTTAATAAAGGCATACATGTTGCTTTTATAAAAGTTTCCTATTTGTTCTTTATCTTATCATTCTGTTGGATTACGATCCATATTTGACCAATATTTGATCCCAATTCATATATGAATACACACGATAGCCGAAAAAGAAACGAAGATTATATTTAAGCCTTGGATTTGTATTATTGCATACGATCAACGTAGTATTTTTGTCCACTGCCTTGGATTAAAGTCTTGCTCCCAAGCTATCTGTCAAGTTTATCTGCACGCTGCCAAATTTAGTAAATTAATTTTAATATGATACTCTCTTAGAAGAATGTTGTATATATGTACATATCACTTATGATGTCCACACCACATTCCTGAATGGGGGCAAGAATGAATCAATGGTTTCGATAACGGTTTGCTTTGTTAGAGCAAAAAGTTACAGAAAACCATTCGAGAACAGATCGTATATTACAAGCAGATACTCTCTGCTTATGCCTCACATTGAACTGAACCAAGATTTTAACAACGCACTCCTTAACCAAACATTTGAGCAGGCGCTGAAAAGTTCTCGGCCTGACTAGGCAGACTGGCCAAGTGCCATAAAATGTTACAGCACCTATTCTTCTTGCAGTTAAACCTAATTGGGTCATAGTTGTTTTTTTTTTAATTTGTTTACTCCTTCCAAAAACAAAAATGTTCCTTTACGGAAATATTGATTTGGTGAAGTTGGTCGGGCTGATAACTTTTCGTATATAAAAATGAATATTTGTTCTTTGTAATATTTGAAATCCGCCCTCTTATCATTTCCTGCCTCCGTCCTAAACACTAGACAACACAACTGAGAACTTATTCTTTATTCATCATGTAGAGTCAATGAATACGAAATTTTGAATATTTCATTTTTGAATGAAACGAATATTTGATGATTTGTATTATATTTACGGCCCATTGAACAGGATACACATTGATTATATCATTGCATTATAATAGTAAGCATGGTCTTTGGTACTTTGTGTCCAGGTGAGAGTTACTTTCTTTTTAGTATTTGTTTGTATCCCTGGACTAGTTGCATCTTGTTTCCATGATTTAACTCTTTCATGTAGGTGAGTAATCATGTACTGTAACATGCCCCTCAATGTTAACTAGTAAATATGGCGTATAATAAATATAATAATATTTGTGTTTCGTCTTTTTCTTCTTCTCGATTTTTTTTTTGTTTTACTAGCTATCTGGACTGAATCTTGTTTCGGCTAAGATAGGTGAGAGAAGGAATTTAGGGCCACTTGACTACAAACAGAATGACATGCTAAGAAATAGCAGAAAAGGAATTTGGGTTGCTTGGCAACAAACAGAATGACTTCCTAAGAAAGTGACTGAGAATTAGTCACCCACGTTCACGTGATATACATTATCAAGTGTGATTTTTGCATTTTAACTTTAGTTCACTGATGACCTCAAACGACAACAGTTCGTGAAAAAAACAGACTCTCATTATGTGATCGTGATGGATGAGAAATACTCCCACAAACCTATTCCATTACTTGTGCAATGTATAAGGAAATTTTATCCCGGAGATTTTGGGTCTATTTGACTATTTAATGGGTAAAGAATAAAGGAATATTGTACACAAATAGATGAATCTTACTTCATCTCAGATGCTATCTAATTAATTAAGGGAAAACTGAAAACAGACATTATACCCAAATTCTATATTTGGCATTGCAAAAGAAAGAACCGCCAACTTTTGTCAACATACTACAGCAATTACGAATATTTTAACTCAAAATTTCTGAAACACAAAACGTTTGAACTGACATCCAATATCAGTGAAGTATTCTTTTATTAATTGCACGTTTGTCACTCCATACTTTTCCCATATTTTTTTTATTTTGTTATATAAAATTTATTTAAAAATGTTAATTTCGTGTTTGTTGTTCGTTGCTACCTTTTTGTGTGTTCTCCTAGCTGAGCGAACACACCATTTTTTTATTTTTATAACCTGGGATTTATACCTTTGTACATTGCGAATTCATAACAATATATAGGCTCGGATATTGCTAATGTTGTGATCATATATAGTATCCAATATTGCTATTAGGTTGGTGCAAAAATAATGACGCAATAATGTCGCTTTTTGCCGTTAAAAATACGTCAAAAAACGACATTATTACGTCATTATTTTTGCACCAACCTAATAATTGTGATATATATATATATATATATATATATATGTGTGTGTGTATGTATGTATATATATATATGTATATATAATATTGAATATTGCTAATATTGTGATCAGCTCTTCTTAGCTGTTATTCGGTGAATTACTTGAACGAAGATCATTATAATTGTTGTTTCTAGCAAAATGATTAATTTCGGTTAATATTATTTCTTAATCGCTAATCATTGAAGTTAGACATTTATTTTTGTATACTTTTATATTAGAAACTTTGCTGGTGCTGAAAATTGACAAAAAGCTTGAATGTTAGCTGAAGACAACAAAGGTGAGGGTCATCTAATGCTACAGTATATTAATTAAAGGATAAGGGATTATAACCTCTTTTTAACCTGGGGTTCATATCTTTTATACATTGCGAATTCTAACAGTACATACATTAAATAAGTATGCAACCTCTAGTGTATATAGTTATGTGCCATGCGTGATACACGGTTAGGCGATCATGTATCTTTCGATACATGACCGACGAGGCAGATTTTTTCCTGCAGTAGGTTTCTTTCTGTGTTAGACCAGTTACCATCCAGGTCTATAGAACCCGGTCTGCCCTGTTATTTACTGATAGCTGGGGGAGAAGAGGATTCATACCTTTCACAAGGTATATGAATGTAATGGATTTGATTGGAATTCGAACTCGGCTCGCCGAGTCCTCAGTCCGAGCCGCTATCCGTTAGCGTGCTTCCTAACTTCCTAGGTCTCCCACACTGAAGAGTAGATAGGGATGAAGACTATATTAAAATAAATGTACTGAGGAAAGATCTAACGTACATTAATTTTCGAATTTTATAAGAATTTCTTTTAATCGTTTCATCTTAAGCAAAGTAGTAAAGTCACTAAGAATTTATTGAGAGTGAAAGTATAAGAAAAAAAGAGAAAACTTATTAAGGAGGGAGGACAATAAAAGAAGACTGTTAACATAGAACTTATAGTTGCATCTAGTCCATAAAACTGTAAATTAATAAGACATAGTTGCCATTATATTACTTTGCTTAAATTCATAAACTCTAGGTACCATAGTGAAGAATTCACCCTAAAAATTAACATGAATGCATTCATAGAACAGATACAGGGTAGCTACATTTCAGGGTAGAAGCTGGAGACGCCAGATCAGGACCAATAATATTGCTGAGTTTTATTTGGATAAAATCTTGGCACCAGAATGAAAAGTTTATCAGAGCAATTAAATCACCCATTTTAATGCGAGCGAGGTTACTCTTTCTTAGTGTTTGGTATCACACCCTAGAATTTCCGTAAGTCACGGGAAATATCTAGTCGGTCAATATATGAAGAAATCTACAGAGACATTGGTTATTCTTAGATTATAGTTAGGTAGTTCCCAGGTAGTTCTCAGAAGCGATATTTCTCACGAGAGTCAGTTTCCAAGAATCCTCGAGTTTTAGCACGAAGTGATATACAATATTGGCGTCAAGGAACTATTCAACAGTAGTAAAGGTCTTTTAGCATACAATAAAACAACAACAGAATACAACACTTAGACGTATATGAATTATACTTAAGCAGACCAAAGTGGTATTTTAAGTGTATCGTACTATATATAGATTAATTAACAAATTCATGTGCACAGCAGTTCGTAAACACATTATTTTCTCTAACTGAACACAACATGCTACAGGAAATACAACCACCTATATGCTGCATACATATAAACAAAACCCATAAAATGCACACCTACACTCACAATCATACTTACACATATGTTTTTATATCTAGATTGTAATAACGATACATAAAAAGAACGTTTTTTTCGTGTTTTTTTTTAATTTTCAGATACCGTCTTATTTGTCTCGAGACCCTTCAGCACATTAGCGATCATGGCTCTCCACAATTTCTTGTCTTTTGTAAGTCTTGATAAATGTTGTCTTTTTGTTTCCTGAACCATTAACCGCCGTCCATTTACTCAATTTCGCTAAGTATTAGGTTGGTGCAAAAATAATGACGTAATAATGTCGTTTTTTGACGTAACGTCAAAAAACGACATTATTACGTCATTATTTTTGCACCAACCTAATAGGTTGTGTATTATTTTCTTTCAACCCTCTTGCCTAATCCCACTTCTATCCTGTATTTTTCCAAGCCTTCCTTCCTCATTATGTGCCATGGAAATTTCAATTAATAAGTGTCCATTTTGTTTCTCTTTTCTCTAAAACGTTGTCATTGCTCGCATGTTTGGTCCATGGTATTCTCAGCATCCTTCTGTAGAACCTCATTTCTTTTGCTACCAGTCTGATCTTCTTCTGTAGCGAGATTGTCCAGTATTTACCAAAATCGGCAGTTTGGTTGCAGCAGTAGAAAAGTCAGTAGCTCTTATCTTGTTCAAACCTTTCTGACCTTGCTGCTCTGTTGACATATGTCGACCTCTGACATCCGTTGTTTCCTTTGTCCCTCTTACCATTCAATCTGTCCTGTCAATATAAAATGTACCAAGCCCTCTTTCCTCACTGTGTGCCCTAGAAATAAGTGTCTTTTTGGTTTCCATTTTTCCTAAAACTTCGCCGTTGCTGACATGTTTCGTCTATGGGATTCTCAGCATCCTTCTGTAGAACCACATTTTTTTTACTTCACGTCTCGTCTTTATCTGCCATAATAGAGGAATGATATTGCGTAACAGTTCAGCACTCTTTTCTTTTTCCCCATTTCTCTCATCCTCTCCTAACTTCGTTCTACCGTCTTTGAATCTCATGTGTCAACGAAAAACAGATGCTCGGTTCATAAAAGTTAATTCCTAATCAGGATGCAGCATTTCATAAGTTTTGTAGCATTTTTGCCCAGTTTAGCACAGAACTTCCAAAACTGTCTTCACGTCCTGACTGCATAATGCAAAATAATCATCAGCGAATTACAGTATTTAGTAGTGTGTGTCCAAAGGGATATTGCAGCTGTTTTCAATCAAGAACAACAAAAGCTGATAGGTCTACTTAATAGGTATATAGTGATGATATACTAAAATTACGATAATCTAGGACGGGCAGAACTGCTTCTCTTAAAAGAAATCATGAAATCGTTTTTAATAAATTTTCTAGTCTTCCGAAAATATCACGTTGAAACTCGTACAATCACTGAAGGTAAACAACGTCGAGACTGGTCGAGGTAGATAGGTGACTGCTTGGTGCTGTAAGGTTGGATGTGAGGGTGATGTGATGGATTTTTCGCATGTTCAGTTCTTCATGAATAATTCTGTGTAGTGTTGCCATACCATCTCCAGACTTCATACCTATTGTCTTTATAAACACACGACAGTCATTGCGACTTGGAATTGGAAACAAACTTCTGATATATTTTTACATATATGTTTCTTTATTGTAGACAGCGTTTTTCAATTGTACTTACATACTCATATATATATATATATATATATATATATATATATATATATATATATATATATTACGCACACGTTTATATATATATATATATATATATATGTGTGTGCGTGTGTGTGATTGTGCAATGTTTATATTTAGGCAGCATATTTTAATTCAAACAGATTGTGTTAAATAATTTAGAAATATCATATCGATTAGTTTTCGTTGTGATCCTATTATGTTCGTGGATTAAACTTTGATAGATTTAGAAAATGAAAGATCACTACGAAAACTAATCGACAAGATATATCAAATATTATTTAACATAACCTATTTGAATATATATATATATATATATATATATATATATATATACATCTCTCTCTCTCTCTCTATATATATATATATATATATATATATATATATATATATATATATATATAAACAGTGGGAGTAGAGATATCTAAATTGGATGTCGATAGTCTGTTTCATACCAAAATACAATAGTCAGACCGTAAAATTTGCTTTTTTTATTTAACCATAAAACAGACTGTCGCTGCTAATGTTGAAACCAATAGCACACACATACACACACACATATAAATTCTTTATATTGAGAGACGTTGAAGTAATGATTGATGAATCGGAAAGCCAATTTCAAATTATATATTTCACTTATATGCTAATATTATATGAATCCATATAGCCTTGGGGTGCAACTAATTTAGGAAAAGGAAACTCTAAATTTAAACCGGATGACACTATCCTAGTGTGAATAAATGCGGCTGGGGGGGCGTCTTGTGAATCCACGTTCCCGCTGAAACTCTTACTATTAGCACGTCCTTTGATGCGGGATTAAAAGGAGCCCAAGGTTCCACAGAGAACGAAAAGAATTGGCTATAAATTCTTATAAATCTCCATCAGTAATCAATACTATCTCTTAAGATACATTTAAAGACATAATCATCCGTTTATTTGTGTGTGTGTGTGAGTGCGTGAGAATTCTTGACTACACCCATCCCCTAGGAGACATTCTTTAAAAATCTGAATTAGAAGGGTAGCTATATCTTATCTATTTGTACATATGTTTAAACTTATTCATAATCTAGAATACAGATTTAAGGAAAGTTGCATTGTTTTCAATTGTTTATAATTAACTTTCTCTTTCGTTATCTTTCTTTGTGTTTTTTTTTTATCAATCAAAGGACACACCCAAGATGTCTGTGTTTGTCTATCTTCATATGTATGTACACACGTATATATACATACTTATATATGTAACTGATTTTGTGATTGTTATATTTTCTTATATGTGTTTATACATGTAATTACATACACGTACAGACACACATAGATACATATTATATGTATACAGCTTATATGTTCTAACTTCGTTTTGCTTATGGCTTTCCAATTGTCTTTGGGCTTGAGAGTTAAATTGAATTATATTGAAGACATGACTTATTTTCTCATAAATAGACGTTAATGTTTTGAGGTAAAATTTTTTAATCATTTGATTCCAAACAAGGCGATAATGCCACTAGCATACTTGGGGGTTGCCTGGGTGTGAAAGAGAGCGAGAAAACTTTAATGAGAAGAAAATCAGAGAAAGACCATGCGTTGATATAAAAATATGAATGTGAACACAGAAGTCAATAGACTTTTTCATGCTTGAACGCAGACTTCATGACCTAAAAAATTCGTTCAAGCATGAAAGAGACTGTCGTCGCTCGGTATTGACTTCAGAGTTCCCTCTCTCTCTCTCTCTCTCTCTATATATATATATATATATATATATATATATATTTGGTTGGATCGCAAAAGCGTGAAACCCAGGGTCACAAACTCACATCATTCCAACCAAATATGTTAGCTCTATCTCTGATATTGAGCGCTTTCTAATAAGTACCGCGCATATAATATATAAATAATTATATATATATATATTTATTTATATTTACATACACACACTTTTCATATATATATATATATATATATATATATATATATATATATATATATATATATATATATATATGTATTCAGTTGGTTGTATGGATATGAGTTTGTAACCCTGGATTTCACGCTTTTGTGATCATCAGAGAGTCTGTTTGATGGTCGCAAAACCGTGAAACTCAGGGTTACAAACTCATATCCATACAACTGAATGTTATCTCTATCACTGATATTGAGCACTTTCCAATAAGTACCACACATGTTTAATATATATACAAGATATATATATATACACATATAAATATTTTCACGGCAACTGTTCCGACGAGTTGCTTTCTCTGCTTCCCAAACTCCATGAATTTAAGTGAGCTACTAGGGTGGCATCTCGGTCCCACCCTTTCACTATCGAAATGGTTAAATGTAACCACCTATTCTACTCAGACATCTTCTCTTGCACTTCCCGTCTGTGGAATTCTCTTCCTCTTACTTACTTCCCTGATAACTATAATCTTCAAATATTCAAGTGTAATGTAGATCAACATCTTATGATGTTCTTCTTGATCTTGTTCCCTGTCCTTCTCTATATCCTCTCCCCAAACATGCCACTTTACGCTTGTTCTCTACCCTCTGTAACTCCTTGTGTGGTAGTGGAACTCCTGCCTTGCTTCGGGTGAAATGCTTACCATATATATATATATATATATATATATATATATATATATATATATATATATATATATATATAAAGAAATATAGTCTTAAGGTGTGCTATATTTATGGAATAAAGTGCTCAATATCAGAGATAGAGCGTGTGTAAATATAAAAGTGAACATAGAAGTCAAAACTTAGAGGCGACAGACTGTTTCATGCTACATGCAATCGTCACGATCTGACGATTGCATATAGCATGAAACAGACTCTCGCCTCTAAGTGTTGACTTCTATGTTCACTTGTATATATATATATATATATATATATATATATATATATATATATATATATATATATATATATATATTTAAATTCCCAAGCGGATAGAATCCAGGTAGAACTCAATGTCCACGACAGAGTAAGAATATAATATAAAAGGCTCAAACACTAATATTCCATGGTCATAATTTATTACATTGGAATCGTAATTACGATCCAATTCATCAGACCTACAAATTCAAAAAGAAATTCAATTCTTTTTGAATTTGTAGGTCTGATGAATTGGATCGTACGTACGATTCCAATGTAATAAATTATGACCATGGAATATTAGTGTTTGAGCCTTATATATATATATATATATATATATATATATATATATATTACACATTAGTATGCCCTTGTAAGTATGTGACGCCGAGCAATATTAATTTGAATCATTTTTCACCCCAAACAAGGCGATAATGCTACAAGGACACATCGGGAGAATACTTCCGTTAGGAACAATGACAATTAAGTAACAGGATTCAGGAAAACAGAAGATTGCGGAGTATTGAAATTGTTGAAGATGGTAGATGGCAAGAAGCCAAGAAATCGGAACAGAGTTCTACAGTCGAGAAGTAACATAAAAGAAACTATTAGAATAGAACTTAAGGTTGCATATGGCTAATTCAGCGGTAAAACGATGAGACCCTGTTGCCAATCTACAAGGTGGTCGGAAAGTCTTGACGCCGCCCCCCTATCACTCTTCCAAACTGCAGGATTTCATGTTAGCCATCTGAAAAAAAAATTATATTATGTAGGAGTGACAAGACTTTCGGATCACTCTGTAGTAGCAGGCTTAAATTCATTCTATTGAGATACGAAGAAGGAAAGCTTATTATAACAACTGCCAAGAAAATAATTATTTTAAATTTAGTCTTTCTCAATTCTTAGGGAAAATTAAGTAATTTCTTATTCGAAATACAGTCGTCCCTCGTTTATCGCGGTAAATCAGTTCCAGACCCTAACGCGAGAAGAGAATTTCCGCGAAGTTGGATACTTTATTTATAAGTCGAATATTTTTGTAGTTAGAATGTAGAAAACCTGTTTACGAACTTCTAAATACAGTTTTGACATTATAAGAACTCTTTAGACATAAAATGACACCACTTAACACTTATATTACCCAATATATTAGATAAAATAAGAGAAACTTATACATATTAGACGTTACAAATATCATATTATTATTGCACATTAAAATCACACACAAAGTTCTTACGTTTACATCTCTTCATCGTCGAACAAGTTGCATTATTTTTCTGGTTTAGTGTGAATCTCGGAAAATAATGCAACTTGTTCGATGATGAAGCGATGAAGAGATGTACTGCATAACAAAGGTTACTGATCTTCTAAAGCACGATTTCAGTAGAAGAGTCTTCAGGTGGGGCGTCGTCTTTTTCTGCTGAAGTCATACTAGTCCTAGCGGTGGATGTCTAAGAGCGCGGCTGAAAAAATCGTGATAGGCAGTTGCTGGCGCTGTCTTTTCATCTGCGTGAGGAGGTTTTTGTAGGGTTCCATCGCTCCATCAAGTGCATTCCGGAACCGAAAAAAACCGCAATAAAATGAAACGGCGAAAGTCGAACCGCGAAGTGGCGAGGGACGACTGTATATGATTTGTGTAAATGAATTCAATTTTAACATCAAACACTTAACGAGTGGATATCATATACATAAAACTCTGAGTACGGACAGATAAGTTGTCCATTTATTTTGATTTTCTTCTCTATCCTTTGACATTGAGTAGTTTAGTAATAAAGACTGTTTGCCTTAAAAGGCATTCTCCTCCCAAAACACCCCAGACAATCGACTTTGTCCACTTTCTGACCATGAGACTCGTGTTCGAATCTCCATTTGTCAGGAAGGTGAATTCCTGATGTTATCGGTCTAGATCCCAGCGCGCGGCACCTTTGGAAAGTGCATGTTAACCATATCACAGGTTGACCCAAGTCTTGAGAGTGAAATTGGGTTGAGGGAACTCTTTGGGAGTCGTCGATGACTGTGCAAGCACGAAGACTCAAGTCATCGTGAGCGCGGGTTGATCACTCCAAATAACGCGCTCTCTCCCCCAGAAACTGTAACTAAGGTCCGCTCATCATAGTTGCAGTATAAACCACAGGTGGGCTCTCTGGATGTTGAACAAACACATATGTGCCTGTGCTTCTGCAACCGGGATTATCTGGCGGCCTAGAAGACAGGCATTTTTGAATAGGAGCGGCCAGTCATTATTATATTACTAATATATATATATATATATATATATATATATATATATATATATATATTGCCTTAATTACATTATATTGTTAAAGTTAATCTGGAAAAAAAAGCACGTGTGAGCATTAAATGAAGACTGAACTCTAAAGGCCACGTGGTCGACTAGAATAACAGACGAACCATTATGGTAAAAGATACATTTTATGCTGACGCATAGAGAATTGTTGATGCATTTAACAATTATTTTCCTCCTCTTTTTCATTTCCTCTCATTACTATTTTTTTTCCCCATATTTTCTTTTATTTTTGGCAGGAATTCTACTTGCCTGTTTTATAGTCTGTGGTAAAGCATTGCACCATAACGCAACTCTACAAACGCAGAAAATTACTTGCTCCACCTCATGTGTATATATATATATATATATATATATATATATATATATATATATGTGTGTGTGTGTGTGTGTGTGTGATTTTTTCACTCCAACCAAGGAAATAAATCCACTAAGAGGAAAGAAGTTATTGTTACTGAATGTTAGAGAATATGAGAAAAATATGCTATTAAGTAAAGAGGACAATAAAAGAACTAAAATTAAGAAGAAGACGATTGAGATTTCACTTAATTTTTTGATGATCAAAGCTGACTGGGAAGCAAGAAGACGGAAGAGAGTTCCACAAGCAAGAAGTGCGATAGAAGAAACTAATACCATAGAACTTGAGGTTACATCTACCCATTTCAACTGTAAAAAGATAAACCATTGCAGCCAATCTCTACCACCCTCCCTCTCTTTCTTTCTCTCTTATACACATTATTAAGTTTCTAAATAATAAAAATCTATTAAACAATAGACATGAGTTAACGGTTTTTTGCCGACATCATCAAATCTTTGTTTAAATAATGAGGTTATAATTTTTTTTTAAATCCATAGTCGTAATAAATAGCTTTAATACCCTACAAAAAAGATAACCCTTTATGAAGTCGTCAAAAAACAAAAAAAAAAATACAAAAAAATAAATCTCCCTAGACACGTAAACCAGACTAGACTAAATCATCTTTCGTTTTAAATTTAGACACCCCAACCTTACCCTAACTGGACACCTAGAAATGTAACTCTTTACTGATACAAATTATTAACATCATGCGCCCCTTCTATATGAAAAATCGCGCTGGCCGTTACCATGGAAATTTTGATTTCAATAATGAATCTGCTATTAAAACACGTAAATTTCAGAAATAAGTTATTCCCCAAAAAAAATTCGCTTGAAGATGGAACAGCGCTTACTTTAATTCAATTTAATTCAAATAATTATATTGAAGTTTTCGGCTCTTGTTTTGAAACATGAGAACTCTTATGTAGCGTGTTGGAATCATATTTTTAAATAAATAATTATATATATATAAAGAGAGAGAGAGAGTGAGAAAGAGAGAGAGAGAAAATGATTTCAAAAATATTTTTAAAGAACAATTTCGAGTTAAGAAAATTAAAATTTATTAATAAAAAAAGAAAAACAGATGCCAATATCATAGCATTTTCAAGGATTGAAGAATTAATAATATTAAATTGTATTAATATAATTCAATCATTTAAGTGCCATACGTGAGAAACGCTTGGGCGATCATGCCCCTTTCGATTGATGACTGACTAGGCACAAGGTTTTGCTGAAGTAGGTTGCCATCTCTTTTGGCGGTAGATTGGTTGCCAACCAAGGCTATAGGATCCAATCTACCCTGCTCATCAACATATAACTGGGGGATAGACAAAATAAAATTTATACCTTACCTAAATATATTTGTGCGTAATTGAATGTAACGAACTCGATTGGAATTCGAACTTGGCTTTCTGAATTCTCATTTCGAGACGTTATGCATGACACCACAATTAAAATGAATAAGTGTAAATTCTATTAATGTAATCATATTGTATTAATTAAAAGTATATAGCAGCAACGCCTCTGATCGGGAGATTGGAATTTTTCAGGAGCATGGAACTAGCTCTTAATTGTTATTGTGGTAGCATCCGTTAGGGTCTCCGTTATGGACAAATAGTGAGTACTCAAAGAAAGCACTATGGAAATATAAAAATACCATCAATACGCACATACTAAAAAAATTGCAGCGACTTAACCCAAATCCGTATAAAATACTACCAAACAACCAACATGAACTCTTTCATGACATTATATAATATCAGATAATTTCCTAAATCAAACTTTATTCCAAAATATAACTTCAATAAAACTACAACATAAAACATACATATCACCGTCTCTAGTAATTATGTCCACACAAACATGTATTTTTTTTAAAAATCGAGTTTACCCCAAGCAAGGCAGTAAAGCAAGGGGTTACTGCGCGTGGAAGCGTTAGAAAGAGGAACATAGTTATGGAGCGAGAGCAGAAGAAGTGTAATCAGGAAGACAGTAGATAGCGATTGACATTGTATTAATATCTTTGAAGATCAAAGTTGGCTGGAAAGCATAGAGCCGGAAGGGTATTTCACAAGCGAGAATTGCGAGAAAAGAAACTGTCAGCGTAGAATTTATGGTTACATCTAGCCAGCTCAACTGTTAATTGGTAAAACTTCGTTGCCAGTCTGGGTAGTGCTGCCATAGCTCAAGAGAGTGGCTGCTGGGAGACCCAATGTCTAGTATCAAGACACTGCACCATGCCACATAAGTAGGAGAATCAAGTTATGACTGTCAGACAATTTCTGCGACCGCGTCAACCCTTACATCTGGCCACCTATCTCCCCAGACTAAAATCCACATGATTATTATGTGTGGGATGAAACTGAGCGATGAACTGAAGGCAAGGATTATAGCAGCATTCACCAAATTAAACAAGGATACCGTCCGGGCCATGGGGGTGGCGATATAAAGAAAGCAACCTTACCGTTTGGTTGCTCTAAACGAACTGAAAAATGACCGGTGCTTTTGTCGCTTTATTGAGTGACGTCATTAAGCGACTGTCCTGTGACCTACGTGACTTATCTCCACCAAAGTCAGATAAGCGCTTTCTGTATCATTACGATAGGATCAAAAGTCGATATTTATATGTGCATGTAACAGCATCAGATATTTCATCCTCTTATTAGCCATAAGCCAAGTTCAACTAAACTTCAATCAGCAGCAGATTTAGAATGGTGAATAGAAAGGAAAAACATTTTTTTCTACTTAAAATGTTGCCAAGTTCTGATGTCGATTAAGGCAAGATATTTTTCTAAAATATCATTATACCACCGACGGTTCTATGTTAGATGTGACTGTTCGTATACTGTGTAGCCTACTAGTTAAGGACGTGATAATTAAACACACACACATATATATATATATATATATATATATATATATATATATATATATACCCATTCAAACATACAACGTGATGCATTGTGCTTTGAACGAAGTACATGCGACGATCTGCGTCGGAAGACACACCTCTCAAAAGATTGTTATCTATGGTGGATGCATATTAGAAAGCTTATACTGACACCTGAAACCATCTAAAACATTAGTGGCATTTACACGAAATCGCTTTACGTGGTCACACTGTGAATTATTTTTTGTTCTTTAGTTTTCCTCACTACTCATGATATCTTTTATCTGATGAGGAGCTGCTGAGGTCGTGTGTTAGGTCGATGTAAAATTTTTCAGCATTTTTTATTTTTTTGTTTTTAGTAAAATTTACATTTCGATTTTGATTAGGTGAATTCTTTATAGAATTTTTTGATATATTGAAATTATAAGAACCAATCTTCTATATTTATACAAAGTTTATTTTTCAGTTGGTTTTAGATTAAATTAATCTACTTTGTAAAAACCAGTATGACATTTCAATTTTAATGAATTATACACCGCTTTCCACTATATTATTTGGATAAGTTTTATATTCCCTAAAATTATTTATCATTTTATTTGTTGATATTTCTTATACAAACTAATAAGTTCATCAAACATAATTGCATTTTTATAATCTTATGATTCTGAACATTCCATATTATGTGTAATTAAATCAACCGTAGAAAAGACTTTTTTATACGGTTCATATTAAATGAATTGCTGGCCCCCAAAACGTACACCTTGCTATTGAGAGCAGCGCTATTAGTCAGTTAAAAGCAACATATGTCCAGTGCAGAAATATATACGAAACTATCAAAGATTAAGGATGGAGCCCATGAAAGCCGGATTCTGTTTAGTGGCCATTGCTGGAGAACTAACACGGAGTTGCGCATCAGCTTTTATTATGTGGTCCAAATGATAGGAAAAAGATTAAACGGTAGACTAGCAAGAACCTTTACCGATAATGTCGTAGGTGACACCAAAAACAGAAAGGAAGAATTCGATATAGACATATCCAGAATTCATCATTAGAAAGAAGTGATCAGAAGTGTCCGTTCGGAGACGATCCGATAAAGTGATATAATATTTAAATCTTCTACAGAAATATTTAGAATATTTAAGATGTTGTAACGTAATAAACAAATTCTTATTTTTGAAATGTAGTACCTGAGTCTGTCATTTTTTATGCAAGTTTAAATTATTTATTTTTAATTGTAAAGGTTACTAATGAACATTAACCCACATTTGATACATTTTTCCGAATATTTGTTACAATATGAAGTAGGTGTTTATTTGTCAAAAACAAACTTTTATATAAATACCAAAATGAAAACAAAAGCAAGAAACTGTATACATAAAACTTTTCAAAATGGCAGTATTTCTTTCTGAAAAGAAAAAAAAAAACAATTCTTGTGCTGGCATGCTATTTCCGCCATTTTTTTTATATTCTCAAGCTGATGAATTTTCTTCTCTGTTGCGTTGTGATTTATTTCCCGCCTTCAGACATTTTCAATGCTTCTTTCCATCTAGAAAATATTATTAATTCCATTGCCTACTCACCTGTCTAAAACCATAATGTTACTGAACTGTTTAGTCGTTGGTAGGTAACAGTTAATTTTCTACGACTATCCCTTGTTTTTTTTTTTCACCGGTCATTGGCAATAGACTACAATTTGCGTAAATATTTTCTAAAACAATCAAAAGAATCTTCACCCAGAAAAAAGAAAAATTAAAAAAAAAATGGGAACATTAATCTTGGTCGTTTTTTTTTTAATTTTTACTATTTTCGTTCACATTATTTCTCGCATCAAAACGCTCTCACAGATCATAAATTGTTCGCTGTTATTCATTTTGCGACGAGTCGAATGGTGAATCTAATAAACGTATTGTTTACTGAATAAACCATGTTTGGAAAAAAAGTGTTTACTCTTTTTGAATAGATATTAAATTATAGATCCTTATATTTCTATTTGGATACTGACATACAAGAATATTGAGTAATCCATGCCAAAAGTAAGTAATTTACTTTCACAAGACAAAACTTTTCAAGATGTGCGTGATCACAAGGAGGGAAGGTCGAACACTCAGTAAGTTTCCATTACAGTTATATATATATATATATATATATATATATATATATATATATATATATGCTTATGTATATATGTGTGTTTATATATATATATATATATTTATATATATATATGTGTGTGTGTGTGTGTGTGTGTATGAAACTAATTGTAACTTGAGGCGTGAAAGTGATACTCAACATGCATTGTTGATTCCCCCGTCCATAGTGTATTTGTATATATATCTTTGTGTCTCTCTTTCTATTTCTCACTACACACATACGCACACATATACACACATAATTATATATATATATATATATATATATATATATATATATATATATATAACATACCACGCGTTGATTGAATCCATGTTAGTAAAATTGGGTAGCCGATACTGTTCAGAGGTCAACGAGATGGCTATACTAGCACGAATCGTGATCGGGGGTTTGTACATAATGAGTTTGTACAAAAAATTTGGTGCACTTTCCCAACAACTGTATCTGAGGTTTGTTTAACATAAATGTCTGTATAAACCAAAGTGGGTGGCTATGACGGTGTTAAAGGGATTGGTTTGTTTCCTTAGCCGACGGCTGTATGCGCAAACATGTAGATGGCTATATATATATATATATATATATATATATATATATATATATATATATATATATATATATATATGTGTGTGTGTGTGTGTGTCAGTTGAAAGAAGAAAATAAAATGAGATTCAGCAGTCCTTCCCTCACTTCTCTATGGTTGTGAATCGTGAAACTTCAAATGCGAGCGCGTCAAGAAATTGGAAAATTTTGACATGCGAGTTCATCATTCATTCCATGTTTGGAATTCAGTGTCAGGAAGACATTAAGTCATCTTCACCCTTGAGTCTGTGGTTTGCGCCTGTTCCACTATTTTCAACTCTGTTCTTATCAGCGACCAAATTTGGAGAGTGAAGCATACTATCTGCAGAGAAGAACACCATGTGCTGATGCACCTTGTTTACGGTAATTAAATGTTGCCTAAAAAGACTGACTAACCCTCTCTACACTTATTATTTTAACATGAACTCATCTATCCAGTATGAATAGAACATCTACTCGTGGAACATTGGCAAAAATTGGGTTGCAAATGTGTAGCGCTTTTTAGTCGTACGTTTGTCGCACTGAATTACTGCATTTTTAATGTTTTCATTTGATTAAACTCGTCTTCGCTCATTCTTTTCTTTTCAGTTTTCCTTACAGTCTTAATAACCAGCAACTATGAGTGTTATATGAACAGTAAGATAAAACAAATGAACTTAAAAGTATATAATAGAATTTGCTTCAGACGGCAAGCCATAGTTTATCACAGTGGTTCCCAAACATTTTTTTTCTCTGGACCGTATTTTCGGAATGAAAATTTGCACACGCCCCACCAAACTTTTTGTGTTAAAACGTACATTAAAAAAAAAAAAAAAAAAAAAAAAAAAATACAGAGTGAGAGGGTTAAAGGGAGATAACCGCGGATTCGAAATCAGAACTTTCATAATTCTCTCCTCCAATTTGCGGACCCTACTTACTATATTTTTAATACTTGATATAATGCAAAAATATCACAGTGATAAAATCAGTCAATAATCCTTTATAACTATTGATACGGGGACTCATGCATGCAATTACAAGTAATCCATAATAACATTTTAAATTTTGAAATCACATTTATTTTGGCATATGAATTTTTAAAACTTTTTCTAAATATTTGATTGTTTTTCAATTATTTCGCCTCACCTGCTATCCCCTTCTGTCGCACCTATCAGGCGCTTTGCACCGTTTGGGAACAACTGGTGTATCAAGCTACTGAAAATCGTGGAAACAATTCTTTGTCAAGGACTAATAACTTCAGATAAACATCTGTCTAGATTTCTGATATGAGGTATTTTAATTATTTACATTATTTACATTGTTCGGACTGTTGTCCTTATCTTTATTTCCATATTCAAGGACATAAGAGTTGTGAGTTCTATACCTGGCTACTGTAGTGGTGAAAAAAAAAACATGGAGAATTGAGTTAAAGGGAGATAACTGAAACACTTGGAAGAGGCATAACACATGGAACTGGAACAATCCCTCCCGGTGGACAAAATAAAGTGTTCCAAGGCGTACAACGGCCGAAACGTCATGAATTCAGGCAAATGATTCCATACGACAACAAAGGCAATCACATGAAAGTTAAAAGAAGACTATGTAATTAATTAATTAATGAAAGATAAAAGACAATGATTACTCAATTATCTGAAAATCAGGCAAAGAAATAAAAAAATCTCTTTCATTCTTCAATATGAGTGTGAATAATAAAAATAATATAATAAATATAATAAAATATAAATATAATAAAAAATATGAGTCTGAATAATAAAAATGAAGGCTTCGTGAAAGTTGTATGGATTGGAAAATTTTTATCAATGAATTCTTAATTCTCTATTCTCTTGATAATAATTGAGTTCAAGATATGAGTTCAATCTTGTCGAATTCTAATCTTTCAGTTCCAATTCTAGCTAAGAAAAAGGCGTTGTTACAACGTTTCTGCAACGGCACATAGAGATTAAAAGAGTGTTTTATGTAACGTTGCAAATACGTTGAATTGTAACGTTATATTAGCAGAAACTAGGTAATGAATTCCAGAAAGAGACGAGAACGTGCATTCATCATTTAAATTCGTCATTCAATTTTTTTTTTAAAGTACGAAAATAAATTTGATACCTTCACCATATATTGTTTCTCAGGTGATGGCTCCAAGATACTATGCTCCGCTAAACCATTTCAGCTGGCGTGCTAAACTTGCGTGATGGGTGGTGTTGACACTGCTCCACTGGGCGAAGGAGCTCCTCGACGCAGGTTAGCGGCCAGAGCGGAAGGGTTCCTCAGCTGATCTACAACGGTCACGTGTTCGCGACCAAGGCTACTTGGAGGACATGGGCTAACCTGGAGAGGGATAGACTCAGTCAAGTTAAAAACCCAAGACACGCCACGTGATGAGCAAATCAAGAAACCATTCGCAGAGACCCAGTTTCTGGCACACAACCGTGGCAGACATAGGAGAATATTGGACAGATCGGAACGTCAGTGCCCAACGACTCCTTCCGGGATTAAAGGCGAAAGGATGGATGATCAGTTTGGAGTTAGGAGAATTGTTGATAGCAAAGTTACTGCAACGTCGGTACACTGTCGCATATCTTCCAACGGAAATATAACATACCCGCCAAGTTACTAGAAAGTTCCTTTTTTAACTGGAAAGATTCCAGCTTAAACATTCACATTCTTTAAAATAATTTAATGAAGACACATAAGTATTTTTAGTGTAGTCTATATACTCAGAAACGTGTCTTGAATCATTATACACACTAACAAGATGAAATACTTCCTCAGTATTTTGAGGAGAACCCTATGTTTATAATTACCTCCTGTTAAAAGGTGTTGAAATATGCATCGAGTGTATTCTGGGTCCTAGAATCTTGCTTATTCTAATTAACACTCCATTAACCCCTCTCCTTGAAATTAATCTACCGGTAAAATTATCACCCTGTATGGCTTTTGGGATAGATGCAAATATTTCGACCAAATTCCTTAAAGTGTTCCTGTCGAAAGAACATGTTAAAGCCGTCTTCCAGTAAAAGAATGGCATCATGTTAATAGCTATAAGATATCTCTTGCATCTCTGGTACGCAAAGAATTTGCCTTACGAAAATGTATTGTAAAATGTTTATACAGCATTTCGCTATAGATTTATATTAATAAAAGAATCTAAGAGCTTAAACAAATCTAAAATAATTTGAGATATATTTGTACTGCTTTCATAAAACCTAATGTCTATATTTGTCTCTAAATAGATTGTCTCATATGATGGCTGCCTCTAGACGTACTGTCGACCTCGTCTCATTTTCTTTTCTTTATCGAGTCTTTGGCATTGTTCATTGTCTTATGCTAGTTAAGCCTCTAGAAGGAATAAATAAATAAATATAAAAGGCTCTATTCATCATGTTCTACGTAGCCTTGGTGTCTCTCTAGATAAACCAGATTTTTTTCAGGATAATTCAAGTCGGAAGAAATGAGGTCTTAGATTTCAAAAAAGGAGAAGGCTTATACTTAGCATCAGGAAGAGGCAGCTGAAGTTTCTGGGACACATAGTGAGGAAGGAGGGCCTGGAGAATCTAATACTCACTGGTCGAATAGAGGGAAAGAGAGACAAGGGAAAGCAGCGCATGACATATCTGGCGAGCTTGAGCAGGTGGATGATAGAAAGTGGTTTGGGGGAAGAAGCAGAGGGAAGAAACTTGTTGACAGCTGCAAGGGATAGAGGGAAGTGGAGAGCCATGATCGACTACGTCCTGAAAGGACATGACACATAAAAAGGAAGAAAAGAAGAAAAGGAACCCCGGCTTGTCTAACAAAACGCTCTCTTTCAGGGAAGATGTTTTGTTTAAAACGAAAATATGAAGAATGTTCTTGTGATTTGAACCAACTTTTATTTTATTTTAGTTATTTTACTTAATGTTTCTGCTGTGTTCTGATCACACAACGCAAAGACAAACCATAAAAATCATTTTCTAGGAGATTATAGCCTTTTATATAGCAAACTTGTGTGGGAACAATTAAAATCCAAAAGAAACGCCAATTTTTAGCATCACTGAAAGTAGAAATATAGGCGTGACTGTAAATATGTCGAAGGGACATGTATATGTATATATATATATATGTATATATATATATATATATATGTATATGTATATATATATATATATATATATATATATATATTTATATATATATATATGTATATATATATATATATATATATATTATATATATATATATATATATATATATATATATATATATATATATATATATATATATATGGTTGGATAGATGTGTGCTTGTGACCCTGGGTTTCACGCTTTAGCGATCGTCAGACAAAATGATTAATTTTTAAAAAAAATTCGGTTTATGTTGATTGCGTGTATTGGTGTGATCGTGGAAGTGGTGGGGGAAACTTCGCCGTTTTTTCATCGTACTGACGCAAACATCGATGTATGCAGACACATATATTATACATACTTGGTCGTCCGTCGGGACTCATACATATATAAACATATGTGGGCAGTTTCGGATATGACATATGTATGTATACGGGTGGTGTTGTGTCTATACATACGCATTTGTATGTTGAAATTTAAAGATTGGAAGTGTGGCGGAAATGTCTCGTGAATGTATACATGTCATATATTTTATATTTCCGCTGAATAATATTTCATCGCATGTATGTATATACGTCTGGTGGGGTTTGTGTGAAATTATGATAGGTAAAAATTATTATTATTTATATTTATTTTTAAATTTTGAAAAAAAATGGCGGTTTATTTGTTATATTTAAAGCTGGTTATTTGTTATTATTTTTTTTTATTTATTATATTTAAAGCTGGTTATTTGTTTGTTTTCTAATAAGTACCGCGCATATAATATATAAATAATTATATATATATATATATATATATATATATATATATATATATATATATATATATATAATTGTCATAACAGGGCAAGGGATGGAACAAAGTAATATGAGAAAAAAGAGATAAATTTGGCAGGTGTTCTGGAAATTGAGGAACAGAGAAGTGTAGGTAGTGCTCATATTCATTGGAGTACTTGGAAATATACCAAAAATACTTGAAATAAGTTTGAAAGAATTAGACATTTGAAGGCAAAGATTCTAAGTTACAATACCGTATTTCAACAATATTTCAACAGAATGTCTTCAAGTATTGTTTAACAGTGCCATCTGTTGAAGAAGACAAACTTCTGTTGAAATATTGATTAACATTTTCATCTGTTGAAATATTGATTAACATTGTCAAGCACTGTGTTTTTTCTTTTCTTTATCTCTTCTTAAATCGTGAACTTCTCTTTACTGTAATAATGTGACACATGAGGACATCAACAATTTCAATTGTAGTTAGAGCTCTCGGATTGTTTGGGA
This sequence comes from Acanthosepion lycidas, assembly GCA_963932145.1. Classification (NCBI taxonomy): domain Eukaryota; kingdom Metazoa; phylum Mollusca; class Cephalopoda; order Sepiida; family Sepiidae; genus Acanthosepion; species Acanthosepion lycidas. The sequence continues at coordinate 102,223,775 of OZ010573.1, read as the reverse complement.
AAGTTCCGATAGACTCATTGAAAGGATTTCTGGTTGCCCAAACCTTAAAGAAATACAAAGAAATTTACTCGCAAGTACAACCCACACCTTACGAAGGGCTTTATCTATGTAAATATGTGTGATCTTAGGACCTTATTTGTTTTATGTTCCTCAAAAAATGTTCAGTGGAAAATGTCATGATGCTATCTCTGACATCAGTTTCTGGTTGGGACCCGGAAAGAAATGAGTATAGACCAGAAATCAAAGGAATAATAATAATAATATTAGGTTGGTGCAAAAATAATTTCGTTTTCTCACATAGTAACATATGTTAGAAAACGAAATTATTTTTGCACCAACCTAATAATAATAATAATAATAATAATAATAATAATAATAATAATAATAATAATTCGCTGGTTTACTAGGAGAGGATCAAACCTAGGTATCGGGTGTTGTTTTTTAAGCTGATACGATAATGGTTTTTACTCAATTGGAAGAAGCAAAGTGTTGTCATAACGGTTTTTAATCTAAAAAAGGAAGATTACATTCTAATTTATAGAGTAGTCTTTGACTCTGAAACACATATTCCATCTTTAAAAGAATGCATTCGCATTGACCAAAACATTCACGCCAGCGATGGAATCCCTATAACGTTATCCCAGTGGTTTACACATGGACATAATGCTAAACTTATAAGATTTAGCATGTTAGAAAATTTTCCAAACTCCATACAAAACGCGGTGGAAGAACAATCATACTTAACTCTAAAAGAATTACAAAAAAAGACTACATTACCAACCAAGAGGTCGTCCTTTATTTTCTGCAAAACAAATACGTTATGCCTTACTAATGCGCTATACGTCTCAACAAGTCTACAAATCACTTGTGGAGTAATTTCCATTACTATCATTTTATTTATTAGAGAAAACTTTTTTAAAAATTAAACGTTTTCACTGTGAAATGTGTTCCCTGGTCATGGTACGTCATGATAGTGATGATACTACAGAGGAGTAGTAATTGACTTAATTTCTCGAAGAGATCTTACGGTCCCATCTGTCAGAATTCATTTGTGCTCGTTTTGCTATACTTGATTATGCAGATAAATTTATTATAAAATATAATGAATCCACTACGAGAGAGTTTGCTGAAAAAATTTTGGAAACTTATTCTCTAAAATATGTTCTTACTTGTGAACAGCACACAGGAAAGGGAATTCACTTTGCAGCAAAAATTGCTGTGAATATATTTTACAACAACAAACGAACGTTTTCACCGGATGAAGTTTGAAAAAAATTATAGAATATTTTTAAAAAGGCAAATTGATTTATAGGGAAATAAATTGATTTATAGGGAAATTACTGCTTAATTTTTTAATAACTTTTTTTGTTTGTTTATAATCTTTTATTCATGCTTTTCTGCTTAAAAAGAGAAAAAACAAACAATCTGTGTATTTTGGGACAATTTTAACATGACGTAGATCAGGGGTTTTCAAACATTTTGACTTGCGGACCCCTTTATATTTCAGGTTTTACTTTAGGGACCCCCTTATAAACGCTTATGAAATTTATACATAAATATTTGCTGAATATAACATATAATTTTGCATGAATGCAATAATAAGTGTTCAAATAAATTAAAGCTGCATGTTGCTGCAAAATGTAACAAAATTAAATTTTGCTATATTAAAATATTAATTTTACATGTAAATGAAAACAGTAATAGTATTTAACAAATAGTTTTATTGTCAATTACACACACAGGAATCGCAAAATAGATCCAAAATTCAAATCCTTTGGTTCCTTCTCTGCATGAATAGAATCCATTATCTTTATCAATTTAAGATACAAATTATATTAGTATATCAAATCTATGAAATAGTTTATTGAATCAATTTATTTTATGATTGGCCTATAAGTTACTTATAAGCACTTATAAGTTGCACGTCACCCATAAAAAAGTCTTTTCCTGTCCACGGACCGCCTATCTTCTCCTTGCGGACCCACTGTGGTCCGCGGACCACAGTTTGAAAACCCCTGTTGTAGATAAAACAGACATAAATTGACTATAAACCAAATAGGTCTGTTAGAAATTATACTGAAATGTGGGGCCGTATATACTAGTGGACCGTATTTCAAATAAATAAATTAGTTATTTAAAATTTCAGAAGCGTTTTATTCATTTCCTATAAAGTGCGTCATTTCATGTGACAATCTAATACTACTATTACTTATTAATATTATTTTTATTATTATTAATGTACCTACCAGTACTGCTACTTTTATTAATATTAATATTGCTACTACTACTACTACCTATTCTTCGTCTTCATTTTCTACTTATTATTATTATTATAAAAATAAGATCACCTGAAGCCACTGATGCTTAAAAAAAAACTGCCTCAAACAAAGCACGGGAACAAACGCCAATAGGAACAGCTCACATCCTGTGAATATATCTCTGGAATTCCAACATACATGGGAGTGGTCTCATTTACAGAAATTCGAAAATTGCCAGACGAAGCCATCCGGTTGAATTACTGAGTGTTTGCAATAATAGTAATAATAATAATAATCAGAGTGATACTGAAATGTTCTTGGCCTAACCCATTTCCCGAAATGAATATATTGCAGTTTGATTTACGGAAGTAGGCCGGGTCCAGAACTTTTTAGAGTCCTCGCGTATTACTACTACTGCTACTACTACGACTACTACTACTAATAATAATAAATTAAATATTAATTTTCTTGGAAAATTTAGAATCGGATAGGATAAAAATAACAATGTTTTAACAAAAAGGCGTTGTAAATCATATTTATAGAATAAACAGATGAATATAATCTAATCTTTAATCCACAATCCACCTAAGGAAAGCAAGAGAAATACATCATGTTATGCTCCCTCCCTTCGATCTGAAAGTTTAAAACAATTCCCGTGTCAATATGGACAAGTATCAGTTTAATAATAATAATTATGAAAACTGTTTGCTGGTCCTGGTCCTATTCATTTTTTGGCTCGTTGTAGGCATTGCTTTTGGCAGAGTGCCGACCTATTTGGCAAAGTGCAGTCAGATGCCCAGCAGATGTCTGGGATGCATTTGGCTTTCTGGCGAAAGCAGACGGCAAAGTAGAGCGATATTGCTTTACGCTTTGAAGCGCGGATGATTTTTTTTTAATTTCAAAGAGCTTTTCGTTTTTGAAACTTTCTAAACATACACACACAATATATATATATATATATATATATATGGCAATTGTTCCAATTTAAGTGTAGTACTAGATTGGCAACTAGGTTTCATTATTTTACTGTTGAAATAATTAAATATATCCGTAAGTTCTATTCTAATAGTTTCTTTTCTCGTACTTCTCGCCTGTGGAACTCTCATTTGGTTTCTTGCTTCCCTCTCATATACGATCTTAAAAATTATGCAAAGTCAATCGCCATCATCTGTCTCCCTGAAATCTGTGTTTCTATAGTCTTTTCTAATATCTCAACATCTTTCACACTTAGTAACCTCTTGTGACATAATCGCTTTGTCTGGGGTGAAATAATATATATATATATATATATATATATATATATATATATATATATATATATATACATTAGGAGGATTTGAGATAATCATAATTAAGTAATTCATCGACCGTAGAAGAAACCTCAACAGAATGCAGAAAGCACTGGATTGCTGTTTCGTCCTATATTTGGGACTCATCCATTGAAACCCAGACAGTTACGTTATGAGGTAAACGTCATACCAACTGCACCAAGGGGCCTCGCTGACGAAGTGGTAACGAATTAGACTCGATATAGCGCCGCTCGATCACATATTCCGTCGTGAAACTCATCCGATGAATTACTCAATTATGATTATCTCAAATCCTCTTAATAATTTCTATCACTTCTATATCCTTGCTTGAACAGGCTTCTACTGCTCTGGATGGAACGGCTTGGGGATATTAGTTGTGGCTCGTGGGGACACAATCCTATGGCTAAGGGAAACTCGGATGAGCTCCACCACGTTGAGGTTTTTTCTAGACCCGATGAATTAATCATATATATATATATATATATATATATATATATATATATATAAAGAACTAATGTATTTATTTTTAATAAGAAATTTTTATTAATTCGCACGTTATTATGGTGGATACTCGTATTTGAAATAGATGGCCCATTTCTATTTATTAAACAATGAATGAGTCTTATAGGTGTCTTTTCTTATTCATCCAGATCTACTTTTGCATATGTATATAAACCAACTATCTATCAACCTGAGTCTGTTGATATTCGATGTTTGAAGAAGTTAAGGTCCAAAATAGTTTTACACCGGCAAGCAAAAACAGTAATAGAAGGAAATGTTGGTTGCTTGATTCGTTTTCTATAGTTTATCAACCTTTTGCAAGTTATTTAAAGCCAGCAAATATTTTTAGATTGTAAAAATCCTTTTGGGGATAATAATGGTTTAATGATACAATTGTTATTAATTAACACATAGCTGGAGGGAGAACAGGTGGATTCACACCTTTCACAATCACATTTATGCGTGAGTGAATATAATGAACCCAACAGGAATTGGAACTCGTCTCTCTGATTTACAATACCTGACCGTTATCCATTGTACCATAGGCACATCTAAGAATCCAGAATTCCCAAGCAGTCACTCATCTATGTACTGATCAAGTACAAATTTGATTTACTTTCGTGAATTGCACGGGAACCGATGTATCAACGTGATGTGGTCGTAAGCCCAGGAAACGCTGAATATATTGACATAAACTTCCGGTAGCTCATTGTTAACATATGTCTATATCTGTCTATATTCATATCTTTCTTTAGTTTTCAACATGAATATAGCTTTTTAAATCATTTCACCACAAACAAGGTGGGGATACCACTAGTAGGCAGAGGGTTACAGGAAATAAAAATGAGAGAAAAGACTGAGTATAGGAGAGATTGAGGAAAGAATAAAAGTTCTAGAAGAACATTTAAATTTTTGGAGATTTTATTTTTCAGTGAAGCAAGTAAACGGAAAGGAGTTTCACAGGCGGGAAGTGCGAGAAATGAAGCTGTTGGAGTAGAAGTGGCGGTTAGATTTAACTTTTTCAACAGCCTATTTAGTAGCACGCTTAAATTCACCTAGTCGGGGTACCAGCGGAAAAAGTTCGTCAGAGCAGTTGCCATGAAAATATTTGTAGAAACGATAGAGAGAAGCCACGTCATGTCTGTGAAAGTGACTGATGTTGAGTTGCCAAGTCAGGATCGATTACATTGCGAATCCTATTTTGGATTTTGTCAAGAACCTCGAAATGTATAGCAAGAGCACCAGACCAGATATGGCAACAATATTCAATGCACAGACGAATGGTAAATTTGTAATTGTGCAAGATGGTTTGGATGCCAGCGAGATCGCTGACCGAGGGTTTAAGCCACCTGGTATGGTGGACATTAAAGTCACCAAACACAAATATATTTGCAAACGGGTATAGGGATATAGCCTTGTCTATATTATCAGAAATACTATCTTTCACGCAACAGTCATGAGAGGAAGGATAACGGTAGAAAAAGAAGCGATATCTGACTGAGTTTAGTAGAGAGAGAGAGAGAGAGAGAGACGGAGACATATGTAAGTATGTTCTAGAGATTCAAGAGAGATTGCCCTCGCCAGCAGGAGATGTTCGCGGATATAAACTTCCAGATCGTGCATGTGGATATTAGAGTCCTTCCTAAAGAGAGGAAGATAGCCAGGAATTGAGAAATTAGAGAAGATTAAAAAGTTTAAATTAGTTTCGAAGGGAGTTAGGATGTCCGGAGCCTTTTCGAAGAGGCAAATTTCTACACTGCAGTTAGGAACATTTTTTGAAATAAAAAATGACATTTTGTTCAGATTTTACAATACTAAAAACATGATAAACGTTAGCTGCTTATAACTCAAAGCCTAATCATTGAAAAAACGAAGATGATGTTCGTACTTATAATACCATCAATAAATAGTTTACTATGAAATTATTACTGAATTTCTTCAAGTTTTAGCGCGACTAGTATATTTGAAGAAATTGATTTTCAATGGGTAGGGTTGCAAGTACCACCCACTACGATTTGGTGTTTTTTCCAAAATATATTGAGTAGATACCACTCGTTATTTTTACTTCAGAGTCGTTATTCTCATATACTGATTGCAAAACAAGACATAATTAATTCTGATCTGCTATTTTGCTCTCATCTTTCGAAAACATGGATTAGTGCGAAATAAACATAATCTGTCTTAGCCGGAATTCGAACCCCGCACGCTGAATGCATTTTCTATGCCATAAAACAATTAGGACATTTGCTCATTCTGTGAATTTAGATATTGCAAAATTTTTCTTGATTTTTGGTAAATTTCATAAAATATAATTATTCCATCAAGTTTTAATTTATTGACATGAATCATAAGGAAATAGAGAAGGGCACTTCTGATAGTGAGTTTGGTCCTCACTGCGTTCCCCACACTTTCGGCCTTGTGCCACATTTAATCTACGCTTAGAAAATCACCATAAGCGGTACACCCATGTGGTGAAATGGTTAGCAAGATTGTTTTGCTAGATCAGTTCCTAATGTATAGTGAGTTCGATCCTCATAATTTCGGCTTAGAAAATCGCTATAAATGAATAGGAAGAAGCGAATAGCAAAATAGTACAATAACATATCGATGAATAATGAGATGTATTTACGTGATTTCTTGGTCTTGTTTGAGGCTGGCGACAGCATCTTCAAAAGTGGAAGTCGAATTAATACTGACGGACAAAAGGTAGACAGATCGGATATATTTGAATGGCAGAGGCCTTAGCAGAGAGAATCCCGTTACGCGGTCCACCAGTGTGTTAGCTTATTACCCGCTCTGAAATCAAAATATTTTTTATAAACGCCCACAAAGGATTAGTGACTAACCTTTATATCCCGAGAAATGTCCCATCTCCCCACTGTGTTATAAAATAAGGCATTCCTGATGACCCAGGGAAATAAAATGACAATGGCAATTTATTATATACGTAGTATTCGCATTTATATTTCAGGTTGAGTAAAGAAAACTAATTAGACGGGTCGATTAGGGAAGAAATATTTAGGAAATAGTTTTTGTATATTCACATTGTTTATACGTTAGTTAGACAGCAACACTTGCCTGAATCGAAAAGAGAAATGATTTTAAAAATGTTTTTAGTAAGGGCCTTCTGTTTATAATATCAATAAAGTGTATAAGCGATCCATGTCTTTTAGAGAATTATCGAAAAATAGCAGTTTGTTTGCAAATGTCAAGTTGGAAATTGTGTCTTTATCATAGATATCTGCTTATGAAAACAATTTTTCATTTTACAATAAGAATTTTGAAATAAAAAATGTGCACAATTTAAAAAATATTTTAAATAGACAATTGTTTTACGAAAAAAATTTCCATCGCTTTACAAAACGACTATTTTCATTAAAGAACAAACAGATGTATAGCTTTTTTTTAAAGTAGTGTAACTTTTCTGTATAAAAATTTATTAAAGAACAAAAATGGACATAAATTAATAAAAGTATACAAATATATATATATATATATATATATATATGTAAGCACATTTTCAACGTACAGCATTTGTAAAATAAAATCTCGGTGTACAGGTAACTCTGTAAAAGTTAAGAATCGGTAGAACACGGTTTCGGTATTATAAACAGGGCCCCCTCTTCAATTCAGACAAATGTCGCAATTTGATGGATGTCTAAGGAATGATAATCTTCTAAAAATTAATACCAGGAAAATCCCCCACCTTTATTTTTTTTTATTATCAGTGTACCAAATTAGTGTTCAAAGGTATTTTATGTACTACATTGCTGCTAGTAGGAATAATATAAGTCAGTACTAAAATAAGAATAAAGTAAGTTGATACTAAAATAACGAATATATATAAATAAAAAAGCAAATATAACAAGACATATTTGCAATACTTCTCAGTGTAGTTGATTTCTTCTTCCTCTTCTATGTGCCGTGTTCTTTCCGGACGTTGGAGATCATTGCATCCCCAAGTTTCTCTCTTTGGTAGTACTTAGCATTGTTTGTCTTTTTGCTATCCATTTTACACAAGCACGTTAGGTAGGTTACACGCTGCTTCCCTCTGTTTCTCTTGCATTCGGTAATTTTCGAGCCTGGGAAATTAATTTGGAAGTCATAGATATATGCCAAGGCTCGTAACTAGTGTAGTGTTCCCTTTAATTCCTATTTTTGCGTTCATAACTTTTTCTTTGGCTGTAACTCTAAGAAGTTTATTCAGGGAAGGTTTTCGACAGACCCAATGCATCTCTCGACCGGAAATTCTAATGCAATTCCAGATCTTTCGACAGACGCCAAATGAGAAAATAACTGTCAACAAAATAAATTATGAATGATTAATCAGCAAGAAAACACGGAAAATAATCCCAGGGATGAGTACGTTTGCGTACAATTATATATATATATATATATATATATATATATATATATATATGTGTGTGTGTGTGTGTGTGATCTGTCTGAAACATATTCAGGCATTCAGAATATTTTGAGAACCAGTCGTGAGACCTGGTTGTAAACAATCTGAAGGAACGTTACTGCGCAAACTTGAACATACACTTTCCTGTGGGGAATGAAACGCTACTGAGTTATCTTGGGCATTGTGTGGCCATCACATTAACAATGACCGAACAGGTCTCGTGATATTTTTTATTTTTTGGGGGAGGCGCACTGCATCAACATGATCTGTCAGGTACACTAGAAGTCAAATCTTTAGGGTCATCCTCTGGATTTAATAACTAGTAAATTTCATGCCTTCTTTGGTTTAATTAACTCCTAAGCTAAGATGCTGAAATTGTTTAAACCATTAGGGTATAGTGTCCAAATATTTAGAGAGGGAGTTGCTTAAAATTCAAAATCCATCACCCCTAAAATTACCGTTAGCCAGCAGAGTTGACGAGGTAAAAATAACAAAGATTTTAAAGACCCTATCCGATAGGATGTTTAAGTCTTTTGGATGAGCTAAAATTTGTCGAGACTTAGAGCCAGTGTTTTTCAGCCTAGGTGATGTCTAAAAAATTGAAAGGCAGCAAGGCAAGGAGAGAAAATGAAATAATCGACCTCATTTTGGCTTCGACAGGCTGTGAAGGTATAATCAAAATTTCTGTTACGGCTTACCAAGGAATTGGAGGAAATTAACTACTGCTCACGTGTCGCAAACAACACTATACAACATAAAATTTATGGATTAATGGGTTGTTATTATTATTAATGAACAGACAATAGACTCCTCCAAGAAGATAAATACCCTCTGACCTGAATTGAACTAATAAATTAGTTTTCATAAAGGCACAGAAAGTTCAGTTTTTAGGCAAAGTTTGGGCCGATAGTGTATCTACAGTAGATATTGTACGACCTGAAGCTTTCCCCAGAATTTCCGTTTTTTTTTTTTTTAAGCTGAAGTTGCCTTAGAAATTCCATGAAAATGTTAAGGGAAATGTGACAAAGCAGCAAATTCCGATTCCAAAAGAAAATATTACAGACGAATTAAAATAATGGAAAGTACGCTGCGATAAGTAACATTTTTAATAAAGACGTTCGAAGAGGAGTTAAGGTGCCATTTTACTTTATAGAGATATTACTTACTTACACACACACACACACACACACACATATATATATATATATATATACACACATTTGTGAACAGTATAATTGCCTCCCCCGCTACTGAATATTTGCATATTTTCTAAGAAAATTTGAATATTTGCAAGTACCGACTGGATAAATATTTGATTCCGTATTTAGTTTTGAATATTTCGTGGAATTTTTTGAAGTTTCGATCTATTATAGTCATAGTCATAGTCAGAGTCATAGTTATAGCTTTTTCTAAAAACTGATGCAGTCCAAAATTATTCTCCCTCTCCACTCGAATTTACGAAATAATATTGCTCTATGTCAATTGTAATACTTTTTCTTAATTTGACATTTAATACAAGCACACTTTGAAAAATGAAGTAGTATTGGCTTGATTCTATAACATTCTAAAAGGTAATGAAGAAAACAATATATGCGTACCACGTACCGTGATAACTCGTTCGTTCTGCAACCGTGGCGAAGACAGCTGAACTTCGACAAGAAGATATTTGATGCGTACAGAAAAGGTGATGCTCAATGTGTTGAGAATAAATTAAGGATAAATGGTTAATTTCTGAGAGAGTGGGAAGGCAAATTGTTAGAGAAGAATCCTCATTTAACGACAAAGGACATTGTCAATGATATAAAACCATCAGGGTTGAATTTATCAACAGACAGTCACTAGATGTTTCCAGATCCTCAATATTGTCACCCAAATAAATCTACCTTACGTAAGGTTGAATATCTAAAATGCAGATTAGCTTATGCTAGAAGTCATCTGGAACATAGGTGCAAATATTGGGACTCTATTTTATGGTCAGATGGAACCAAACTAGAATTATTTGGTCACATGAACTCCAATTATGTATGGAGGAAAGTGAATGATGCCCACAAACTATAAAGTACTCTTCTTACAAATTAAGAATGGTGGTGGGAGCACTCTGCTCTCGGGTTGTTTTGCTGCTTCTGAACCTGGATAACTAGCGAGAGTAGAGGGTATCATGGTTAAACAGCAGTATTTTGCTATTCTTAGAAATATTATGCACGAAAGCTGTCTTTGGAGCGTCACTGTCCGTTTCAATATAACAATTAACCAAAAACACGGCAAGAATTGTTAGAAAATATTAAGATGACAGCGAAATTAAGATATTTGCGTCCACCGCACAAAGTCCTGACCTAAACCCCATTGAAAATTTATGGGTACTTTGAAGAAAAAATTAAGAGAAAGAAGTCATTCAAATTTGGAGAAGTAAGAATGGAGCAAAATAACTATCAGTGTGTAATCTTGGAACTAAAAAACAAAACATAAAACGATGGCAAGATAAACCGCTTCAAGATCAATACTCTGCCAGTACCAATTAAGATGATGTATGCAAACCCCGTACATATCAGTGGCTACGTAGTGCAGGGTTGAAAACTGAAACCGTAGGTTTTATTCTTGCTGCATAGTACCAACACACACACACACACACACACACACACATACACACATATATATATATATATATATATATATATATAATTAAAGAATATCAAACACTTAAAATCCCAAAATTCTGCTCTGATTTTGACATAGAGCTCTCCCTGGAACTATGTCCATTATAAGATTTGCATTTATTTTATGTCATGTCATCAATCCTTGCATGTGCTTGTTTGCATATGCGTCTCTTTATATTATATTTTTATCTAACCTTTTACAAAAGTTAAGATTATGCTAATTTCCGCTTTCTGCGGCAGCATTAATGGTCTTAACTAACTGACCAACATTATCACGAGTCACATAATCCCCGATCGTCGTAACTGCATCACATGTTCTGCAACCGTAGTGTGTCTTGGGTAAGATAGACTGACGGAGCCCAGTTTCCCCTGGTTTGTTTGAATTCAGTGCTTCCTTCTTATGCATTGATTAGTCTGCCCTGCTATTAATCCGATAGATGAATTATTAACTTTCCTAGATGCATTAGCGAGTAAGTGAATGCAACGAACTACACTGTAATTCGAACACTGACCTCCGATTTCTCATTCCGAACTGTTATCACTTTACAATCCTCAGCTGTGTACTCGCAAAATCCGAGAAAGAAAATGTTATTACCCCGACAGAGTTATGTTCTATGGGAACTGTTAGATATGCCTTCAGGTCGGATCACTTTGTGCGCGCCGACAGTCTCTGATTGAGTGGCTTTCCAAGTATCTAAATGTGAAATCGAAGACATCTTGGTTGATTCGTCCTTCAAACTTAGTAAAAAAACATTCAGAAGAACTATGGTCCTCTAAAGATACAAAATGCATATAGGATTTCTTAAGAGTTTTTATATTAATTTGAAAACGATATCGTTTTTCTGTTTTTATTATTCTTGATGGTTGTTAAAACGTTTCATACCTTTCTTTTGATAATTTGTATTTTCAGGCTCTCAGACGTTTTGCAATTTCTCTATGAAAAAAAGAATGAAGCAAAAACTTTTGTTGAATAATAATAACGCACTCCGCTTGGCCCACAAAAGGACTTCGATTCTACTTCCACTCAAAAGCCTATCATCCATTTTTCTCTATCTTCTAATTGGGCGGAAAATTTGGAAAGAATTCAGAGCTCTTTGTATTGTAAAATTGCCCAGATTCCAAAACTGGACGCGGATGTTATTCTGAGGATTGCATCTATTTTTAAATAGATACAATCCTCAGAATAAAATCCGCGTCCAGTTTAAATATGTTTCCCATCATTTAGTAGCGTTCAAAACAAATTTCTCTTCGTTCACTTATCACCAGTTTTTGAAATTCTAATATTTGGAGAAATATTAGGACACACACACACACGCGCGCGCGCATACACACACACACACACATATACAGAAAGATGACACATGCCGTACAGTGATACTTAGCAAGCAGACCAGTTGGCTAATATAGAGAATTTAAGGAGGGGCTGGTAGTGTAACAGTTACCGGCGCCGAAATTGAAATAGGAGAAACGAGTTCAAAATCCCACTTAATCTGTTGCTTTCACTTTTGCAATAATGCTCTAGAGAAGGCCGTGGATATATTTCTTCTTTTCCCAGTTATAGGTTGAAACAGCAGAGTAGACTTGGCCCAGTCTAGAATAACAACTTCGAATTGAAAACCATAGAGAAGCCGAAGAGAAACCACTCCATTAACTTTTTGATGTCATATCAATTCATAGATAACCAGGAAGTGATACTCATGGAGAGTCATGATCGCCCATTAACATAGTATTAAATAAAGTGAGTTTTAATATTTCGGATTCATCATTGTTGTGTCATATCCTAGCCTAATTTTCAATTTGGAAATAACTCGAGCAAGCTATTTAAACTTATATACATACGAATGCTGAAATGTTCTCTACTCGACTAAGATATTTTAAAGAAAATCAGATTTTTGACCGTTTTGTTAAATTTGGAGAAATCTCGAGCTTCTTGAGAGAATCCAAAGAAGGATCTTCAATGTAATCGATCCTGGCATCTTGAGTTCCTTTGCCACCGACGTGACGTAACTTCCTTCTATCTTTTCCACAAATATTTTCGGGGCAACTGTTCTGATGATATTTTGTCCTGATGCTCCGACTACATGAATTTAAGCGTGCTACTAGATTGGCAATTAGGTCTCACCGTTTAACTGCTATATATAACCGCCAAGTTTACTCTAACAGCTTTTTTTTCTCGCATTTCATATCTGTGGAACTCCTTCCGATTTCTTGCTTCCCTGATAACTACAACATTCAAAAAATGTAAATGCAGCTTTTGTCTTCTTGAACTCTGGTTATGTTTTTGTCCTTTTTATAATCATTTCCATTAAATTATCCTCATTGTCTTTCACTCCCTATAACCCCCTGCGTTCTAGTGGCATTATTGCCAAATTTGGCGTGAAACGATAGAAAAGAGAAAAAAATTGGCCTTGCCGAAAACTTTTTACCACACCCTCATAGTTAATACAATAAAGTATCTGTAAAAAAATGCAGTTAAGTTTTAAAATTTATGCGTAACGTTACAGAACAGCCCGTGTGTTGATTTGGTAACTACTAGAAGTCTTCAGATGTTTAATTTTATTTATTGCGAATTTTGATATGTTGGATTTCTCATATGAATTCGAATCATATTTTCTTTGTGAGCAGCACTCACATTTTTTGTATTTATTTTGATTATGGAATTTTACCATCGCTCTTCGGTTGGAATGTTCCGTCCCTAAACTAATTCATCTGGTCCTACTCTCTGTGTTAGCTAAGTGCGCCCTTCTGCAATAAAAAATCATGTAAAGACAATAACTTCAACTTGTTATCTTTTGGGAAGCAAGTTTTTCGGCTGGCGACTCCACTCTGCGATTTAAGCCATAACTGAGTAAAAAGTAAAGCTTTATATTATCATTTAACATTTAACTGAAATTGGGCGTCTCGTTGCAATGGCTAAAAATCTCATCGACGAAACGATAATTTTTTACATTATTGTTCCCCTAATACAAGTCTCAAGAGCCACTCAAGATAGTGGGTTACTGAATGTGCTTGTTTTACGGACGTAATAGGGGATTAAGTAGTGAAGATTATGCGTCTATGTAGGACAGATAACAGTTGACTCGGGATTTGAAAAGGATAAGATTGTAGTGATCAGAGAAGCATCGTCTAGGCTACTGTATAAAAGCGTTCAAATGGAAAGTCCTTTTTAACATTGGAATACAAAGGAAATAAGATGGGTTTTCTCCTGTGTCCATGACAGGGTCAGGTCTTAGCTGTAAATGTAATGTAGCTAGTCTAAACATTTTTGATTAGAATGGAAATTGCTTCCGACTAATTGTCTTTCCTGCATGGACACGTGTCATATTAAGCTAACCGTATTATACTCAATGATTAGCTTGATATTGCCTGGCTGGTCCATGACTGTTTACTCGTCGCAGAGCAAAGTATTTCTGTTTGAATTTCTTGTATAACCTAGAATTATTTACAGTTGAACCAATGTTCTCATCTTAAATTACGATAAAAAGCTGTGTTATTATTCGTTAATATCCAACAATTAAGAGAAAATATCTGTTTTATTTTATTTTTATTTTTAAATTATTCCAATTTCACTCTGCATGGCAATGGTAATATGAGTCGTTTCCTTATGAGGAAACATTTGACGCTCATTGACCGAGTAGTCATTACTGGCTTTATAAAGTACTGCTTTATAAAACATTTCTCTTAAAAAACATTTCAGGGAAAATGTTTTTCAAGTCCACTACCTGTTATTACTCTTGTTAGACATTTTCATGACGGTCATCTTCGAGTATAGAATCCAGAGGTTGGCAGTGAATATTTCGGAGACAGTAGGAAAGCGTAGTTCAGGTTCGCAGTGGATATCCTAGCAGAGCGTAGTTCTTCCTTTTATCCTCTTCGCCTGGCAAGTTAGCACTGGTCCTTCCGGTAGGTTAAACAAAAATGGCCGCCTTTATACACGACGAATACAATGTTCTGCGGCTTCTGATTGGTTAAGCTTCTATTGGTAGACTATAAAGGAAGTTGAGTTATTTGGATTGGCTCACTAGTTATATATATATAGATACACAAAAAACCGTAACAACTTTCCAGCACTGATGATGCTTTCCTTCTTAAACTTTGACTTGAAGTATTGCGGAACATCAACATTATAACTATGTCATTGTTTTCTCTTTAAGTTACTTGCGATCTCTATTTTAACTGTTGCTGTTGTCTAAAGTGCCCAAGTGATGTGGTTTCTGTTATTTGGCACAGTTCTTAGTTTGCGATTCTATAGTACCACTCCACAAGGCTCAAAGAATAATTATTTTTTCCAAGATCCACAAGCTTCACTTACTCAAAGTCTATTTAACTATTGATCTTAGAAAACGATTATTATACAATTTATATATTTCTGAACGAGTTTGGCTCTGTGCATTTACAACCATATGTTTGTAGACAGTCTTTTTCAATATTAAACCTTCATATAGTTGCGTTCCCGAAGGATTACAACGTTCGCTTTCTAACAATGAGACCCAGATCTCACTATGATTGATCTATCAGGAAATTAACTTTTTGATGTTATCAGCCTCTCTGGGGGAGATCACAGCGCGCGACATCGATGGCAAGCGCCGAAAAACCCTACCATAGGCTGGCCCAAACCTTGTGGGTGAAATAGGTCAGATGGAATTGTTTACTGATGGTTGTTTTTGTGACATACAGTGGCCGTTAATAATTAACTATAACTCAAGACTTCAATGTTAAATAAAACAGTATTTAATTACAACTGCAAATAAATACTTGGCAAGAACAAAGAAGTAAAATTCAACCATAGATAATTAACCATTTCAGTGAATACCTTGTTAGTAGCGGGGCTTGGCTTAACGTCCAGTAAATCTGAAATCAAAACCCAAAACATCGGCGCACAATAATTCACACTAATTCGACTGGATAGTTCCACTCAATAATCACTCCAGTCAGTAGCCTGACACTGCTATTTGTACACCTGTCGGAAAACATATTCATAAGTCCAGAGTGTCACGCTCGAACCCTGGTGTCGGTAGTTACTCATTTTCTTCCTATATGACAGTTTTGCTAGCACGAAGTAACAATTCATCGTTCACTGTTGGTTTAAGCCTACTGACCTTGTTCAGACAGTTGCTCATGCCAGATGATGCGTTCCCTTTCAGAAACTGTGACTGAGGTCGGTTCAGTATAGTCGCAGTTGACTCTGCTGGGGTTGAACAAGCACAAATATGCCAGAGCAGGTGTTTACAGCAGGGATTTTTTTAGCTGTCCAAACAGACAAGCATACTCAGAAACGAGGGGTCAGCCACTGTGCCATGGCATTAAATATAGCAACATGGCCCGATGTGACCATGAGAGGTAACAGCACTTATTGCACAGAGCAGATAAAAACAGCAACCGAAAAACATATTCTTTGCGGGTTGATGGATCAGAGTTCTTAAAATGAACTGAAACAATAAATACGCATTTATACTTTCTAATTATCAGTTGAGTGCCATGTATAATACACGCGTAGGTGATCATTTATCTTTCGATACATGATTGACGAGGCAATTTACCCGTAGCTAGGGGAGAAGAAGAGGATTAATACGTTTCCCAAGGGTATTAGCATGTTAGTCGACTGGAATTCCAACTTGGCTCTCCGATTCCCCAATCCGAGCCGCTATACGTTACTCCACCGTACCTACTTTCCTAATTGACAGTTCCTTAAATATACAGGCGATGAAAATGGGTTCCATACCACAATGTTCAATATAAAAGGCAGTGGGTTGATAAGGATAAATCTCCACAACCGGCATCAAAAGCTCAGCTCCATGGCAGAAAGATAATGTGCGTGCTTCGGGCTATTATTCATTTACAGTTATAAGAAATGAACTGAAACATTAAATACAAATTTCTACAAGCTTTCCATAAAAGTTTAGTTGAAAAGAGCCATTCGCCCGTCAATATGAACAATGCTGTCCTACTCCACGACAACGTAAGGTCGCATAGAGCAATAATAAAAGAGGAAAGATTTTGGAACTCGGCTGGTCTTTTCTACCCCAACCGTGATATTCACATGACATTGCATCAACCAATTATTATCTTTTTCGATCACTGCAAAACCCTTTGATAGGTGGGGGTGGGGGGCAGTGTCTAATGAAAACCAGATTCAAGATTTAGTAAAAAATATTTTTACATAATAAATTGCAGAATTTTACTCAAAATATATGGAAGAGATTCCCGTTAAGTGGCAGCAAGTCATCGCAAATAATGGTGAATATATTTAATTAAAATGTAATTGTACTTTAATTTTTGAAGAATAAATTTTAGTCCTGGATACGACGATAAACTACATCCGGCAGCAAGGCCTCTGACCGGGAGAAGTGAGGTTTTGAGGAGCGTGAAATTACCACTTAATTGCTGTTGTTTACAGGTCCACTCACCCGGGGCAGTAGCATCTGTTAGGGTCCCATATATGGGCAAATATTGAACCTCCAAATAAAAACGAAACACTATGAAAGTATAAAAATACAATTTGTAGCAAAAATACTAGCAATATATTTTTATATAAAAAATTACCAACAATGCATATATACATTTTATCTGTAGTTGAAGACATAAAATTACATTCAAAATATATTTAACTGAAGCCATGAAATTGTGTTTAAAGCATTTAAGCACGCATATCACCGACGCTTGTAATTACGTCCACACAAATATGTATAAGCACAAAATCTGAATATCTACAATGTATTCAAATGCATAAGAAAAATAACATATTTATTGGTTCAAAGCTTCCAAGAAAATTAAATTTCGGCATTAAATGATACATAAGGAGTTGATATGCTGTTAAACAAACAAGAATAAAGTTAATAAACGCAAACAGAAATTATGATTAATATAATATCAGTAATGTGCCATGCGGGATCATGTTTCTTTCGATACATGACTGACGAGGCAGAATTATTTCCAACAGTAGTTTTCCATTTCTTTCTGTGGTAGACTAGTTGCCAACCAAGGCCATGAGAACCCAGTCTGTCCTGATATTTACCCATAGCTTGAGGTGGTGGGTGGTAGAAGAAGAGAATTTATACCTTTCACGCCCTTTTCGTAAGTGAATGTAATGGATTCGACTGGAATTCGAACTCGGCTCTCTGATTTCTCTATCCATTAATCCACCGTTCCGAAAGATCAAATTATGATTATTTATAATGCTGAAATTTAGCCCAATAAGAAAATTGTTGTGTAATTTCCTTATTGCACTAAATTTCAGCTATATATATATATATATATATATATATATATATATATATATATATATATATATATATATATATATATATATATATAATAATGCTCAAATGTGTGTGAAATATATATATATTATTAATGAACCATTAAATATATGCATTATTAATACACCATTAAATATTTATTCAACTAAATATAAACCCGTTTTGTTACACAAACTTTCTTCATTTTTCCTTCAGTTCAAAGATTCCATCTTCCCAGAATTTCGGTGGTTTCTCATCCAAAGAATTTAAATTTATGTCATGGAGATTATTTTTCAAAAACCTGAATAAAAAAAAAAAATCCGAAGGAGCAAATCTAGGTAACACATCCCAGCCAAGCTGGAACAATTTTTGCGGGGTCGCCAAAAAACGTGAGGTCTGGCACTATCCTGATGGAAAACAACACCTTTCCTCTTCGACAATTATGGGCGTTTTTCTTGAATTGCTGCCTTTAATTCAACCATTTGCGAGCAATAGTTATCAGAATCTATTGACTGGTTACTTGGCAGACGCCCATAGTACAGGATTCATTTCCAATCCCGCCATATGCACAGCTAATATAGGTGAGGTAGCTAAAGTTGGCTAATATCGCTTGTTCCAGGATCGTTTTCGATGAACATTGTTGCAAACAATCCATTTTGCATCACCCATCACAATTTGCTTACAAAAAAATGAATTGAAAATTGCGTTTATATAGTAAATCCCAGATGAAATGCGATCTAAAAGAGTCTTTTCACTCAGATGTGGTACACAAACATCGTAGAGATTTCAGAACCTAAGATTCACTAAGTGCTAATGGATGGTGAATTTTGATAGATTTTAGTGTCTCTGCCTATACCCACGTTGTGTAATGCGGGTTATTCTCAATCAATGTCTTGATTTGGTCGTCATCTCTAGTGGAGGTTTATCACAGCGTTCTTCATCAATAAGGTTAAAATCACCAACTCTAAACCTAGCGAACCACTTCCATACAGTTCTGTCAGCTAAAGCAGCCATTTTTTTGTTGCTTGCGAGGCATTTTTGCCTTTACAGTAAACATCCTTTAAAAATAGTAAATATGCGATCAGCACAATACTTTCTAAAATATTATAAAAGATTGTAAAACAAAAGAAATCCCAGCAAACATATCATGAAAAATAACGAAAAGACCATCAACCTACAACAATCAATCCAAAAACTGTAAACTCTGCCTGGGGAAAAAATTAGCCATAATTACCTTCCCAGACCAAAACAAACTACTAAATAAAGGATCAGAACTGATTCAAAAATGCAGACACGAAAGCGAATTTTTACTACGCTACTTAAAAATCGAAAAATGAAAAAGGAACAAGAATAAATGATAATAAATAAATAAAATAAAAAAAAAAACAAGTAAAATAAATTAATCCAAACAAATAAATAAGTAAATATACTAAGTAAATAATAAAAACTGAACAAAGCATGCCCACCAAAATAACCACTAGAATAATGCAATAGACACAATTCACTGACATGTATATATTAAAAGTTGGGGAAAAACACAACGCACATGGCCTGACGATTGCGTTTAGCATGAAACAGAGTGTCACCGCTTGGTGTTGACTTCAATGACCACTTTTATATTTACAATACGCCCTATCTCTGATTCCAGCTATGGGTAAATAGCAGGACAGACTGAGTTCTATAGTCTTGGGTGGCAATCGGTTTAGGAGAAGGAAAGTCTGAATTCAAAACCGACGTGGAGAGGGTTGGCCTCCGTCATGCTATCTTGCCAAGAAACACCACTTATACTGCGACTGCAGTGCATGTGGTGTCCCTACGACACCCATGGGTCACGGGATTCGCACGCACGCGCACTATCACAGATATTGAGCACTTTAAACGATAAATATAGCATACATTAAAACTATATTTTATCATTATATATATATATATATATATATATATATATATATATATATATATATATATATATATATATATATATATATATATATGTACTGAATTGTGTATTCGCCTAAGCGGAGTAAGGTTGTAAACTTGAATGACAATTGTTTATAACTATATAAAATATTTCTTAGCACTCCGATTATGAGCAGGTAAGTGTTGCTGCCACCAGAATTGATATTGTTGTATATACGTATTCCTGAAAGTTAGTTCTAGTTGCCTTCGTATTGCAAAATGAAACAAATGAAATATACAACTAAAATTAGATTACAATTATTCCTAGAAAATTCGCAATGAAAAGAAAAAGAAAAAGAAAAAAACAAACAAAAGTAGAAATATATTTTAAGGGAGAATTGTTGTGTTACACCGAATGGTTGCAAAAAGTAATTGTTGCAATAAAAGATTATTCGTTGAAAAGGATAATAGCAGATGATGAACTTTTCTCAATTAGGAATAAAAGCATAATGAAACGACTATAGACATTTCAGAAGGTAACGTTGCATGGAACAGACTTTCTCCTCTAGATATTGACTTCATTGCCACTTTCCACACGCACACACACACATATATATATATATATTAGGTTGGTGCAAAAATAATGACGTAACAATGTCGTTTTTTGACGTATTTTTAACGTCAAAAAACGACATGATTACATCATTATTTTTGCACCAACCTAATATATATATATATATAGTGTGTGCTTATGTGTGTAATAAAATATAGTTTTATGGTATGCTATATTTATCTGTTAAAGTGCTCAATATCAGAGATAGAGCGTATGTAAATATAAATATCAGATTGGACATACACACACACACACACGCACACACACATATATATATATATATCAGTATGCGTATGTATGTTTGTGCGTATCTATCTCAATAATAATAAACATACATTTTATTCATAACCATTTGGTACAACTCTGAGTTTTATGCACGTACCAATCGTCAAACAGTGTCTGACAATTGCTACATGTATAAAACTCACACTTGTAGGAAATGTTTATGAACAAAATTTATATTTATTATTATTATACATTTCATTTCTGTTATTTTTTTTCTATCGAGCACTGTTTTACTACCACCATCACTCACTGTGCACTATCTATCTATCTATCTATCTATCTATCTATCTATCTATCTATCTATCTATCTTGTGGTTATCTTAGCGTGTCAAATGTGTAAATGAATATTTAGTGCTTATGTGTTTAATTGAAAGTGAGGGAGAGAAGACGAGAAAGCTTCTGAAAAGAAATTGAAAGGCGTGTACTTGTGTGATGACAGAAGTCATTTCAAAGTTAGAATTGTTGAACCAGTTCACAGAGATAAGTGCAGAAGAAACTTTAACTGAGGTGTAGTCTTTTTCACATGTTGCAATCACTTGAATGAGTTCCAAATTGTGTAGCTTAATTAGAAAGATGATAAATATTTCTGTTTAAGTTCTTTGAATTTGATGCCTTTCTTTAAAACATTTCCTTTTGAAATACATTTATGCACATTTTCCCTTCTTCAGATATTGTTCAAGAGTAATTTCTTCGTCAATTTGTGTTTACTCTTTCTCTCTCCCTATCTCTCTCTCATATATATATATATATATATATATATATATATATATATATATATATTCGATAATATATTTATAGCATATATATATATATATATATATATATATATATACATACCTACATACATACATACATACATATATATATATATATATATATATATATATATATATATATATATATATATATATATATATATATATGATATAAATATAGTTTTAATGTATGCTATCTTTATAGGTAAAAGTGTCCAATATCAGGGATTGGACATATGTAAATTTAAAAGTGGGCGCTGTGGTCAACGTTGAGTGTCGACACTCTGTTTCCTGCTTAAGCGTAATCTTCAGGTCACGTGTGTTGACTCAACTATTTATATATGCTAGTCAATGATATATTATGGGTAGCAATGTCTATTGTAATACTAAAGGCTATTGGGTAGGCGGTAACGCGTATATTTCAGTTTGTTCTAGAGGCTATTGAGTATAACATGATCTATTGATTGATAGTTGATCTGAGGGCAGTTATTTGTAGCTATTTATATTTTATTGTATACATCATGTTTTGTGTATGTATGTAATTGTGTGTATAATCTGGCAACCTGATTCTAAATCTAAATAAATTTTTGTTACATAATAAAATCCTTACATTTGCCTTGATAAAATCCCTTTTGTCATTTTTCATATTGTCTTTTACAGATATGCTCTAGCTGAAAATTATATATATATATATATATATATATATATATATATATATATATATATATTATGAAATGGACAGAGTCCGACAATTATTATAAAAAGAACGCATAAACATGAAAAATATCTTAAATATATATATGTGTTTGTGTGTGTTAATATATTAGGTTGGTGCAAAAATAATTTCGTTTTTTCACATAGTAACATATGTTAGAAAACGAAATTATTTTTGCACCAACCTAATATTTTACAATTGAAATTTCTAGTCGTAACCGTACCTTTGATGCTAATATTTCTTTACCTGCAATTGTCGAATTATCTTTCCTGTCAACTACTAAGATCTTCGAAAAGTTAAATGTAATGTCACTCGTCAGTTTTTGTCTCCTTGAATGTTGCTCTTTTATTATTCACTCCGTTTCATTCACTCTAAATAACCCCTTGCAACTCAGCGACTTTTATTACCTTGCTGGAAAATGATTAATACATATATATATATAGTGGACTCTCCCGTCGAGGATCAAGCAGCTCAGTTTCTTGGAATCAAAAGCCAGACACTAGCAAATATGATCTGATAATAGTAGTGAAGGCTTTGCGCAGAACCAATCACACTTTTTGAAAGGCCGAATAGAGAGACCTGGTGCATTACGTGCCACAAGGTCCCCTCCGCAGGTTTTAAATTCAGAGTTGTCCTCCTTCTAGAGTTTACCCATAGCTGGAGGGAGAAGAAGATGATTAATACCTTTTCTCAAGGTATTAACACGTAAGTGAATGCAATGGATTCGACTGGAATTCGAACTCGGCTCTTCGATTCCTCAATTCCAGAGCCGCTATCCACTACTCTACAGGTCAGGACCATAAAGAAACCTACCATATTTAGATACACAATCTATCCCACCCACCAGCCAACTTAAATAAGCAATCATCAGTATTAGACCTAAAAAATAAACGAAAGTGGACTGCTTTCATCTTCCCAAAGTTCCATTAATCCCCCTAGTGAACTACTCACACAAAACCCCTAAAAAAGTAGTGTTATTTGGTCTGAGGTTCGCATTAATGCACAAAAATGAAAGCTTGATTCCTACGTCCACTCTATCGCTAAACACTATATCTCCGATACTGAGCACACTTCACAAAGAAATATAACACATTTTTAATATATATATCTATATATATATATATATATATATATATATATATATATATATATATATATATAAAAGTGAACATAGAAGTCAACACTTAGAGGCGACAGTCTGTTTCATGCTATATGCAATCGTCAGGTTGACGATTGCATATAGCATGAAACAGACTGTCGCCTCTAAGTGTTGACTTCTATGTTCACTTTTATATTTACACACGCTCTATCTCTGATATTGAGCACTTTATTCCATAAATATAGCACACCTTAAGACTATATTTCTTTATATATATATATATATATATATATATATATATATATATATATATATATATATATATCAGTATTATGATTTAGGATATAGAAATTATAGATCGGAATAGGAAACGTTTATAAATCTAACATGTTTCACCTTTATTAAATCTTCACCAGAGAATGAGATATGAAGAAGAAAGAAAGACAAAGAAAAACTTTTGGTATTTTAAATCTTTGTGTTGTTTGTTTTTCATTGGTTAGGCAAACTTCAT
This sequence comes from Acanthosepion lycidas, assembly GCA_963932145.1. Classification (NCBI taxonomy): domain Eukaryota; kingdom Metazoa; phylum Mollusca; class Cephalopoda; order Sepiida; family Sepiidae; genus Acanthosepion; species Acanthosepion lycidas. The sequence goes on along the minus strand of OZ010573.1, from coordinate 102,199,532 downwards.
GTGCATTTTGTCTGGTAACGCAGCGTTGGTGTGTAAATCTATGTGTGTAAATGTATCATGATTTGTCTATGCTGTATTCGGATGATAATGTATATTTCTTTGTGTATGTGTGTATGTGTCTAGTAGGTATTTTAGTTATATATGATGGTTGGCCGCATATTGATTTGGGGACGTTTTACGTTACACCGTTTGTATTAGTAGGTTAGTTTCTTTAAGTATAGATTTACAAAATGGATTTTATGAAATTTCATAGTATGGATTTTTAAACTTGCTCGTAACACACGGGGACAAAACTGGCGATAATTTTGATTTTACAAATGCCACTCAATCAAAAAAAAAAAAAAAAGATACAATTCATTACGTAGAAATATATCGAGGGAATTCTAATCAATATCTTACCATCTATGAACACACGTCAAACACCCTATATTACATCCACTGGCCGTGTCTAGGGATATCGTCTCGTTCTTATCTACTATCTATATTTCTCTTGTTGTCTGTCTGTGTGTCTGTCGTGGGCGTTGTTACCTCGCCGAGGCCGCATTTCTCACCCGATTTCGATGCGGTTTTCACCACAAGTTTGCAAATGGCTGCCGTAAGGACATGACGGAGGCCGATTTTTGAGTCCGGACTCAGGTTCCGAAAAAATCGATAATCGAAAAAATCGATAATCGAAAAAATCGATAATCGAAAAAATCGATAATCGAAAAAATCTGCTTACAGAAGGAATAATCGCATTTCAACCAAATTTGACACCCTCTTAGAGTCTATCATTAGAAATGTTATCCAGAAGTTTCATGGCCACTGACCCCTAAACAGCGCTGAAAATTTATATAACCCAAAAACCGATACGTTCAGATTGCGCCTGAACCGCATGTCGGTTTTTAGTGAAAACCGACCGGATTTATGAGGAGGCCATTGGGAGTCACCATGTGAAGTTTCAACTCTGAGCGCCCTCCAAACAGAGTGCAAATCGACAATCGGTCAACCTTTAAAAATGTTTTTTCCGGTTGGGTATTTCCTAAATGCAGATTAATTTAAGGTGACGCTATGCGCGGGAAGAAACAGGTCAGTGTGTGCAGTGGAGTGGAAGAAAACATTTGACCTCAAATTCTGGAATCGGTGCAGGGCAATTGAAATTCGTCTTTTTTATCCCTGCTACCAGTTCTGACTTTGAGCCACAAATGACATATTCGACTTTGTCAACACTATTGCTTTAATCGTAGTAACATCAGCACGACAAAGGGCACTCCTTTAAAGGCAAGGAAGAGCAAAAATATTTTAAGTCAAGTGATAGCGATTGCTCTATGAGTCGTACGATTTTTTAATCAAGCACGGGCAACGCCGGGCCATGCTGCTAGTTTTTAATACTGTTCATTTATTGTACGCTTAAGTACCCGAATCAGAGATTGAAATCACAATTACTATGCCACCAAATTCACGAATTAACTCTTTAATTCACCTGGCTGTTGTCTTGTCATGCAATGTTCGGGTATAAATAGTGTAACTAATGATATCTCCTCATCCTTGAAATTCAGACTGAAACTCTTCATTGTAGTTAGAATAATTACACGTTCATGAATTACAAGCTATCTAAATTTTATGGGCGTTTTATGCCGTTTTCAAGCGTGCCAAAATTTTGCAAGCAATTACATTAATTATCTAATTATTTTTCCTGCTGCAAAGAACAGTTTTTATTGCTCTTCTACTGAGTTACCAGTTATCTATTTAAGACATATTTATTTTCTTAAGGAATAAATAATCAATTATTTTTTATTTAGAAAAAAATTCTAAAGTAAACTGAAACATGTTTAACGTTACCAGATAAGTTTTGTTAATTTTGTTAAGTATATATTTACAGATTATTGATAAAATACAACTAAGAATATGCACTGTTATTGGCTCTGACCTGGCATCTCGGCTTCAATCACTTTACCACCGCCGTAACATAGCTTCTCTGTGCCTTTTTCTATAAATATGATGATAATCATTGTAATTCTTACGAGAAACTTTCCTGTATGGTACCTAGACTTATAATTTACACACATTGCTAGATTAGCGACACGGTCTATTCATTTTACTGTTAAACCCCTCTAGGTACTGACCAGGTTCGACTTTAGCGATCTTATGGGAACCGGTGTTTTAATGTGATATAGCCGTAAGCCGAGTGGCTCTTGGGTCTTGCATTGGGTGGACTATCTTTTTTTTTTTTAATACAAGAATCCCACATGATTATTTGATTTTTTTTCTCCAGGTCTAAGAAATAGAATAAAAGTTATTTGAGAATTTAAGTTTAAACTTGTTCCGACTTATGAAAGGATTAAATATGGTAATTGATGTGTTAGATGGTCTGAAAGGAAATATATCGGAAGTAAAACACTGGTTGCTTCGTATTGCAGCCATTAAGACAGTTATTTACAGCGGGAAAAATAATTACCGAGCAGCAAAAGATTGGCACGCGGGAAAACAGCATAAAACGCCCATAAAATCTGGGTAGCCTGTAATTTATGAACGCGTAAATGTTCTGACTACAATAAACAGAGAATATAAAGGGTTTTTTCCCCCAAAAATCTTAGATACAGACCACTCTCCAATATCTAGATACATCAGTAAGTTTGCAGACTAATGAAGGGAAAAAGTAATTTATTTTACGCAGTAGATATTTATTTAAGCATAATCTTCTTTTTGGCACCTAAATCAGGGATGAATATTAATTATATATTTGCTAGCACTATACAGTAATAATTTTGTCCGTGGATGCATTCCCCATTGCCCTAAAGAGAGAGATCTGTAGTCATACCGATGCCAGCGTAACCGACGGTTGCGAGGGCTGGACAATCTTTGTCCTTGGCCCATGTGTCCGCGCTCTGATACCCCACATTAAACACGACCTTGTGTTACATTCACTCTCAGTGGGAAGACCAGGGTAAATAAGCTATACAGTGAAAATTTCATATAAAAATTCGGGTAATAATTACACTTCAGCATATGAAATTTTTAATCCAACTTTTTATACAAACATCTTGATATCTCGATAAAGTTGTATTTTTTACTATTATTCACCAAATACATGGCCTAAGTGCCACTCAAAGTAGCAGGTGAGTGAGCAAGGGTTGATATTATGAGGATATGTAGGATAGATAACGGTTGGCTCTTTTTTTCTGTGAGACCATTTGAAATTAGTTATTTATAAGACACGCCCAAGAAATATTGAGAAACTTAAAGAGGAAACTGTCCGACGTGTTATGCAAGCACAGAATTGAAATGTGTTTTGAAAAAGAAAGACATTTTGAACAGCACATATAACAATTAAATAACAAGTAAATACATTTTTCATGTGTAATTATACTTTTATTTAATTATACCTATGGTTTGAAACATTTACCTCAGCCTATATATATATATATATATATATATATATATATATATATATATATATATATATATATATATATATATATATATATATGATAAAAATAAAAGTGTAAAACTTAATATTACTACACATATTAAAAATTATTATATTACATATCATTACATTTTCTGTGTTTTAATTTAAATTAAATCTCCCTTTGAAGCCTGAAGAGCGGGAGTGAAACCGGTTGCTTCGCCCGTTTTTAATATGTCTAGGAATATTAAGTTTTACACTTTTATTTCTATAATTAAATAATATATATATATATATATATATATATATATATATATATATAGTCATCCAAATATAAGCCTGTTTCTTTATATCACAGCTGGTCAGTTTGGCTAGACATCCGATTGCTTCAAGCTTGGATCGAAACTCAACCGATTTGGCATGTAAGAGATTTTACCCATAAGCTATCGGCGCACGCCAGAGAAAGGGAAATTTTTGATGTATTATATACGTGATGTATACAAACGCCAGTAGCCAATAGTGCTCAAATCATAACTGAAGAGTGATGCGTTAATAGCAGGAGCAGCCACTGTTTCTTTTGTTAAAATTACCCTTTCTCTAGGGTGCTCAATCAGGAAACGAGAGCATCAATAGTCAAACACATTCAAGTCTGTTTCGCTGTATGACAGCTCATATATATATATATATATATATATATATATATATATATATATATATATATAGTTGCATTTATGTGAGTTTGTGACCTTCGGTTTTACGCCCTTGTGAACTTCAAACTGCCGATCACAAGGGCGTGAAATCCAGGATCACAAACTCACATCAATGCAAGTAAATATGTTAGCTCTATCACTGATATTGAGCGCTTTCCAGTAAGTACCGCGCATATACAATATATATATATATATATATATATATATATATATATATATTAAATGAAATCGATAGACTTCCTCTAAGTTTCGCAGAATTTTATTACTTCCTCAGGAGACTTGAGGGCAAATTTGATTAAATCTCCTAAAGAGCGGATGTAATTACATGAAATTTAGAATTGTGTCAGCCATTAAATTAAGCAGCTTTAATTTATCTATTAATGTTCTGTTTTGATATATATTACAATAATTAAAAAAAAACTGCTTATCTTAATAAAGTCACTCTGGTCAACTGTTTTCTGGCGAAACACTATCTTTGTTCTTGTTTTTATTATAATGTTTTCTGAAAAGAATTTTTATTTGGCATTATTTCTTATTACTATTAGGTTGGTGCAAAAATAATGACGTAATAATGTCGTTTTTAACGTTAAAAATACGTCAAAAAACGACATTATTACGTCATTATTTTTGCACCAACCTAATATAAATATTATTTTTACTTGTTTGTATGGGTTTGAATTGCTATCCCTGTTTTTGTTTTATTAAACAATGAAAATTACGAACAGACCTAAATTGAGAACTCCGACTAATGAAGAATTTATGCATCCGACCTGCTACTCAATTCTTACATCAGGGAAACCAAGATTTATCCAAAGTGTGTCTTTACCAATGCGTCCACGGAGTCAAACTGAGAGGGAAGGTTTCTTTTGGATATGCTGTGCCCCGTCAGGGTGTAAGCGATCTCCACAACTTTTTGTCCATTGTAGCTCTTAATAAATTTTTATCTTTTTGCTATTTCTCCTAAATATTGTTCTGCCATCGATATACTGAAACCCATCAAAAATGTTATGCGCTGTCTCTTTTCCCATCAATCTCTCCTGTGAGTATCAGATTTTCCAAGCCCTCCTACGTGCTCCAGAAATCTTTTTCTGATGTTAAATATAAATTTCCTTTTTGTTTCGAATTGGCTGTTTAAGCAAACACTTTTTCTCGGGATTTCTGTGAATCGATATCTGCTAGCTCCAGTTTCGTACTGGACGAGTGTTTTAAAAAAGCAAATCAAAACTTGAATATTACTGTAAGTAGATTTAAAGAGAGATAGATATAGAAATTTGAATGTGTGATTTATATTTTCTCTTTTATTATATACATTTCTATTTGGTGCCTTTTTATATCCAGATAGACTGAATGTTTGTCTGAGAGGAGTTGTTATCACGCCAATCTTAAAATCTATTTTGAGCGCTGAATCAACCACAAGTACTCAACAAAAATATAGATCATATATATATATATATATATATATATATATATATATATATATATATATATATATATATATATATCAAGTGTATCTAGTCAGCAATAATTCTTTAAAACAAGTGCTGTGAAACAACAGACAATATGTCTAACATTTTATTACATTTTTCCAACTTCAGACTATGTTGTTGTTTTATGTCAGAATTAAAACTGATATGCATCTATCTATCTATCTATCTATCTATCTATCTATATATATATATATATATATATATATATATATATATATATATATATATATCCGGTGTTCTTATAGATATTTTTATTTTTACAAAATAGTGCTCAATGTAAATTTACAGAGCATTAATATTATAAATTAATTGATTTAAAATATGGTTAGAACTGTGTAGCGGAAAACCATATTTTAAATCAATTAATTTATATATATATATTAGGTTGGTGCAAAAATAATGACGTAATAATGTCATTTTTTGACGTATTTTTTAACGTCAAAAAACGACATTATTACATCATTACTTTTGCACTAACCTAATATATATATTTATATATATATATATATATATATATATATATATATATATATATATATATATACGTGTGTTTGCGCAAAAATTACCAGTGCATTAAAAAAATCAAATATTAGGTTGGTGCAAAAATAATGACGCAATAATGTCCTTTTAAACGTTATTACGTCATTATTCTTACACCAACCTAATAGATATTAAATTTAAAATGGTGTCCATCTTCATGTCATGATGGTAGTTCCATTCAAGTAGGAACAGCATGTGTGTGTGGGTGTGAATATTTAGTTGTATAATTCCTAACCTATCATATCGACTCCCTCAACAGTACTGCTCGTAGCTGTTCAGATACAGATCAATTTTCTGTACATACTCTTCTGATGCTTTCCATCACAGGTCTGAATTTCTGAGTAGTAGTTCTCTTAGACGGGTTACCAACCAAGGAAATAGAGTTATTTACTTCATTATTGGAGGAAGCTGGATTCATATTTTGCTCAACGGTATTACTTCTACGTAAACGTAAAATAAAAGAGCAAAATTTAATGATAAAATACTTTTTTTTCTTCTTGACACAATAACATTTCTAATAAAATGTCTTACTTTTTAACCATGTATAATAATGTACTCTTATTTAAAATACAAAACAACTACTTTCTGGGCTAATCTAGAAATTACCAGGGCTATCCTGAAACTTTTGAACGGTAGTATACATATATATATATATATATATATATATATATATATATATATATATATATAAGGCAGGATGTGTGTGTGTGTGTGTGTGTGTGTGTGTGTGTGTGTGTAACGAATGCACGGACGCAATTTTCGACGGATTTGCACCAAAATTTACATGCACATGCTCCAAGTTAGCGGAGAGACCAAGACCGACGTTGCATTTCTCAACTCCCATCGATAGTGGAAATAATCGATTTTTCATGCTTCTACAGCAGTTTTCATGTAGTTTGCGGCCATTTTGTACTGGCCAGAGTGAGAGCCTATAGCTGACTGCCACGAATAGCCAGGAAGATTCTATTGGCCAGCATGAGAGCCAACAGCTGACTGACACGAATGTTAACTAGCATGCTAGCATGCGAAAAAAATCGATAGCTGCATTCGTCACAAGTGGGAAAAATTTAAATCTGCATGGCACTTTACTCCAGTTGGCTCATTCACTTGCTTAAACTCAACGTTGATTCTGATTCCGCAGACTTGGTTTGGGTGTGAAAAAGTATTTGTTGTTAACATTCTTTTTTCATTCGGTTTTTCCAGTTACGAGTTCTTTTTTAAAGCTGATCGTTTTGTGTTCATTTTGTTTAGTTCTTTCTTCGTAACAGATTTAATGTTTAGTATAGAGCTTAGAAAAAAATCGTAGTGTGAGATAGGCAAGAAGTAAGGCATATAGCAACATCAGCACGGAAAAGGGCACTCCTTTAAAGGCATGGAAGGGCAAAAATATTTTAAGTCAAGTGATAGCTATTGCTGTATGAGTCGTACGATTTTTGAACCAAACACGGGCAAAGCTGGGCCATGCTGCTAGTATATATATATATATATATATATATATATATATATATATATATATATATATATATATATATATATATATATATCAATGGATTTAGCTTCCTGGATACCAGTCTTAACAATCATTATTTGTGTGGTTCGTTCATATTTTGATATTTCGAAGTCTGAATTTTGGCGTTTTAACGTAAAGTATTTGTGTGTGCCAAAAAAATTAATTAAGTATCAAATAATAATTCTTTCTTATAACCTACAAGGGTTCATAGGGTAACCAAGACATGCAAGTGTACCAGAATACAGCAGTTGGCTGACCAGCTGTTGTATTCTAATACATTTGTATGCCTTTTAGTCTAACAATTAGTGTGTCTACTTACATTTATATCTTGGTCATCCTGTGAACTTTTCAGCCGACCCTAGTATTTGCAATGTTGTCACAGATTTGGATCGTCTTGGGTATGACGATAAACTACGTCCATCAGCAAGGCCTCTGATCGGTCGGTTTCGAGTAGCTTGGAACCACCTCTTAATTGCTGTTGTTCTTAGGTCCACCCTGACCCGGGGTGGTATCACCAGTTAGTGTCCCAGCTATGGACAAATAGTTAACCTCCAAACTGGGGTCGAAATACTATGAAAGCATAAAAATAGATCTTTATAGTAAAAATACCAGCAATATATTTTTTTTTAAATATTACCAACAATGCATTTAAAAAAAAATAACAGTAATAGATTTGACTCTCTTTACAAAAATTTGACAGTAAAACCTGATCTAAAAAAGATTTTTTACAAAGAATACAATGATTCATACGAACCTATCCTAAAAATCTTGAAGGCATTAAATAACCCACTGAGGTTGACATGCCGTAAAACAAAATAAACCAAACCAAACCAAACCAAACATATTTATCGTGGACAATAATGTACTGATAATAGGAATTACAATTTATTGATAAATAACATACATTTTTAATTAACGTTAAGCAAGAATTTTAACAAATTAATTATGATAATTAGTTTATCGTACTGATTAATATTACAGATATTAATTAAATCAATGATCGATTAGCATAGATTTAATGAGTTTGTTAGTATAAATTTTCTTAGTGAACAATGGTATGTGGTATACTTTTAAACTGCAAACCGCCTCATCTGTTGGTTTAAGTAGGAGAAAAATCTGTAGACAGTAGAGAATTTCTTTGCATCAAAATCTCAACGTGAGAAACAATTAGCAATGCATGAGTTATGTGACTGAAGAGGAATCTTATGAAAGGAAGTTGTAGATTTTAAAAACGTAATGTTAAAAAATATATATCATACTTTCAGAAGAGAAAGAGAGAATAAATATTCATGGGTTGAGACAAGACTCTTTTTCTCTCTCTCTCTCTCTCTTTCTCTATCTATCTTTCTATATATATATATTGTTTGTACGTTATTTTTATGGATATATTTTATTTAAGTTAATGATGTGTCTTTTAATTAAACAGTATTAATTACATTTACCGGGTTGAATTTTCGAGGAATTTCGCAGAAAGTATACGCTTTCCCACAGGAATCGAACCTGTAACCATATGGGAACCATTACATGTCCTCATGGGCTTTTACGATTCAGCAATAAAGAATCACCCGGTTTCATGACTGTTCCCATAAGTGTTAAAGGGTTCGATTCCTGTCGGAGAGCGCATATTTTCTACAAAATTCAGGCCAGTAAATATAATTGACACTGTTTGCATAAAATATAAATATAAATATAAATATACATATACATATAGCGTCTTATTATCGCACTAATGAAAATAAAATGGTTGATATTCAATCGATTCGGAAAGCTTCAGTTTAGGAAAGATATTAAAAGCACAATAAAAATGAACATTCTAAAATCGGTATTATAAATTTTCTTATTGTGATTTGAGGTCTCTTTAATATATACATATATGCATGCATGCATTAAAATTTTTTAGTGTCCACTCTCCTTTGTGTGCATGTGTTTTGTCATCAACGCAATCATCAACGCAATCATCAATTTAGTCCCATGAAGTTCTAAATGACAAAACGCGTCACACTAAAACTTCTTCCATTTTGTCATAGATTTTCTTAAGGTTGTTCTTGATATATAATTTATATATAATTTTCACATTTATGAAAGTTTATGTTTAGACATTTATACATTCTTACATGCATATGTATTAATATACTCATATATACACACACACACCCACCCACATACACACACACACCCACCCACATACACACACACACACGATATATGAATTTTGATATTTCAAGAACAGTTTTGAAAGAAAAGATGTATGGAAAATTGGAAAAAGTTTTTGTGACGTTGTAAGATCCTGGACATAAATTTATTGTGGCTGAACTAGCGATTAAAGCACTTTCTAGACATTGTCGTCTCAGTGAATTATTTTCTCTTTTAATGAGAGAAGCATTTTTTTATATCAAAATTGTGGTCAGTTTCGATAGGGTGAACAACCAAGGGGCTTTGTGTGCTGCTTTTTTTTTTAAATGTCTCTTTTGGGCTTATATAATCTATTATTTAAACTTCTTGATGTTTCTCTAATATATTTTTTCTGGCAATCCTCGTAGTTGATAGAATAAATTCCTCCTTCAAGTTTTGACTTGTTGTTTTGTTTTGTATTGATTAAGTCTTGTATTGTTTAGGATGTATTTGTGACAAATTTTACGCTGAGTTTAGACAAATTCTTTTCGATTGTAGTTGTGATAGAGTTAGTAGGTAGAATAATATATTTTTTTATTCGTTAGGCTTGTCAGGAGGAACCGCTTTTCTGTTTTGGAGTATTTTATAAGACATTTGTTTCGCATTGAATATAAAATAGTTAGGGTTTGAAGGGCCTGGAAAATATTTTCAATATATTTCTTCTCTTCCTGTAAATATTGAGGGCTGCAAATTCTGATCCAATGATTATCCCGGATTTAATTTGATTATTATGATGGGAATAGAAATTTATTAGGTAATTTTTATTAGTTGATTTTCAGTTGACACTAAGTTTTAAGCTACTGTCAACTCGGTGAGACATGATGTCTAGAAAAGGTAAAGTATTGTATTCTCCCATTTTGTATGTTCGACTTTGTTTAGTTTATCTATAAGTTCCAGTAATTCAGTATCCCCGTGATATATTACTAGAGCATCATCAGTATAAAGGAAGGAAGTTGATTGTTTAGGTAAAATATTTTGGAAAGCAGCAGATTCGAAAAATTCTAAGATACATGTCATCATTCCACTGAGAGGTAATTGGTAATCTAAATTTTTGTTTGTAAAAATTGTTATTAAATGTGAAATAGAATTGATTGGTGATGAGACGGCAGATTTTTATTATTTTAGCCGATTGTAGGGAGAGGTTTATCTTTTATTTTGTTAGATGTTTTTTAAGAGTTTTAAGGGTTTTTCCACCGGAATATTAGCGTAAAGTTATTTTATATATATATTTTTTATCAGTCATATGTTTCCCTTAAGTTTGTCTGAATTTTTATGTGATGTACTTCTTGTTCCAAAAAGAGGTGTTAAAATCTTTGTTATATACATACACACACACACACACACACACACACATATATATATATATATATATATATATATATTAAGCAAAGGAATGACAAAATGTGAAAAATTGTGGACGTTATGTGAAAGTTGTGTGTGTATGGGTACATGCGTGTTAATATTTCTACAGAGGGAGTCAATATTTAGCCAAAGAAAGATATAAGATGATAATTTCAATATAGGAATGGCTAAAGAATAAAGAAAACCGAGTGATAGAGAAAGAGAGAGAGAGAAAGAAAGAAAGGTAAAAGAAAGAGAAACAGGGAAACTAAAACAGGTGTAAGAGATTACATAAACAGATAAACAGAGAGAGAGAGACAGACAGACAGACAGAGAGAGAGATAGAGAGAGATAGAGAGATAGAGTGAGTGTGTGGGATAGGAAGTAGGGAAAGCCAGGCAGACAAGCGAGCATATACTTTAACAACAGGTCGATAGAAACGCAGATGGATGTAAAGAAACAAAGAAACAAATAAGCAAACAGACAAACAAGCATAATCAGTGTATTGAAAAGAAAGGATGAGAAAGCAACAAACATGGGAGAAGAAATAGTGATGTAAACGATAAGTGAGAATAAATTTGTTTTTTTGTTTGTTTTTCTACGGCTTATCAACCGTTTATGGATTATTTAAAGCCGAAGCTTTTTTGAATTGTAAGTATCTACTTTTTACGAGTGAATGCTACATTAATAATTGTTTTTAGAGATAAACATGACTTTTTCAGATAAAAGTCCTACTATTTAACCCATAGTGGGGTAGAATAGAGGGTTCGCGCCTTTCCTAAGGGTATTTTCGCGTAATTCTATGTAACGAAAGCAAGTGGAAATCGAAATCGGCTCTCTGATTTCTCATTACACCGACTGCACACCCACGAAAAATTGTGAAGAATAAGAGTGGTAATGTGATAGAAAGAAAGAAAGAAAGTAAGTAAGTAGGAAAGAGGTACGGACGGACGGAAGAAATGAAAAAAAGGAAGAAAAGAATGAAGGAAAGAAAGAAGGAAGGAAGGAAAGCAAAAGAAAGGAAGGAAGAAACAGTTTCGTTCACTCACTTGTGATTTTTGGCAGCTTTTCTGATTAAAGAGAATGTTGGGGCGTCTACATGGTTTCTATTTTTGTCTCTGCTCTTTGGTGTGACAGGCATTACAATAATTTCTCAGCGTCTGTAATCGAATAAGGTCTGTAATGAAAGGAAGGTGCGACTGGAGGGATTTGCCAAATCTGATAATTTTAGAAACAACCTGACGAAGACAACGACAACAATTTTCGCCGTAAGTATATATTACAGTTTGACGAATCAGTACCTGTCTGATACATGATAGCAAGTATAAAATACGTGCTTTAGTTTCTTGAAAGAAAGTGCAACAATACAACAAAGTGTTATGAAAGTAAAAAGAGAAAAGTAAATTTAAAACTTTAAAATGATATACTCTACCGTAAAGTGAGACATGTGGAGATGTGGGTGACTTAACGATTAAAAGTAAGGAAAATGGAAACTGTGGTTCAGATTCAAGTTACGACTGACAATTTGTGTTCACTTTACATTAATACTCTTGAAAAATGCATGAATTTGGTCTTCAGCTACAAGTAAAAGTAATAGGGTAGACTGGATTTCTAGCCTTAATTCTATTTACACTATATTCAGACTATTGTCCTCATCTTTGTTTTTATCGCAACGTTTCGGCAGTCGTGCTCTCCGGCCTTCTTCTGGTTAACCTACAGGGAATTCTGAACTGAATCCTTTATTCAATTTACGGGGGTAGACTGTTCGTATTCCACTGCTCATGTCTAGGTATATTGTCTAGTTCTTATTTTTAAGTTCTTTTTAAATTCGATCACAGTCGATATTATAGAATCTATCACACACCGTAGTTAATTGTGACATAACATTTTCATTGGACGGGACAGGGTTACATACCAGTTTAAATTCTACTAGACTGGTTACCAAACACGACTAGTGAGCCCGGTCTGTCCTGCTAGTTAAGCGATAGCTCGTGGGGTTGGAGAGAAGGGATAAATTCATAGCTTCCCCGTTGTGAAACGGAATGTAACGAACTTGGCCGGAATTCGAACACAGCTCGCTGATTTCTTTTTCGGAACCACTGATCGTTATGCTACCATCGCATTCGAGCATTAGATGGTAACCAGTCTAATAGTGGAACAAGGAATTAACAACTGGACACACACACACACACACACACACACACACACACACACACACACACACATACACATACACACACATACATACATACATACATACATACATATATATATATATTTAAATAAGTTTTTTGTAGTACAAAATTTAAGGATAGCTATGAAAAAGCATAATTTATATGGCATTTTAATGTTTATTCTAAAAGCTAAAAAAACAACCGGTTTCGTTCCAGCCTTAAACGTGTAAATTTAATTGATATTCATAATAATTAATGGAGGAAAAAATGAATTTCAAGAAAGCTGGAGTCAAATAACATCCAGACCCAGTAAGCATTCCCTCTGTAAACAGAGAGAATGCTTACTGAGTCTGAATGGAAGATGAAATAGGACAGGTAACAAATATTACCCGAACATTAGCCGAAAAATAACAGCTATTAATCGCACGCGAAATTCGCCTACCTAAAGACTTACCCTCTGAACCAATAAAGGGAAGACGCAAATAAACTGGACATTTTTTAACAAAATGCGGCCTGACCCTATGAAATCTATTGATGACATCATGGATATATATATATATATATATATATATTAGGTTGGTGCAAAAATAATGACGCAATAATGTCGTTTCTTGACGTATTTTTTAACGTCAAAAACGACATTATTACGTCATTGATTTTGCACCAACCTAATATATATATATATATATATATATATATATATATATATATATATATATACGAGTAACTTTCTATCAATAACAAACAATATTTATGATTACATAGTTACTGTTTTTTTAAAATTAGTACAAAGTAATATATCTCAGTATTAATATACAATGATATAATAAACCTTCCATTTTATCTACTAGTTATTTAATTGTTCTGCCATTTTGCTGCATTCATATTTAATTCTTTCTTTAATTTCCGTATTATTTATTTACAATAGTATGGATTACATATGTTTAACCAGTTGGCAGCTATTATTATTATGGTTTCGCCAACAAGGCTGCAGCCACAAGAATTTTCGTTGTTTTTTAACGCAATATTTGCTACCTGGCGTCTTAGGCAAGAATTTAAACTGTGCTGACAAGTAATAGCAAATATTTGATGAGAAAAATTTAAGTGTCCAATATCAAATTAGGTTCTGGAATTATATTGGAAATTAGAGAAATTAGGAAAAATAATCCCATTACAAATTCCACTGAGTTAACACATTGATTGCTAACAACGGGACAACGCGATGACATCAACCAGAAGTCATTTCGTTTTTGTGAGCTTCTTATCAAGGCTGCAACCGCGTGTATTTTCGTCGTTTCTAACGCAAATAACTGGTACCTGGCGTCTAAAGAATGAATGAAAAATTGTGTTGGCAACTAAAAATAAACTTTTTATGGGAAAAATTATTGAAAATATAACACGTGAACGAAGCAATTAAAAAACAACAGGAGTGTCGAATACCCAAACTAGTTGTTCCTGTCCTGGGTAAGACGATAAACTACATTCAACAGCAAGACTTCTGATCAGGAGGTTTTGAGAAGCGTGGAACCACCTCTTAATTTCTGGTGTTCCCAGGTCCACCCTGATCCAGGGTGGTAGCACCTGTTAAGGTCCTAGCTATGGGTAAATAGTTAACCCCCAAAATTGTTACCAGTAATAAATTTTTGAAAAAAAATTACCAGCAATACATTATTGCCAGCAATACATTAAAAAAAATACCAACTATATAGTAAAAAAAAAAAAAAAAAAAAAATCAGCAATACATTTTTGATAAAAAAATTTTGTCGGCATTAAATAACCCAATGAGGTTGATATACCGTAAAACAAATTAGTTGCTCGGGTGGTGATGTTTGAAACAATCAACAACGAATTTATCCGGAGTGACACTTTTAGTTGAAGCTAAAAAGAATTATTGTCTATATCGGCTATTATGTAATTGATATTTGAAGTCAGAGTTTGTAACTGACTCTTGTCGGTCAATGTATAAAGAACCTTCCATACAGTATTAATACTGAATACTATAATACACCTATGCAGCAGTTTATATTTACATATAAGCAGTAGCGTATATTATATATGTTTACTATATTGTACTAATATTGAATCTTATAATTCAGCTGTTTTTTTTTTTCAAGCTTGGACAATTTCTTCAAAAATGAAGATGAAACTTGAAGCAACAGTGATGTGGGTTTACAGAAAGCTGGTGAGAATATAATGGACAGAATATATGCGCAATAAGTATGTTTTAAGGAAAATAAGAATCCCTACTTACAACTTGAAAGAGGAAAGCGGGCTTGGAGAATTTGACACTCATAGGAAATACTGAATGCAAGAGGGGCAGATGAAAACATCGAGTAACTTACATAACGAGCTTGTGTAAGTGGATGGCAGAGCAGGGAGTGGGAGACAAAGGTTGGTTAGAGCTAGAAAGGACAAGAAGCTGTGGTGACTTATGATCGTGCACACCCAGAGGAGGCATGGCACCTAGAAGAAGAAGAAGTAAGGGGTAGAGGTGGACGAGAAAGGGATAAGGAAGAGGAGGAAGAGGAGGAGGAGGAGGAGGAGGAGAGGATATCTGTCATTTTATTCTCGCGAACACACACACACACATATATACACTTCATATCTATATCTATACCTATATATATACACTTCATATCTATGTATGTATGTATGCATGTATGTATGTATGTATGTATGTATCTATCTATCTATCTATCTATCTATCTATCTATCTATCTATCTATCTATCTATATCTATATATATATATATATATATATATATATATATATATACAGGATGACTGAAAAATAACTCCCCATTTTAAAATACTTATAATTTATTTATTAACTATAATTTTCACAAGAAATGGATATGAGAGGAAAACCATATAGCATGAAGTTTTATTTAAAATTCGATGTGGGCACCAGATTTTTCTACCATCTTCTTGAGCCGCCCAAGAATCGCATCAACTGATTTCACCAGGAACGCTTGTGGTATGGAAGACATAATTTATTGTATTCGCCTTTTAAGTCCTTCCGAAGTCTTGGTTTGGTATAGTCGACTTGCTCCTTTAATTAACCCCAAAGAAAAAGTTACAGGGTGTTAAATCAGGACTTCTGCTGACCACTTATACATAAAATATGGGTTTACTCTTCAACCACCCTGTACACATCAATTTACATACACGCCTCTACAGAAACGATTCATGACAGATATTTATACCACAGAAGTGTTTACAGAGTACCACATAGACATCTAAAAACAAACAAGCAAAAAAACATTGAATCATCGAAGAATTTAAACATTTTTATAGATATTTACTAATGATAGCTTAATACTAATATAAGGCTAATTAAGAGAGAAGGAGAGAGAGAGAGCAGATGGATACGGTGTTTTAACCTAATCTTTCGAATATAGAGAGAAGAGGTTAGTTAATATATCTGCCTTGAAAAAGCAACATTAAAAGTCCTTGAATCTTCACCTACGCTACAAATACCGAACACTACTATCTTATCTCTACAGGTTTTGCCCTGTTTAAAAACACGGTAAATTCAAAAAGACGTGAGATTGAAAACGGGTGACGACTGATTTGACTGGAAAATTCAGAAAGAATTTCTGCACATTTTGTTAATCCCCGCGTCGGATGTCCTTTGATAACTTGATGCTTAAAAACAGTCAATTGTTTAGCCATACAAGAAGGGCAGAACGAAAGACGAAGGTTGTTTGCAAATAACCCTTAAATGACGAGTCACAAGATCGAGCAGCAATTAATCAATCATGAAAGAACCAACTAGAGTTAAGTAATTACGCGAGAATTGAATGATTATTCAATGTCATAAATATTTAATAACTTTATTTAAAGTTATTCAAGATCAATTATTGATGAAAGATAAAACTGAGATAAATATATATTATGCGTACCTCTTAGATACATTGATATTTTCTGTCTTCATTTTGGAGATGCGGAGTTAATATTATTTACCTCATCTACTCTCGGCCTATTTTCCTTATCTTTTTTCCTTAAGAAAAAAAAAAAAGCAGCAACATTAAAGCTAAACAATTTTAGCGCCAAAATATCCGTGGTTTAATATTCTGTATTCTGATATAATTAATAATTAATATAATTTTGACATACCTAAATCTCCGAAATAAAGAAAATTCGACTGTTATAGAAATCTAATTACCAGATATAATCAATCTATCTATCTATCTATCTATCTATCTATCTATCTATCTATCTATCTATATATATATATATATATATATATATATATATGCACTTAGATAACTTAGACGAAACATATTCTGAATTCTTGTGCGTACATACACTTTAATAATTATTGAAATAATAATTATACGTTATGCTGTTTAAACTCATGCTTGAAAAGTAAATGCACATCTATATAGTACTGTTTATTTCTGCTTTTTATTCCGTATCAGTTTCAACGGACGAGATACTTATCATAACTACGGAATATATAACGATATCATATATCAGAATCCAGAATATTAAACCACGGATATTTTGGTGCTAAAATCGTTTAGCTTTAATGTTACTGCTTTTTTTTTTTTTTTTTTTTTTTTTGAATAAGTTGGCATTAAAATCTGTAAATACATTAATAGGAGTAGATAGGTTCGCCTATCGTCTGGTTCAAACGACACCCGGGTCTTTTGAAAAGATTTTGAGGTCTCCTGTTTAATTCTTAATTCTTAATTCCACTTCAACTCTATACTACTAACGTCTCCCCCTAGACTCTGAAAGTTTATTTATTATTTATCTTCCCTTCAGTAGTTGTAGACAGGTTTACTTATCATCCGGCTCACACTCTTCACCCATATTTCGAATAAGAGCATAGGTTATACCTTGTTGCTTGTTTAGGATTGGGTTTGCGCTTTAATCAAAAGTCCTCTTATTCTCTTTCACTCCAAATAGCCCCTTACGTTTTAGCGGCATTATAGCCCTACTTAGGGTGAAATGATTGAAAAAAATCACATACAAGTAAAATATATTTAAACGTATCTTTTATACGATGAATATTTTTCTCTAGATAATTCTCTTTATGAAAATTTTGGTCGCATAAATTTAAACACGATTACCAGCAGAGGAATTGAAGGTCTTGGGGCACTGAACGTCATTCTCGGTTCATTAGTTTGGATGTAAGAGAAGGAAGCATAATATATGAATCGTTATTTTTACCTCATATAAACTGGTTATTTTTTTGTTTGTTTACAATGAAGGAAGATTTTCTCTCTCTCTCTCTCTCTCTCTCTCTCTCTCTATATATATATATATATATATATATATATATATATATATATATATATATATATATATATCTTCCCTTTTCTACTCGCGATAAAGGAAATGTGTCTAAAAGGAGCTTCGTTTTCTTTTGGCCTTTCCGTTGATCCGCAAGAAGACTTTTCGCTGAAGCATGAAAGCGAATCGTGGAAACGAGAACGTTTGCCTGAAAGGTTAACAAGCATTGAAAAATACTCTTCGAAAGATGTGGAAACAAGAGTGAGGAATCATTCGCATGATTCGCTGATCATAGACATCTGCTAACTCTGTTATCCCTAATCTGTATACGAGTTCTAGGCCGGGCCACACAAGTAAGCAGAAACAGTTCAAGATATTTACTGACCTATCAGTAGAATTATCGTTTTATTGCCGACCATTGAGCACAATTTTCAGCCTCGTTACTTGCTTTATGAGATGAGAGAACGCGTTGCATCTAGAGAAAAGAACGAAAGCGTATGCAGTATTTATTAAGCGTCGAATAAAATCTGAAAACAGTCGACTCTTCGTACATTATTATTTGATATTATACAAAAGTAATCGGTTCAGTGTGTCGTGCGTGATGATTTTTCTCTCCAGAATCTTACATATCCATAAGTCTACCGTTCGTTCAGGCTTAAAGTATTGTTGTCACATATGGTCCGTTGCCCTGTTATTTACCTTAAGCTCCTTGATAAAATCCAAAGAAGGATCAGCATTGGTCCTTGTCTAGCACCTCGGCTTCAGTCACGTTCCCACTGCCGTAAGATTGCCTCTCTGTGTCTTTTCTATAAATACTTTCATGGTAATTGTTCGGATGAGCTCTTCGCTATGGTACCTTGACTTTCAATTTAAGCGCAGTACTTGACTGGCGTCAAGATCTCATCAATTTACAGGTGAGCTAGATAGATGTAGACCTACGTTCTATGCTAACAGTTTCTTTCCTCGCACTTCTCGCTTGTGAGACTCACTTCTGGCTCCGTGCTTTACAGCCAGCTTTAATCTGTTAAAGTCAAAATGCAATGTCAATCAATATCTACTGCATCCTAGTTATTATTTTCTCTTCCCGCTCATTATTGTTTTAGTGGCTTTACTGCCTTACATGGGTTGATGTCGATGAAAAACAAACAAAAAAGATATATTTTTTCATTTTAAAACAATATTATGCAGCTTAGTTTAGTATAATACACGGAGAAATGGTCGAACAAGTAAAGAAAAAAATGTTTAAAGGGACTATACTTCGACATTCCAAACTGCCATACTAGAAAATCAGCATTCGAAATTCCTCTAAGTCACGAAATATCCAAATAAGCACTGACGTGTCATAAATCATAGGATAATAGCCTATAATATTATAAAACACTCCATGACTCAGCGTAATATTAATTCCAGGCATGTTCGGAAAACTTCTGGAGAGATATTAAACAATGACGGTACGGTAGCTAACCACAATTTCCTGATATTTGTAAGAGCAGGATCTTGCGTGTGAATACAAGACCCCATCATAGGGCCTGAATGATCAATTGAGTTCATGTTGGGCGAACATGGCGGCCACACGATTTGTCGAAAGACTCCACAATGTTCCTCCATACTGGGCCCGATGACACAGTGCATTATCCTACAGGAATAATCTATTGTTACTGGTGCACATGGAGTCCATGAATGGATTTACATGGTCACGAATCACGGGAACGAAGCGTTCACTGGTCAATGACCTGTTTTTGTACATTAGCGGTACCAACCAATAGTACGTAAAGAAAACTCCACATTCTAACCGCTACTAGTTTTCATGGTGACATTTGACAATTGGGGATCTTTGCCTCATGAGATCTGAACAACACCCAAAGTCTATCATTAGCCCGAATGTGTTAAAACCATGACTCCACGGACTACACCAAGTGTTGTCATTCCTCCAGGGTGTAATCTCACGAGCCCAGGTGAGATGATGTTTCCGGTGTTGTGTTGCTAACAACAGCATTCCGGTGAGTCATCTGCTTCTATATCTAATGGTAACTAAGGAATGCTTAACTGACCTGCTGGATATACATCTGGTATCTCGAGACAATGTCGGTTGTTTGTTACAATTCTAGCCAGAAACATCTGAATGATCCGGCATTTTTTAAGTCCATGCTAACAAGTAATGCCTTCTTGCTGGTTTTCCCGCCAAACTCATGGCACTCTAGATTGGGGTCATGTTAATTGTCCCCACGATTTCAAGCAACAGAATGTCCAATTTGTCTGGTACTCACTATTATACCCCGTTCGAGCTCCGGTACATCACATTTCATTGCCATGAGCATCGTAACTGATGTCAAAGCAATACTGATATATCTAAGCATTTTCATGGTTTCTAAGTTCGTTGGCAATACCTGTCATCACCTTTAAGTACTGCCCACCGATGACGTTTGGCACGTCAGTGTATATGTTTGGCTGACGTATTTGGTGACTAGAATATTTACTTTATGTTTACTTAGCAGTATCAGATTTCGTAAATTCAGACCTGCAGCGGGGACCGTTCCTTAATGTAAATAAACTCTTGTTAATATGATAAATATATTAATACTGTTGTTACTGTTATCTTTGCATAAGCAATTTATCGATGAATCACTTTATTTAAATAAAATCATTGTTATTAAAATTGAAGCCAATGTGTAAAATATAGACACAAGAAAGGGTGATATATGTAATGTACATAAAGAATGTACATATATTAGAATCTTGGATTCATATTGAGAAGAGAGCATTATTATCAGCACACTTGCTTACCTATGCATATATCTATTGGAATTTGTTCCGAGTTAATGATTTTCAAGACTCTTCTGGTTGACCATTGCCATTGAACTCACTAGTTCGATCTCCATTACAATATTCGTTATCAAAAATATCAACGAGGGTTGCGGTTGTGAAATGAACAAACCTAACCAATTTGTGTATCTAGGAGTTTGGATCAATAAATCCACAGCCTGATGCTGTTTGTAGCTCAATTTTGATCTGAAAATATCACTGTTTAATGCGCGGTCATAATTCACCACAGAATAAAGAAACAAACGTAAGAAATATATAAAAAAGCATAACACGAACTATTATGTAAAGCGGTGATACTAAAAAAAATGACATGAGATTAAAGAAGAGGTATAAAAGATGAAACCAACATAGAACAAAAAAGAAAAAAAATCTATTTGATAACAGCTTATGAAAGCCGAAATTACTCAAACAGGGTACCATTTATAATTAAATATGTAGCAGAAACCAGGAAAATATAGAAAAGAAATCCTTAACAAAGAAGCTTCTAAAGTTATATAAATGAAAAATTGCTGCCCAAATACAACCAATATTAATCTACATACATGCATATGTATATATTAACTCCTTTTCATTTGTTTAAATTTATTGAATCTATAAACTCTTCCGCTAGAATTATCAGTTTGTTGCTGTCACTACTATACTATACCAGCAAATGCTTTTGAAAATTATTACTCTTGGCATATATTCAACGAATTGAATGCGTAAGCTGTCTACATTTTCCACGGCCGTAGATGCATCTTGACTAATAAACAACGGAAAGTATAGATTAATATAAATAAGAAAGCTCTCTATAATATATTTGCTCCGACAGGTAAGATATTCATTGAAATTTAGAATGAAACCTGGATCGAATAACGGGGATTCTATAGGATTTTATATGTCAAGCATGTTAGGTTATCTTGTGAACGCTGTAAAATCAGTCACAGAAATGCTTACCTGGTGAGGATATGAAGAAAAGTAATCTGGTCTATGCTAGGCCCGTAAAAGGCGACAACTGAAGGCGACAAATCGTGGTGGATTCTCGCAGACCTGGGATTATCTTGTAAGATTTTGGCATACCTAAATCTTCGAAATAAAGAAAATTCGTCTGCTATAGAAATCAAATTATCTATCTATGTATCTATCTATCTATCTATCTATCTATCTATCTATCTATCTATCTATCTATCTATCTATCTATCTATCTGCACTTAGATAACTTAGACGATACATATATACCGGGTGTAACAGCAAAATTGCCCAAACCATGTAACAACAAAATTGTCCAATTGTTAGATTAATCTCAGAACTGTTATATCTTAGAAATTATTAAAGATATCTTTCTGGAACTCTCCAAGATTTTATAACACTACTGGAATCTTCTTTGAGCGATAAGAATGCATAATTTCTCTCCAAGTTTAGCAGAAGAATTGTGATGAAATCGATCATAAACGAAAATAACATGTTCATCATTAATTAAACATAGCTAAGAGTAAGAATATTTGAAATAATGTATATATGTATGTATATATACTTATATATATATATATATATATATATATATATATATATATATATATATATATAATCGGAAAATGATTTATATATTTATATATATAAATATAAAATATATATATAGATTAATATATTTATATATAAATAGGAAAATGATCCTGGAATAAAATATATATATATATATATATATATATATATATATATATATATATATATATATATATATATATATATATATATATATTCAACTGATAAGCAGAATATTCTATGTTCATTAGTCAATACTAATGGTGATATTGTGGCACCATACAGGAAATACGAGGCATTCATTGACCGATTCTTTATCGTTAATATTTACCGGCCTTTGTTAAGCAATATATATATATATATATATATATATATATATATATATATATATATATATATATATATATATATATATATATATATATATATAAATATAATAATATATAAATTGGAAATGATTCTGGAATAATATATATATATTCCAGGATTATTTTCCAATTTAGTCAAGATGATCTTTGCCCTCTCTAATCTTCTAACTGTCTGTCCTGGTGTAACAAGGTGCCTCACACGATTCACGCACGATTTCATTTTCAATTCTTTTTTCAACGTCCTTTGGACTGTCATAGGTGAAACTCCTCTCTCACGAGCCAAACGTCTTATGAATTGAGTTGGATCTTTTCTAATTGATCTATTTAGCTCTAAATGGAAATGATGTTCCCCCTTTCCTCTCTAAAGTTCCCGCTTTTTTAAACTTATTCACAGTTCTCTTGATGGTTCTTTAGTGTACTTTGAACGTGGAAGTCAGAGTATGAAAGTTGGTACCGTTACTGAAAGCCTGAATGATTTTTTTACTCTCACTATTACTCATTTGGGAAGAATAGTGGAGCTGACTAAAAACGATTTTAAGCTGTTTTCTTTCTAGGTGAATAACTAGAGCGTTTTTCAGTTAATCTTACGACAAATGGTATCAAAATAGCTGAAGGTGTTTTGTGAAAACCCTGGAAAAAGACATTCAATTAGTTTAATGTTATTTTTTAGATATTAAACATTTTGTGGGATGGATAATAATGCTGTAACATGATTTGGTATATACACCCAGTATATATATATATATATATATATATATATATATGTTAAAAAGAATCCGGTGCAGAATTAAAAAAATATATTTTAATTTTGCATGAAACTCCGAGTGGTGATAGAGGTATGAGATAGTATGTATATTTATTAATATATATATATATATATATATATATATATATATATATATATATATATATATATATATATATATATATGTTCTGTTTCATTACATTGAGAACTATTTCGTTAACACCTGGGCTATATGTGCGATATGTTGTAATTCTATTACCATCTCTCTCTCCCCCTCTCTCTATCTCTCTCTCTTTCTCTCTCTCTATATATATATATACTCTGTTTCATAACATTGAGCACTATTTCGTTAACACCTGCGCTATATTTGTGATATGTAGCAATTCTATTACCATATATGCATATCTATGTATACATATATGTTATCGATGTCGAATTTTAGACTTCAACAGGTTAATATTGTAGTGACCGGGAAGCTTCCTCTTGGTAGTCGGTTCCACAAAGCAGTGGTTCGTTTGAAGAGGCTGCTCGAGTGGAACTTACATCACGCCAATCGAATATGAAGGAAATGGTGGTGGCTTGCTACAAATATTCATGGCATGGTGAGTCTTAGTCTTAGGTTAAAACTAGTGGAACTGAGGAATTTAGACCGTATGAACATTTTCCATGTATATACCGATAGAACAATGAGAGGCTTTCGACGTTTCATCTGTGAGAAAGGGTTTGTAGGGAGGAAAATTATCCAGCACCCAAAAGGATGCGGATACGTTTTGGGAAACTGGAAAATGAAGACTGGATGGTTCTTGCCAATACAGAGCTGCAATATTCAATTTTCGACCTGATCTGGCTCTTGTAAAAGTTAAAGTATAGCATGAGGAGAGAATATATTGTGAGAATCACCTGTGACAGTTTATTTTACCTGCTTCAGAATTGTTATTGTATTCGGCATGTTTGGTTCTGATCATCTTCCTAATAGTTTTGCATGTAGTTGTAATTATTTTGATACTGTTAAGAATAGATAAATTGTTTTTGATATTAGATGTTAAGCAGTTAGTAAGTAATGTTATAGGCCTGCTTTTATCTAGTTTGTCGTTATTATTAATGGCATTATCTTTTTTGCAGTATTATGTTTTGTACGTGTTGTAGATGAAATAATGAGGATATTCAAAGTTTTTAAATGTGTTTTCTATGTATAATTTTTTTCGGGTAATTATAGGCGGGTCCAGATAGGACTCTTAAATGAAATAGGTGAATATTGTAGACAAAGAAATAAGCAATGAATGGTGATTGGGAGTTTCATGCTTTAAGCGATCATCAGACTCTGTAATAACACTTTTTTTAGTCACAACAGTACTATGTCTTCTGATGATCGTTTAAGAGGTGAAACGTCTAGTAATATTGATTTCTATGAGCCTAAATACTATGTCGCCTATGCTGACAAATCTTACCCTATAAATAGAGCCATATCTATCTATCTCTCTATCTATAAAATAAATAAATTTAATCTCCACAAAGCTTAAAAACAGCGATAAGATCAATAAACATTGGATTATATTTATTATTACATACACACACATACGCACAGACACGCACACACACAATATATATTTCTGAAAAATTAATGTATTTTAAAAATTTTTTTAATCTGACATATATTTATTTCTTCAAATATTAATTTTAGTGGATCCCCCTATCTGAGTAGACGCTACGTTTTATTTTAAACAGTATTTATTTCTTCTAAGCATTGGTAAAAACTTCATAAAAGAGGCGCATGCCAGTGCAAGAAATAAATACCCTTTAAAATGACTGGACTGTCAACTCAAATACATGTATCTACTAAAAATAACGTCTTTAGTAAAATATATATATATATATATATATATATATATATATATATATATATATATATATATATATATATATATATATATATATATATATATATATATATATATATATATATATATATATATATATATATATATATATATATATATATATATTAAAGACATTTTTATGTTTAACGTTCTTTTTATAGATAAAAGTATTTAAGTAAATGCTCTGTTTATAATAAACAGCATTAAATAACATTTACTGGCCTGAATGTCCGAGAAATTTTCATAGAAAATATTCGTCCTTTGACAGCATTCGGACCTGCATCCTATTTTAATAGTGTTTGAATGTACAAGATTCATGGAAGATTGAAGTTTATAAGCAGTAAATTCGAACGAATTGCCAACCGAACGATCCTTTGTGGCGGAGCGGTTAGGCACGTCAAGCTAAATGACGGTTCCGTATAGGATGCAGGTTCGAATCCTGTCCAAGGACGAATATTTTCCATGAAAATTTCTCGGACATTCAGGCCGGTAAATGTTAATTAATACTGTTTATTATAAACAGAGCATTTACTTAAATACTTGTATCTATAAAAAGAACGTTAAACATAAAAAATGTCTTTAATAAATAAATTGTCGGACTTTGTCCATTTCTTAATGTATGACGTCATTTGTTTTCATTTGATATGCCATGAGCAGTTATGAATGTACGAGATTCATGGAAGATTGAAGTTTATAAGCAGTAAATTCGACCTTGCCAACCGAACGATCCTTTGTGGCCGAGCGGTTAGGCACGTCAAGTTAAATGACGGTTCCGTATAGGATGCAGGTTCGAATCCTGTCCACGGACGAATATTTTCTATGAAAATTTCTCGGACATTCAGGCCGGTAAATGTTAATTAATACTGTTTATTATAAACAGAGCATTTACTTAAATACTTGTATCTATAAAAAGAACGTTAAACATAAAAATGTCTTTAATAAATAAATTGTCGGACTTTGTCCATTTCTTAATATATATATATATATATTCTAGGTTAAAAGCTGCCACTTGTACTCCAACTGTTTATTTTTCCTTGCTTCCCTGATAACTACAATGTTCAAAAATTTAAATACAACGTCAATCGCCATCTTCTGTCTTTTTGAATCCTGTTCTTTTTGTTCTTTTCCTAAATTCTTCCTATTTCCAGTCTTTTCATTCTGTTTCAGTTTCACTCTATGTAAACTTCTGTAGCTAGTGGCATTACCGCCTTGCTTGGGGTGAAACTATTAATTTTTTTTTATCTTCTACTATTAATTTAAATATTTCTTCTCGATTAGGCAGATTCCATTCTGATTTCGCCACATGTGCGAAAACGACATTATTTTTGCACCAACCTAATAAAACATTATTATTACTTGTATTTAGTTTGATGACAGTTATATTGTCATACCAAATCCTCCTACAGGTACTGCTTTCGTGTCTTTACAATGATACTATAAGAAATGGAGATAAGGAAAGTAAGCTGATCCTCAAGCAGCCTTTATTAACCCAAATTTTCCTAATGGGTCCTTTCGTCCTCCCAAATGACCAAGCATATTTAGGCATCTGGATTGCCTTCTCAAGTTTGATTCCTCGTCATCAACTACTTTCTTTTATCTTCTTGAATCCTGTTCATCTTTTGACATTCCTCAATCCTCCCTGTACTGCGTCTTTTCTCACTCCCTGTAAACCTCTGCGCGCTAGTGCCATCTCTGTCTTTTTGGGGGTGAAATGGTTACAAAAAATAAATAAATAAATAAAACAAAAACAAAACCTAATCTGAATTTTATATACCTGAAAGGCATGGATGTAATTCGAGACGTTAACAATATGAAATAGGTTGGAATCCTTTCTTTCAGTTCATGCTCTGTTTATTTCTGCGTAGGTATTCGACAATTTCAAGTGTTCTGCTTGCTGAATGCCTTTTATCCCTCTTGATGGATTTACTACAATTTTTGCGGCGTTGGTGGCACCAAAATATTTGAGCTTCGCTCTTTGGATCATTTCCCGACCTGCGAAAAAAATGAAGAAAACCTTAAGCTTTATAATTCGAAGAGTTTCTCTGTACGAATATAAAAGCCCTCCCCCCACAAAAAAAAATTTCATAGATGTTCGCTGTTTATGAGATGATATCAATTACCTTCTTAATCGTTGTACCCAATTTGTGAATGTGGGCCTGAATTTTGACTGCTTTCTTGTATATGACTTTTCGTCATTATCATTAGAGAATTGCTGTCCAGTGAATGTCTCTTGTGTCTATCTTTCTTAGTAAACTGTTATTCGTGTCGTCAATTTCCAGATGACTTTTGGTAGCAAACACTTGATGGAATATGCTAGCATTCTGGAAATTCTCCTTTTCTAGAGACCTTTGCTCAGCTAAGAGACAGAACAGAACTGAAATCGTTCACAATACTTTCTACTATTAATCAAGTAAGTACAAAACTTTAAATATCAGGAGGGGTTTTAACAGAGGACGGAACATGCCTCACTGCGATTCAAAGGCGCATTGTGTTACCGTACAAAAGCTAAGTAAAGTATTAAGAAACAAGAAAATTTAGTTAGAAAGATAGAGAAGAGTATTGGACTGTTATGTGAAATCAGTCCTCCTTTGTGGCAGTGAATACTGGACAATCTTCTCACAGATGAAGAAGAGAGTTGAGGCAACAGAAATTTGGTTCTACAAAAGGATGATGAGAATGGACTGAACATGTGAGAAATGCCAAATGTTTAAAGAAAAATGGATACAAAAAGCACACTTATATGTAACACCAGACAGAGAAGGTTGAAATTTATAGGGTACATAACGAAGAAAGAGAGCTTGGAAAATTTGACACGAACAGGAAACAAAGCAAAAGGGATGAAATTGTTTAAATGGCTGGTAGATCTGGGATTAGGAGAGATAGCGAAAAAGCAATCTTTATTAAGAACTAGAAAGGATAGAAAATTGTAGAAAGACACGATCGCCTACAATCTGAAGGGACACGCACAAGAATAATAATAATAATAATAATAATAATAATAATAATAATAAGAAGAAGAAGAAGAAGAAGAAGAAGAAGAAGAAGAAGAAGAATTCTGCCCCATGTCATGAGAGCATCGGCCTGTGTGGCTTTATCGGCATTCACACTAGTAAATAGCCTACTACTATGGGGTTTGCCGCCATGGCCAGTTTGTTATTTCTCAATACGATTGTCATTAAATCTACTGACCCAGACTTTTACTTTACTTATATCAAGCGGAGACTTTCCATAAACATTTACTAACAACCCATGGCTATTCGCAGCACATTTTCATCACTGATGTCTGAAAAAACAACAACTCTATCGCTCTCTTTTTTCTGCTTATTCTATAAAAACGATTTTCCCTAATTTTACAATGTAAATGATATAATACTTCTGCCAAAGGCATTAGCCTTTCGTATAATCAGTTTGGGAATAAGATGAGCTTAGGATTTTCATAAATGCAACAACCATATCTCTAACAACGAAACAAAAGCAGGTCATACAGATACGAATACCTGCACAGTTTTTAGTTATACAATAGAAGTAGGTAGGTACACGAGCTTTAAGGAACATAGAGGTAGAGAATAAAAATAATAATCACTGCACGCGAAGTAAATAACATTATCATTACGAGGAAGAAGTTATCTTGTACTCGTGTGCATAGTCACGTGTCAACTACTGTCCGGTTTACACTCCTCCTTGGTCTTTTGAACAGAAGTAGAGATTTATCACTTGTTCCCTGTTTAGGATCAGGTTTCCTGTTCTTTCTAAAGTCTTTCCGTTCTCTTTCAATCCCAGTAGCCTCCTGTGTTTTAGGGGCATTATGTCTGATAGAGCTGAAATGCTTTCGGACTAAAAAGCCTTTACACCTTTTCAATGTCTCATGTGTAAGATTATTGCATATGGTGTTATATATATATATATATATATATATATATATATATATATATATATATGTATATATATGTGTGTGTGTGTGTGTGTGAAAAATTAACGAATTTTTTTTTAATTCAACATTATTTCCTATTAAGATAAATTTATATTGAGAGTGCCAGTTTTGGGGTAAAAAGACAAGTATTCTTCCATGTTTTTAAGTGAAATTAGTATCCACCAGCCGAGAGGTCTAAAGCCTTATTAAAGATGATGTTTATAACGGAGCTTGATGGTGGTTTCTCGGATTAAAATGTGAATGCCGGTTAGAATCCTGTCCAGAAAATATTCTTTAATTAGACTTTCCGTCCCTTTCGTATGTCTAAAAATATTGGATATATAGTCAAATATGCGTATCTAGTAAATATAACCTTCCTTGTAATAATATAACCGTTATAATCAAATCATCTGTGAGAGTTATGTAACGGTTCAGTTATAAACTGCATTATTCGACGCTCATAGTTCGAAATTGACGGGAGAGTCCATCATCTTATATGTTTCTAATAGAAGTACACTTTATCAAAATACGTGTAATTTTTATAATTATATATATAATTATTTAGACTATTTAAATTGTTCGGACTGTTGTCCTCATCTTTGTTGTCATATTCAGGACATTTCGGACGTTGTAGGTTTCAGTTCGAAATTCCATTCACCTGAAGAAGGCCGAAGCGTACAACAAAAATTCGGACAACAGTTCGAACAATGTAAATAGCGTAAATAATTAAAATACCTCATCCCAGAAGTCTAGACATATATATATATATATATATATATATACACACACACACACACACACACACACACACACACATATATATATATATATATATATATATATATATATATATATATATATATATATAATTATTTCAGATGAAATTGAAATTCATTCGTAGCTTAAGTTTTCATTCAATGAATTTGTCAATCTGATTTCGCTTTTGAGACATTCGATTAAATGTATGATGATTTTAGGCCGTTTTGAACTTGCAATTACTATCAGTCGTAAGCAAGGATCAAAGCATTGGCATTTTCTTAAGTAATGAATCCGTTCATCCTCGTAAGAGATAAAAACGCATTCAACGCTACATGATTTATGCTGATGGGAGAAATACGATATTTTCTGAAACACGCACACAGAGAGAGGCACTCCCCATATATATATATATATATATATATATATATATATATATATATATATATATATATTAAGCGTTTCACCCCAAGCAAGGCGGGAAGCAACTAGGGGTTACAGAAGATTTGGAGCAAGATCAAATAGAAGTGATAGAGGAAAGGATGAGGAGAAGGATAGTGGATAGATCAAGAAAACTGGGGATGTTGATTGACATTACATTTGAATAGTTGGAGATTATAGCTCTCAGGGAAACTGGAATAGGGAAGGGAGTTCCACAGGCGAGATGTGCGAGACATGAAGCTATTGGAGTAGAAGAGACGGCTACATTTAATAGTTTCGACAGTGAAAGGGTGAGAGCGGGATGACAGCCTCGTAGGACGCCTGAATTCATGAAGCCTGGGAACCAGCGAAAGAATCTCCTCGGAGCAATTACCATGAAAGTATTTGTAAAAAAGACAGAGAGAGGCGACGGCGCGTCTGTGGGAGAGCGACTGTAGACGAGATGCCAGAACAGGGCCAATTATATTGCATATTGGCCTCTGGATCTTATCAAGAACCCCGAGGCAAACAGAAGGGGCTCCAGACCATATATGGCAGCAATACTCCATGCAAGGGCGAATTGTTGATTTGTAGATCTGAAGGATCGATTCCGGGGAGAAAAATTTCCTGGCGTGGCACAGGGAGCCAACTTTCCTTGCGGTGGACGTAGCAAGTGAGACCGAGCAGCCGCAGAGAGGTGCTCTCGAGAAGTTGGGCGTCAGACATTCTAATGAAGGGGCAGGGAAGGATTTCTGTGGTGATTAATAGAGAGCAGTTTTGTTTTTGAGGCATTAAGGTTGACCAGCCAATTCCTGCCCCAGTTCACAACCGATTGGAGGTCGTTTTCGAGACAAACGGCAAGTTAGTTTTGTCAGCGACACTAGATTTGTTTTTGAGACAGGAGTAGATTGTGGTGTCATCGGCGTAGATGCCAACTTGGGAATTTATGGCGTCAGGAAGGTCATTTATGTAGATAAGGAATAGAGTGGGGCCTAGGATGGAGCCTTGAGGAACACCTGCGTTCGTGGGATAGGAACTGGAGGAGAATCCATTGAGAACGACCTTCAATTCACGGTTTGACAGGAATGATTGTATTAGGTCAAACAATCGACCCCAAATACCATAACCCTGGAGCTTGCGAAGAAGGCCGGCGTGCCAAACCCTATCAAACGCTTTGGAGATGTCTAGGGCCACGGCACCAGCTTCCCCGTTATTTTGAAGAGCTTGGTAGACAGTTTCAGTGATGGCCGTAAGCACATGTAGCTGTAGATCGGGCAAAGGGGAAGCCATATTGCTTGTCTGAGAGCAGATCATGGGATGTAAGGTGGTTAACCACTTCGGCATTGATTAGGGCTTCGAAGACTTTGCCGAAGAGGGGTAGGAGACTGATAGGACGGTAATTAGACGGGTCAGAGGGGTCGCCAGAGTTCTTGAAGACAAGAACAATCGAAGAGGACTTCCAGCAGTCAGGAAAACAAGATTCCTTGAGGCAGTAGTTATATAATTTAGAGAGGGCGGGCGCCAGTTCCGGCGCGCATTTCTTCAAGACAATGGCTTGTATCCCATCCCCACCACTAGCTTTGTTGATGTCTAAATTAAAGATAATGCCCAGACAGACTGTTTCGTTGTATCACAGCTGCTCAGTGTGACTAGACATCCGATCGCTTCAAGCCGGGACCAAAGACCAACCGATTTGGTATCAGTCGGAGATTCTAACCCCTAGGCTATCGACGAGAGAAAGGCGCATTTATTTTTTCATAAACACGCTAGTTACCTAGAGGACTCAATTCGTTAGGAGATTCTTGCATTAGGCATGTATCATTAAATAACTTAGACAAGTTTTGTCTACTTATTTTTAATAGGATCCTCACATAATTACAGACAAGATTCTTAGTATTTTATTAAAGGAAGAAAGAAAATTACCATATTGATGCATATTAATTTTATTCTGAGTACTTTTGACATTAGCACAATGTCTTCATCAGGGTATTGTTCTTTCTAAGACAAAAAATTGTTGTGTTCAGTGGAAAATGAAATTGTACAGTACATAATATCAGCGTTTTTCACTTCATACGTAAGAAATTTAATTTTCAGATGATACAATTTTGTCTTAGAAAAATGATAAACACAATAATTTTTTGTCTTAGAAAGAACAATTCTATCATCTATTACTGATATGTTGCCAGTACTTTTGAAAAAAAAAATCCCCAAACCATGATGCTGTCCCCACCAAATTTCACTGTGGGAGCTGTGTACTTTTGTTTAAAGGCATCGCCGTCTTTCCTCCGTACATGACTTTTTGAATTACGTCCAAACAACACGATGTTTCGTTATGTCTGTTCATAATATTCTTTTCCAATACAATTTTTTCTTATCCTTATGTTAACGAACGTATGTCAACCTGGCATCTTTGTGTCTTTTCAATAGCAGTGGAATTTTCCGAGGGGAGCGCCACTTTAGATTGTTCCTATGAATTCCGTTGCTTATTGTCCGTTTAGTGTCACATATTCCTGATGAAAGCAAATCATCCCGTAAATCTTGACGATTGAATATTGGATTTTGTTTATTTAACGCATTAATTTCCTTGAAGATCTTGAAAAATAATCTTCCGTGGAACACCTGTGTGTTTTCAACAGTTTTGAATTTTTTATACTTTGCAATGAATGAACTAATGGTAATAAATGGAATATTCAGGTTGTCTGAGATTTCCCTTCAATTTTTGCCTTCTTTCCAGAGCTTAACACTCAGTTCTTTTTGCGAATTTGTTAATTCTTTACCTCTTGCCATGATGATAACCTTCTTGCACGAATATTAATTACAGAATGTTCTGTTTGTACTTTTTAACCTAAAAATAACTACAGATAATATTATTGGAACATTATAGAATATTCCACTTGAATAATCCAGAGTAATAAAATAATAGAAAATTTTAAAATTTAAAATTTGCATTGTACGGATCTTTTTTCATACATTAAAATGTATAAAGGGGATTCATTTCTATTAAATCAAAATTATGTCTGTTTTCTATTCATATTTAATTATTATGCATCAGTGTACAGTAATTATATGAAAAACATGTTTAGTCATAAGTTGGAAATACATTAAATTAAAAGTTTTGTGTATGAATATTTGATTCCCTCCACTGTTTGCTTTGATAGCTTCCCAGAAAGAAAGAAAGTTACACGAAGTTACAGTTTGGGAACAGTGAATACGTGGCGAAAAGGATTCTACATAGAGAACTTCAAACTTAAAGTAAATGTATATAATGTGGTTAATTTAAACAAATATTCGAATAATATGAAATTAAAGGAGACCAATGTAAAGAAAAAAAGATTTTAGAGCTTACATACTGGCGCTGTTATTGTAGGGGATAGATTTAGGAGATAAGAAAACATGAACTGCGTATGAACCCTTTGTAGGAGAAACCACCGTCTGATCTGGCATGCTTTGGACCGTTTGGCAACAAAGCAAGGTATCATTTACCTTAAAGTACATCTCGTTCAAAATTTCTTGCAGTACATATATTCACAGATACGGGTAAAAATAACATTTGAAGTAATAAAATATGTCGCGTTAAAAATAAAAATCAATTAATTCTTTAAATATATATGGTGCGATGGATAAATTTTCGTCTAATCTAAATTACGAAAAAAATGAATAATATTGATATCTCATTTTAACAGATATATTTAGATTTATTTTGATATTGATATCTCATTTTAACAGATACATTTAGATTTAGAAAGTACCAGTTTCCTTCTATTTTTAAGTGAAATTATTATCTGCCGATAGTTTTAAGTGAAATTATTAACTGTAGATATTACTTTCCTATGTTTAAAAAATGGATATATAGTCATATACCACCACCTACAGCTATAAATATAACTTTCAATGAAATATATATATATATATATATATATATATATATATATATATGAGGTTGGTGCAAAAATAATGTCGCTTTCTCACCTAGTAACATAGGTGAGAAAACGACATTATTTTTGCACCAACCTAATATATATATATATATATATATATATATATATATATATATATATATATATATATATATATATATATATATATATATATATATATTCCTTCTTAATTACTAATATCCATGTTAAGTATTGAAGCATTCCCACCTACTCCGTTTTCAACAAGTCAATAGAAAGGATGGAAAAATTCCAAGATACGTCATGCACGAAAACGTTATTTTAGCTGAACCATGAAACATCCCAAATCCTAATCAGTATTTATTTTTTAAGGACGTAAGCAATCTATCGTAAAAATTCATTTTGGGATGTTTTATATATATATATATATATATATATATATTATTACATTGAAAGTTATATTTATAGCAGTAGGTGATGGTATATGACTATATATCCATGTTTTTAAACATAGGAAAGTAATATCTACAGATAATAATTTCACTTAAAACTATCGGCAGATAATAATTTCACTTAAAAATAGAAGAAAACTGGGAATTTTACCTGTAAAACTGTTACTTTCTAAATCTAAATCTATCGTAATAGGAAATAAATTTGAATTTTAAAAAATCAGTTAATTCTTCGCACATACAGACACATAAACACACATATATATGTATAAGTAATTTATAATTAATTAATTTTATTGTTAATCTGATATTATTCCTTATTAACGTGAAAATATAACTATTAACTTAATAATATATGCTTACTATTTTTATATTTCGAACTTTGTTAAAAAATAAAAATGGCAGTAGGCAACAATAAACGACGTTACAATTATACGAATAAGTATATTAAATATTCAAAAGTCTTACATTTCCTCTCATAAGTAGTTTGCGAAAGACGTGATTTCTGGTGTAAAGAAGATACTTGAGCCAACATAGATGTGTTTCCACCGAAGGATGCTAAGAATACCATAGACAGTAAATACAAGCACCGAGGAAGTTTTAAGAAGTTTTTAAGAAATCGCCAAAAAAGAGCATAGCATGATGAAAAAGACACCAAACTTGACGAAAACAAAATTTTATCGTCTAAATGTTTATGTTATTATTAAGAGGAAAGGTTTTTAACGAAAATTTCGGACGTGTTAGGAACGATTAAAAAATATAAAAAAAATACCTCCAAAA
Source organism: Acanthosepion lycidas (assembly GCA_963932145.1). NCBI lineage: Eukaryota > Metazoa > Mollusca > Cephalopoda > Sepiida > Sepiidae > Acanthosepion > Acanthosepion lycidas. The sequence continues at coordinate 102,163,422 of OZ010573.1, read as the reverse complement.
TACTTTGATCTTTTCTCTTAATAATAACATAAGCATTTAGACGATAACATTTTGTTTTCATGAAGTTATGCTCTTTTTTTAGCGATTTCGTGGAGGTATCTAATTTAACATGTTGCTAATATGGAGCTCCGTTAGGTACATGAATTGGTAATCTACAACTGCCTACCAGATATCTCTAGACCTCATATAAGGGCTATGAGATATTTTTGACGCATTCCATTAAAACAAAATTTGGTTGAAATTATTAATTATATAGTAAGTTATTAAGGCTATCAATTCTGAGAGAGATAACGTCAGGCCGCAGTGTACGTTCCTAGAAATCAGTACATTCATGCATTCGTAAAATCTAAGAAACCCCAAAGCGTATAGCTATTTACGTGCATATCTGATTGTTTGCCTTGAAACTGTTAACAGCTGCTAAAGATGGCGCTTTGAGTAAGATAGAGAAATTTGAGAATGTCAGACGATGTAAATAAAAACCTGCCCAAAGCATTTTTGTTCAACTCTTGACATTGACAATCTCCAAAGATGTTAAGAACTATAACATTGGAATCCATTGAAACAAATTCTTTTGCACTGGATAACTTTTGGTTACTCTAGGTAAGTGATATATATATATATATATATATATATATATATATATATATATGAATTATTTTAACTGGAACTATTTTAACTATGAAAATTGCGGAGTGCTTTGTAAGCGGTAAGTAAATTAGGAAATAATGTTTTTAATCACTTAAAGCAAGGCAATAAACCCACTAAAATGAAAGAGTTTACTGTTAGAGAATATTAGAAAAACTTCTATTAGGGAGAGGGAACAATAAAGAATGAGAATTAATTAAACAGATAACCATTGACATTGCGTTTAATTTTTGAAGATCAACATTGAAGCAATATGCCGGAGGAACATTTCACACACGAGAAGTCTGATAGAAGAAACTTTTAGAATAAAAGTTACGGTTATATGTAGCCATTTCAACAGTAAAAGGATGAGACTTTTCCGTCAATCAAGTACAGAGCTTAAATTCATAAAGTCTAGTTACCATAGAAAAGAGTTCATCAGAGCAATTACCATGAAATTATTTATGAAAAAGGCATAAGGAATCTACATTACGTCCGTGGAAAAGAAACTGAAGCCGATATAACAGGTAAGGTACAATAATATTGCAGAATCTTCTTTGCATTTTATCAAGAATATGTAAATGTTTAGAAGGAACACGAGACAATATGTGGCAGCAATATTCGAAGCAAATGCGAATGGTAGGCTTATAAATATGTAAAATATATTCTTGTGAGAAAAATTGTCTAACGCGACACAGGGAACTGACTTTTCCAGCAGCAGCCCTAGCAATTGATTCGTTATAATCTTTCAACTCCATTTCAGTGGAAAAAGCTAGTCTGAGAAGGTGCAATGGGTCACTCTCCTGGAGGTTAGCATCAGCCATGCTGATGGAACTTAAAAGGTGTTCTCTCAGACGATTGAAACAGCATTTTTGTTTTGGAAAAATTAAAATTAACCTGCATTCCTTGCCCCAGTTAACAAATAAATGTAGATCATTCTTAAAAACAGCTACCGATTCGGTGTTATCGATTTACATGGAATAAAATAAATGGTTAAATGTTGAAAACTTCGTCTTTTTAAGATCTGATGATATAGAGCGAATACTTGTTTCAAATATTTTTGGAAGGAAAGCCATTTCCCTACTACGTGAAAACCAAGCTCTACTATGATTTGATCATTCCCATTCCTTTAAAAATCTAGACATTGAGAAAAGAGAATGTACAAAGGCTACAGTCTTTGAAAACAACTGTCACAGTCATTCATGAAAAAAGTACCTGACCAACTCTCTCCATATATTTGAGTTGAAAGATTGAGAGGTATTCATTCAAGCGTATCGTATCTTGAGCAAGTAGGATTGTCAGAGTGTTTCTCTTTGCAGGTCAAACCACGGTCCCTGTCCACCAGCTTGAAGGCTCGCTTTGATCACAGTTATGTGGCTGTTGATTATATCGGTGGAGGGAGACCTTTCGCCATGGCCGTTAACTTTTGTCTAGAGGCCTTGCACCTTGCGATGCCTTGTCATCACCACACCGGCTACATATATCTTAATGGAAGCCTTTTTATCTATCCCATTGTGCTTGATGAACGTTGACTCTACAAGAAGATTAATCTGCCTATTGACAAAATTTGTTTTAATCTTACTCAGTGCCTAGCCAGCATCCTAACCAGAAAAGCCTGGTGGAGGAATCGGTTTAATGTACATCTTGGCGTATCTTATTTTTAATCCTACTCGGTGTTTAGCCAAACTCCTCATCAAAAAAGCCTGGTGGAGGAATCGGTTTTAATCTTCATATTAACGTATCATGTTTTTAATACCACTTGGTGTCTAGCCAAACTCCTCATCAGAAAAGACTGGTGGAGGAATCGGTTTTAATCTGCATATTGACGTTTCATGTTTTTAATCTTACTGGGTGTCTAACCACCCACCTCACCAGAAAAGCATAATGTCGGGACCAGTTTCGTCGCCGATGACTCAACCATGCAGCAGGTATTATTAGGTTTTATGGTACAAGTAACACTTACATACGGTTATGGAGTATTAAGAGCTGTACCAAGGGACGATATTAGATATCAACATAGAACAATTAAGGATCCAACTTTTATGCATGGATATTTGGTAAAAGTGTATTTGTAATAGTTAAAATCACACTAAGTGAAAGAAAGGATTAGAAATGTGGAATGGAAGTTGGCGTTGGGAGTGGCATGTAAACTTGCCGCTTAAATGACAAAAATGTAAAAATGCTGATGTGTGAAGAAACGAGAGCTTTTATCTTACTTTCCTTATCGGTTCTTGTTTTACTTTTACATTAAGAAATTATCCACGTCAATCTCATTGCCATTTTTGTTATTATCACAACGTTTCGGTGTTTGTACATCCAGTCTTTATTGATCCGGGTAACTTTCAATGAATTTCGGCCTGAAACCTCGACTTAATCTAGTGGGGGGTAGATTGTTCTCCGGCCATGCATTAAGAGATCTCATTTTCTTCTAAGTATGTCCTACCAGGCTCAGAGATTGAACTTAAATGCTGTTTCATCCTGTCTGCAGCTGATATTCCTACTGATACTGCTGCCACTGTCACTGATGCTGCTGACACTGCTGTTACTGCTTCTGCTGCTATGCTTGATTTCATTCATGACAGTGATTTCTCTTTTCTTACTGTTGTTGTTTTTGAAACCTGGCTGTCCTTTCTCTTTATTTAATAAACACTAAAAAATTATATAATGAAAGAAAATTCCACGTGAATATGAAAAATATTTTAGTGATATTTTCCAACAAAAAAAGTACCTAAAAATTGTAAGATTATTTTTGAAATACGATTTGTTTATTCTGTTGTTGCTCCATGGATTTTTAATCTCGGCTTAAAAGTTCTCGGTCTAACCAAAAGTTCTTGTTTTTTTTTTTTTTTTTAATTATATAACGTTTCAGTTTGTACTCTTAGAAAGAGCATATCTCATTCCTGCAAGCTGGAATAACAAACATTTAGAATGCCTGCAATTGCGACTTCCGGTAGTAAATGTCACCCGTTGAGATAATTTCAGATAGCATTTTCGATAGTAATAAGAGAGAAGAATATTGTTTGTTTTTCAATTTCTGAAACATGATTTTGATAGATAGATAGATAACAAGTGTCTCTAAAATATCTCCACAGTTCAGTAGTTGGTGAAAAAGATATATATATATATATATATATATATATATATATATATATATATATATATATATATATATATATATATATATATATACAGAGTAAGCTCGTGCTGTTATTTTGACAATATAAACATATAACATAAAAAATAAAGCATCTCCTCTGGTCTCTTACTTTTCATAGGTATTCATAGAGTCTTGTTAAATTCCAAAGAAGTTACTGCAATATTATTGGTCGTGATCTATCATCTCGTCTTCAGTCACTTTCTTACCGCCGTAACATATTTCCTTGGGACTTTTCGATAATTATTTTCATGGTAATTGCTCTGATGAGCTTTCCTTTTTGTAAATATTCATTGGGGTTTCATTTTATATGTTATTTTTATTCCCCAGCACCACAGACAAATTGTACGTATGGGAACTAGTTAGGACTACATACAAATTTTGAGGTATTATGATGGCTCTAGGATGAATGGTAATTAACAATGGGTTGTTTTAGTGTAAGGTAAGAAATACAGTAGTATGTTTGGTTCAGTAATCATGGCTAAGTTTAAGATGAGACGGATTGAAGACCCTTTTGACTTTGTGCCACATTTTTGTATTATATCAAAATAAATATTACTTTACCCTTTGACAACCTTCCGAAATTAAGTGCAGTATTTAATTGTCGGTCAGGTGTCATCGTTTTAAATTTGAAATGACGATGTGTAACAGTAAGTTCTATGCTAAAAGTTTCTTTTATCGCACTTCTAGCTTGTGGACTCTGCTCAAAAATTTCGTTGGCCTTTAACAAAAGGCATAAAAATGAACAACTGGTGCCCAAATACACGCAATATATATATATATATATATATATATATATATATATATATATATATATATATATATATATATGAACTGATGCATATGAAATCAATGCTGGTGTCTCCCACATCATACATTATATTATTGATCTGCCCAAGAACACATTCAGATCTTTAATATATATATATATATATATATATATATATATGAAGAAATATAGTGTGCTATATTTATGGGATGAAGTCCTCAATATCAGAGATAGAGCGTATGTAAAAGTGAACATTGAAGTCAACACTTAGAGGCGACAGTCTGTTTCATCCTAAACGCAATCGTCAGGCGACACCTAGTGTGGTCTGACGATTGTGTCTAGCATGAAACAGACTGTCACCTCTAAGTATTGACTTCAATGTTCACTTATATATATATATATATATATGTGTGTGTGTGTGTGTGTGTGTGTATGTGTGTGTGTGTATGTATGCAGATGCTATCACAGTGTATGTGTGCACTTCCAAATATCTTGAACACCATTGGCAGCTGATCTCTCCTCTAATCTAACCCTAACAGCTCAAAGGGGAAAAGACTAACTTATATCATTCAATACACTCCAAACTAAATAAGCACCGTGCAGACCCTAGACCTGTAACAATTCTCATGAGTCAACTTTTCATTTAACTATGAGTTTGAAAAGTTTAAATGAAATACCAATCGATATCTTGTCTTCTTAATTCCTTTTCTTTTATTGTTCTCTCTCTTTAATAATCTTTTTCTTTTTCTTTTTCTCTTCTTATTACACACTCAGTAGCCCCTTGCATTTTAGTGACTTTATTGCCTTGCTTGGGCTGAAATGATAAAAAATGCCCAAAATATCCGTGAACAACAAAAGAATAAATACATTTTATAATTTTTAAACGGCTTAATCTTGATAATATATCAATTTAATTTGCCGGAGAAGGAGCGAGTGCAAACGAAGATAGGTTTTTAGTTCTATTTCATAAAGATTATACATTTTACGGTCCATGTCCCTGCCATCCATTTATACAAGCTCATTAGTTATGCAACTCACTATTTACACCTTTTCTTCTTGCTTTAATATGTCTTCTTCAGCGGTAAATTTTCCAAGCCGTCTTTTCTCATTCTGCATCACAGAAATGTCAACTCTCTCTTTCTCATCCTGACTCGGTTTGCACTGCGCTACTCGGACTTGGGGATGAGATCAACGTGTAACATATGTCCTCTCTTCCCTTTAAAATTATGCGGGGTGCCTAGTGCTGAGAATCCCAGTCTTGCAGCAGCACTTCCCTCCTTTCACTAAAGAGGGAGAGTTGATGAATACCAACAATAGCTTGACATTGATCGTGGTGACCGCAAAAGTTATGTACGCATATAGGCAGCCCGCATTAAAAACGACCTGTAAACTATATGATCTCGCTAAATTGGAGAAGCAAGTAAATACTGTCTCTTTATTAGCCTAAACAAAGTATCGATTTCGTTCCCATTTTCCTTAAAGTTTCCTTGTTGCCCACATGTTTCGCCCATGGTATTCTCCGCGTCCTTTGCTTAGAACCACATCTCCGTTGCCTCAGTTATGCTCTTCATCTGTGAAGATATTATTCATTATTCATTAAAAATCAATACAATAAAAAGAGACCAGCAAAATTGATTCCTTCTACTTATTCTTCTTTGTGCCTTGACCTCTCAGGACGTAGGCGATTATGGCTCTCTACACCCTCCTATCACTTGTAGCCCTAAATTTGTCTTTTTGCCAAGCTTTTCACTCACTCTCCCACCATCCATTTACACGCCCTCGCAGATGGGTGATCGCTTTCTTTCCACTTTCTTTATTCCATTTTATTTGCAGTGTGAGTATCAGATTCTCCAGGTTCTCTTTCCTCGTTATCAGCTGTCATTTCTCTGATTTTGAGTATAAGCATCTTTTTTGTTTCCGTCTGCCTGAAGACGTTACTTATACGCTTTGTCCATTCTCAGTATCAACGAGAACAACGAGCTGTTTTTCTTAATCTCTGAGGAGATTGTCTAGTATTCACAGCCATATAGTAGAATTGTTCAGCACTCTTTTTTTCTAATGAATTTTCCTAATTTCTACTACATTTCTAATCTGCTGGATAAGAATATAACGAAAAATAATGTTTTGATATTTAGAATATAGATTATTAGAATTAAGTTATGGGGTTTATTGAGTCTTTTTGGTGATGATGTAATTGTAGGTAGCGTAGAATTAATTTATTTATTTTCGCGTTTGCATTTGGAAAATGCGTTCTGATCATTTATTTAGGAGTATATTTTAAAAAATGGGAAGTGTCGTTTTCCACTTATTCCAATTGCATTAATCTCTTAGTGACGTCTACAAACAACCTGCAATATACACAGCTCCCTAAAAGAATATTCAGTTGAAACATGAAACTGATAGATCTTTGTTAATATTATAATATCACCATTCAGTGTTGATTCCTATGTCAACACTATCTATCTATCTATCTATCTATCTATCTATCTATCTATCTATCTATCTATCTATCTAATATTAATAAAGATATTTACATCTAACAAAATGTTATCCTACCTATTCTATGGTAATGGACTCTCCCATAGACAATAAATTCAACAAAAGCGTGTCGATTTCTTCTACTTAGAATCGATACTAGCTGTTGAACTGAAGAGGGAAACCCTCGTTAGAATTATAATAGAAAAACGCAGAGCATGTTTTCATCTGTGAACTCTCAATACTATAGCATTCGCACAATACAAAGGAGACGGAGATTTGTTTAAGACTGAAAAGAAATCCAACGTCATGTGTAGAATAAAAATAGTATAAATTCTCTTTAAATAGAATTGTTTGATTTTTACTGTCGAAATTTAGAGAAAAGTTTTTTTATTCTTTGATGTTATATTTTAAATCGATTTATTTTCATTGCAAAATAAGGCGTTATATAGTTCCTCATTTTGTACGCGCATTGTGAACATGAATCCGCACTTCTATGTAAAGAGAGCAGATAGATAGAGAGGAATGAGAAAGCTATATGTATATAGGGGAGAGAGAGAGAGAATTGGCTATATAAAATTTCGGAGATTTAAGATGAGACGTGCCTTACACTAATTTTCTAGATTCTAATGTCTCCCTCAAAGCTTGCATGGTGTATGCATATTAGCTTCCTTGAGATAGCTACATTGAATTCGAGCAAAAGTCGGTGCACGCTTGACGATAGGAGTAGCACATTTTTCCTTATTCCGTAATTTCCCTACATCTATCTGCACTTAATCCGATTAACTATCTTTATAGATTAACACACAAACACACACATATATGTGTGTGTGTGTTTATATAAATATATTTATGTGTGTGAGAGTTTGTGCGTGTATAAGTCTGTGTCTGCGTGCATCATATATATATATATATATATATATTAGTGTTTGTGAGTGTATATATATGAGTATGTGTGTGTATGTTTATATGTGTGTGTTTGTGTGTGTGTACGTATGTGTGTGATAATCACCAAAATCAAAACTTCAATAAACTAATTTTGCTTAAATATTCAATTGGCCACTTGGATATTATTATTATTATTATTATTATTATTATTATTATTATTATTATTATTATTATTATTATTTAATAATAATGCAAAAACTTACATTGGTTACACAACCATATTATTTTCACACAGATTAATGTCCTTTTTACCTCATAATTATTCAATTAAATCACATATAAGCAACCAACACGACAAGAAATGATGTCAAGAAATCTGAGAAGTCCTTACTAGTAATACAGAAATACTAAATGGCATAAATGTTTAAAAAAACTAAAAATAGTGAAAGAATTAAACATAAAATAATATATACGAAGAACACCAATTTTTAGGAACTCACAAAATATATTCTTAGAAAGAACAAAAACGACAGACAACATTTAAAAAAATCAACAAGCATTATGTGAAAAACGATGGAAGTGATATAACACCAGAACAAAAACACTTTGCTAAGCAGAAATACAAATATATGGAAAGTTCCTAATTATTCATTTTAAGGGAACCCATGAAAATATATGAAAAGTTATTCTTCTCCAGCTATAATGCTTTAAAGGTACAAGTCTCACTAATTAGTAAGGCTTTTAAACAATGATTATCTCAAAACAAAACAATTCTTACTATCTAAAAAAATTATTTTCTTGCTTTAAATAACCTGCATAGGGCTGATAAACCGTAAAAAACGAATCAAACATTAAATCAAAATGCGTATACATTATGGTGAAGTGTCAAAAATAATAGCATCCAGGTATTCTCATAGAATATGTTGAAATCTCAGCTTTCACCCGTGGCTTTTATGCGCCAAACATGGTTTTGAAACCATTGCAGCTGTCAACGTTTCAGAATTGAAACAACAGGCCCTACACTACAGAGAAAAAAAATGATACAGATAAAAAGAAGCAAACAAATAAACCAAGAATCAGAAATAGCTTGTAAGAAATAAGCCGAAAATATGTTAATGGAGTTAGCATGTGACCAAATACAATAATAATAATAAAAAAAGTAGATTTTCAAGACACGATCTATTTACACTGGTCATCTGTCGTTAACATTCTAGCCTCACCACTTTCGCTGTTTACTCTGTATAATTTTCTGAAATGGAGAAGGCCACAGCCTCACCACGATAGGTGTTGCTGTAAATAAGCAAATTAGCAAACTTAGTTGCACGTAAAGAGAAAATAATGACACCATCAAACTGTTAATTTTCTACAATTCAGGACGTGGGAGATTATAGCTCTCCACAATTTTCTATCTTTTGTCGCTCTGAATAACGTTTGTCTTTCTGCTATTTTCTTAAAAACTGTCCTGCAAACAGTTTACAAAAAGCTCGTTCGGTAGGTTATTCGCTGCTTTCCACTCAGCCTCTTGCCTTCAACATGTTCTGTGAGTGTCAAATTCTCCAGGCCATCTTTAGGTACCCAAGGAATATCAATAGTCCCTTTCTGAGTCTATATATAAGTGTTCTTTTTCCTTAAAATTTCCTCGTTGATCCCATATTTAGTCCATATTATTCTCAGTTAAACTTCTATGGAAGTACACTTGTTTTAACTCAAATCTCTTCATCTGTGAGGAGATTGTTTAGCATTCATTGCCAGCTAGGATAACTGACATTACACTGTGGTCTAGCCAGTTTTTTCTTTATTTCTAATAAAATTTTCCTGTTTCTTAATACTTTGCTTAGTTTTGGAAGAGATATTTTATTATTTCATTGCACCTTTGTATTCCGGGGTCGCATTTTTCGTCGACTGTTAAAAGCCTTCTGGATATTTAAATTGTTGTGCTTGCTTGATTTTGGTCTGTTCCTTTTACTGAAAAAAAAACCCCAAAACATTCTGTCTTCTTAAAATCAAAGTTTCATCCTTTCTTCTCGCTTCCCTTTAGCAAATTCTCTGGAAGTTCTTGTAAACTTCTTTTCGTGTACGTTATATATACTCTGTCATCTGTATATCTTATATTGTTAAGATTCTTGCCACCAATAATAAATCCTGGTAGGATCACCTCAATCTAAAAGTTGAATAAGTCCGGTGAGAAGACACATCCTTGTCTTATGACCCTTTCTATTTTTGTGTTTTTTTACTGAATTTGTTTTCTATCCGTATGAAGGCGGTTTAGTTCAGGATTATTCTAATATTTTTCCCGGGAAAATCAAGTTTAGCTAGCAGTCAAGTATTTTGCATAAAAAAAGCATAGGTATTCAGCATTCTTATTGCTCTTTCTCGGTACAAATATCTCTTTTTTTGTTCCAGTGACTTTAGCAAACCCTTGTTCTGTTTCCAGTCTAATTCCGATTATAAGTTTCGTACTGTGGCTCATTAGGCTTATTGTCCGATGGAAATCGCATTCGTTTGCACCTTTTCACCACTGTCGTATATATTATTTATTATTTCTGTAATTTTGTTAATGCCGAAAACGTCTATGGCTGTCGGCATCGCTATATCCCGTCCTATTGCTTCGTTCCTATTTAATTTGACTACTGATAATTTCACGTCACAAGTTAATATTTCTGGGACATTTTCCATATTTCAGCCTTTCCTCGAAAAACTCGAATACCTCGAAAAACTCGAATACCTCGAAAAACTCTTCCACGACTATGTGGAAGAGTTTTTCGAGGTATTCGTTCACTCTGTTAAGCATTTTTTTTTTATTTCTGTTATCGGCATCCCATTCTTTTGACATTTTGCTGTGTTATTTCTCTTAATCTTTTATGCAAACGTACTTTATCTGTCAAACTTATTCGTTCTATTTCGGCATAGTTTTCACTGAGCTATTCCCTTATTTGCTTACGTATATAACTTCTTTTGAGTAATTCCCTGTATTCTGTACATTAGTATTTTTTGTTGTCATCCTTTCATCGGGAATTTCATCTGTCATACATTCCTTCTTCCTTCTCTAGATTTTTTGCGAACCTCTCGTTAGCTGACCTTACTAAAGCTTCACTTAATGTGCCCCACTTTGAAATTCCACTCTTATTTAGTTTATTGTATCTGCTTTTAACGTTGTGAGTTTATATCTCTTTGCAATTTGGGTTATTCAGGAGCCTGCCTCATTGCAATTTGGAAATTTCATTGGCCCTCTTCAGCTAATCTATCAAATTTATGTTGCTTCGTGTTGGTTTGAAACAATTAACTATGCCAGATGATATAAATTAAAACCCAATTACAAGTGTCAATAAATTGAATCAGAAAGCAAGAAATATCATCTTCTTTTATGTTCAGTGTCCCTTCTTCAAGGTTGGCTCCTTAGGCAACACTATCAAAATGGATCTATTAAAATATGGATACCTTTAATAAATAATTACAAATTTCTCTATTAACACAACTTGCATGGACAAATTAGTAACGGTACTTTTTGAATATAGAAGGTGTTTCCCTGATTGAAAAGGGGTTACAGGTTCGATTCCAGTCTGAGGCACAATTTTTCTTAAGGATTATTTCTCAATCTAGGCCAGTAGTTATTAATTTCACTGTTTAAAAGAAAAATAAACAGGGATAGTGAACCAACTTTCTTAACAGCTAATAATGGATTCAGTATAGCCTTCCCACTTCATGCTAGCTGAGAACATACCCGATATATATATATATATATATATATATATATATATATATATATATATATATATATATATATATATATATATATATATATATATATATATATATATATACTAGGTTGGTGCAAAAATAATGTCGTTTTTTGACGTTAAAAATACGTCATAAAACGACATTATTTTTGAACCAACCTAATATATATGTGAAGAAATATAGTCTTAAGATGTGCTATATTTATGGAATAAAGTGCTCAATATCAGAGATAGAGCGTGTGTAAATATAAAAGTGAACATAGAAGTCAACACTTAGAGGCGACAGTCTGTTTCATGCTAGACGCAATCGTAAGAGCATTTTTTTATTGGTTTTCCTATATATATATATACATATATATATATATATATATATATATATATATATATATATATATATATAGATAGATAGATAGATAGATAGATAGACAGATAGATAGATAGATAACATTAATAATATAACACAAATCTATTACACCTGACGAAAAACACATAAATTAATAAATATATAAATATTTAACCTGTTCAAAGGCGAGATTTTTTAAACAAAAGACTGAATGCAAGCTTTTGAAGTCATACCGCTCGTTAGGAACAGATAAATCTGTTCAATTAATTAGTAGGTATACAATTATGATCACTACTTATGAATTCAAAAGTGTTATGTGATACTGACGAGCGGTGTATCTGTCATTAGATAAGCCTTTTGAATGTTAACAACTTTTCTCCCCTCTCTCTCTCTCTCTCTCTCTCTCTCTATATATATATATATATATATATATATATATATATATATATATATATATATATATATATGTGTGTGTGTGTGTGTGTGTGTTCGAGTGAGATGTCAAACAAAGATGAATATATTCTTGCATGTAATACATATATTCGATGATGGATAAAAACTATAAAAAAAAAATAAATAAACTAACCTAAAATTAGACGTTAAATGAATTTCACTGGATAAGATTCAAACTATGTAATTAATAATCGTTACTGAATTAAAAGATTTCACAGGGGAGGATATTATGTTGCAAAATATGTTGATGTACAACGTAAATACATCTTTCGTTAACATTTACACACTGATGCAATTTCTCCCGAAATTGCACAAAAATGTTCTCGGCTTAACCAAAACTCCCTTAAAAAAACTCCTTTATACATCATTTAGTAATATTTTGGGAAACATTCTACAATTTAGATACAATTACAATATCCTATCTGGCCAATTGTTTTAACAGTTCGTTGGGTAGAAATCGTATAACTGAGAGAACAATGCATTAGGAATGATAGCAAAAATTAAGTAGTGAGGAAAGAAGAAAGGAAAAAGTATATAAAAACAAGGAAGGATATGAGAGAGATTAAAGAAAGAAAGAAAAATAAGAAACCTATGAAAAACCGTAGCGAAAGTAAATAAGGAAGAGGATAATTGACAGAAACAAGCAATGAGTGACATTTGACAAAAGGAGGACGCAAAGAAGAAGGATAAAAAAAAAGAAGTGAATTAAAAGAAATAAAGATAAAAAAAACTTATGAAAATAAGAAATGTAAACCAATAAAAAAAAAGAGAAGGAAGTGTAAAAATAGAATAAAAGAAGAGAGAAAAAGTTGAAAGAATGAAAAAGATAAAAAACAGTGACCTGAAAGTATAAGAAAATAAACAATAAAGAATGAGATAAAAAAAAAAAAACAACTCTATATGAATGAATAAATCAAACGAATGAGGATAAAAACAGGCAAAGAAGGAAACTATAAATTAAACAGAGAAGACAAATAAAAGATTAAAAAAAATAGTAAAAAAAAACAAAATGAAATATTAAAATAGAATATCAGTTAAAACAAATGGAACCAGTAAAAAAAAAAAAAAGTAAATCACTGCGAATAATGAAATAAAAACAGTCAAAATCCTTATGCCTAAATGTGTTTTCTTGATGAATGTGGCTGTCACAGTCAAAATGAAGGTAGCAGTTTAAAATGTCAGACAAGTATCAGTATTGCAGAAATGTTTCTCTATATTTTCTAGGAATATAATTTTTTTAACCGTATACAATGCGGATAACAACTTTCCCTTAAACACTTACAGGAAGCCCCTGCAAAATATCATGTTTATAAGTCTTTTGCTATTTTTGTACTCATACATAAACGGTGGCACACCCAAATGTACATGACTAATTTTAGATTTCTGTATGGAGGCAGAGATACATCGACCAATGATAAAAAATCCCTCATCTAATGATAAAAAAAAGGTGTCTATTTTATAAAACATATTTTTTCAAAATAACCTAATTCTTCTTCTTCTTTTTCTTCTTCTTCTAGGCGTAGGGGTCTCCACAGCTTCTTATCCTATCAAGCCGTTAGTATTGTTCCCATTCCATTTCCTTTGTTTTACTAACATTCCTACTCCCTGTTCAGTTATCTATTTACACAAGAATGTTTGATAGGTTATACGCTGTTTCGCTCTACCCCTCTTGCATTTAGTATGTCCTGTTAGTGTTAAATTTTCCAAGCCCTCCTTCCTCATTATGTGACCCAGAAATTTCATCTGTCCCTTTCTAATTCTAAGTGTCCTTTTTGTTTCCCTTTTCCTTAACACTTTCTCGTTGCTCACATGCTCTGTCCATGGTATTCTCAGCACTCTTCTATAGTACTACATCTCTGTTGCCTCTTCTTTATTTATGATGAAATTGTTCAGCATTCATTGACATATAGGAGGATTGATAGTACGTAGCAGTTTACTCATTCTTTGTTCATAACGAAACGTTCTTGTTTCTTAATATTTTGTTTACCTTTTAGAAGGCATCATTCGCTAATCCAATGGACCTTCGGATTTCGTTGTTACATTTTACGTTGTCTATTAAAACTCTTCCCAGATAGTTAAATTTTTCTACTTGCTTGATTTTGGTATCTCCAATTTAGTGTCTCCAATTTGTAATTTGCATGTCCAGTTGTTCTTGTTGTTGAAAAGCATACATTCTATCTTCTTTTACAATTTATAGTTAGTCATTTCTTCTCGCTTTTAAAAACATCTCTTCTCCATTGATAACAGTTAAAGATATGGTATCACTCATACCATCTGTGGCTGATCTTTTGATGATAACGCATGGTGTAGTGTGCTTCAGTGTATTGAAAAAGTCCAATGACAGGGAAACACACGTGATCCTTTTTTTCTGTTAGAGCCATCTTATAGGGAACGAATAGTGGACATTCGGAAAGCTGTTGTACTTTCGTTGAATTATTTTTGCACCAACCTAATATATATATATATATATATATATATATATATATATATATATATATATATATATATATATATATATATATTATGAAATGAACAAAGTCCGACAATTATTTTAAGACATTTTCTATGTTTATACGTTCTTTTTATAGATACACATATTTAAGTAAATGTACCGTTTATAAAAAAACGGTATTAACAACATTTACCGGCCTGAAAGTCAGAGAAATTTTCATAGAAAATATGTGTCTCCCGACAGGAATCGAACCTGTATCCTATACTGAACCGTCATATAGACTGACGTGCCTTTAATTGTCGGACGTTGTCCATTTCATAATTTGTGCACCACCTTCTTTGTTTCTAAAAAATATTTCCTATTACTTAATATTTTGCTTAGCTTCAGAATGTCTTATTTCGCTATTACCAAATGCCTTCAAATTTCTTTTTCAAATTTCTTTTTCAAATTTTCTGTTATATATTACTACATAACCGATTTCTGCATTTTCTTGCTTTTGACCTTCCCAAAAATGAACTCACACTTTGTCCCTTTTGCTGATGACCATATATTAATTAATCTTACAGTTTCTAGTTAATCCTTTATTCAGCGATTCTAAAAGTTCTAAGTCCAATCAAAAAGGTATTATCTCAGCCAAATCTGAAGTAATGTCATTATAATAAATTTTGGGTAGTGGAATAGGGCTAGAAATTTTCAGCAGTCTACTGTCTATCGATCTACCTATATCAGCGTAGCAGTATAGTTCAAATGTAGGCAAAAAGTAATGAGAAGATTGTGTTGCGTCGACCTATTTAGAATGTTTCTAGCATCCAAAATGATGACACTTTTTTCATCTCCGATCACTGCCGCCATTAAGAAAAGCAAGGAAACATTTCGGTTTTATAAGTATGTATATATATATATTTTCTAATACACATGCAAAAAATCTCAGAACTTCAATATGCTGATGAAAACGCTGCCTTCTGTTATTCAAAAAAAGAACCCCAGCAGTCTGTGAACAACTTTGCTATGACCTACTATTGTTTGGCTTTACACATCAAGAAAAACAAGGTCCTTGCACAACCAGCCCCAAATACTACCTTACCAGATTTTGATATAACCATCTGTGATATACCTCTCGAACACGTAGAGTAATTTCCTTATCAATACAGACTTTTATCAAAAAAGTGCACCTCAGATAAAGCTGACGATATATATATATATATATATATATATATATATATATATATATATATGCAGTTGGCTAGATTATACACTCAAAACACATTAACAACAATTCTAAATTGAAAATCTCACCGTCTCTCGTCCCCGCGTATGTGTAGTCGAATCAACTTAAACAAATCTAATCCAAAGAAATCTTAAGGGACGAAACGCGTCACACGAAAACTATTTCCACTTTGTCATATACCTTTCTTATCTCTCTCTCTCTCTCTCTCTCTCTCTCTATCTATCTATCTATATATATATATATATATATATATATATATATATATATATATATATATATATATATATACTTTAAAATTTGCTATATTTATGGTGACTTGACCTGAAGGACGCTGTATGATTTAAGCAATAAACGGACAGTCGACATGTTGAATTGTTATGTCAACATGTTGAATTGCTATGTAATATATATCCTGCTATGTGGCAGTAAATGCTGGACAATATCCTTCATGGTCTAATTACGGTGGAGTAATGAATAGTTGCTCGGATTAAGGAATCGGAAAGCCGAGTTCGAATTCCAGTCGAATCCATTACATTCATTTACGTGCTAATACCCTTGGGAAAGTTATGAATCCTCTTCTTCTCCTCCCCCCCAGCTATGGGTAAATAGCAGGACAGACCGGTTTCTATAGCCTTGGATGGCAACTGATCTACCGCAGAAAGAAATGGCAACCTACTGCAGGAAAAAATCTGCCTCGTCAATCATATATCGAAAGATACATGATCGCCTAAACGTTTATCACGCATGGCACATAACTGAGTGAATATCCTTAAAGTTGATATTACAGGGAAACAAAATGAAGAAGGAGGTTTTGGAAAGACATAATGAAAGCAGTAGGCACAGCAGAAAACAGTTACAAGAGTAACATACTTAACAATGTTCTAATAATATTATGGTTGCTTGTTTTTGTGGGTTATTCAATGCCAAATGCTAAATATTTGTACGCAATTCTATGTATTTTTTGTGATGATGATGGTTTAGTGATACTAGCCTTACTAATTAATCAATACCTGGAGGAAAAGTGGTGAATTCAAATCTATCCCAAGGGTATTTGCGTGTAAGCGAATATAACGAACCTATCTGGCATTGGAACTCGGTTCTCTAATTACAAAATCCTAGCATAAATTCCATTACAACACCCGCACATCCATGCTTAAAGCAACTGGTATTCCCAAGCGGTCATCCGTCTATGTACTGACCACGCTTAACGCTGGATGTACGGGAAAAAAATGCTTCAACATGATATGGCCGTAAGCCTAAATGGTTTTAGGGATTAGGAGTATTAGAAAAAAGACATTACTAAGATCTACAAAGGATAGGAAATTGTGGAGAGCTATGATTGTCTACATCCTGAAGGGACACGGCACATAGAAGTCTCGGAAATTAATAGCTTGTACTTGTGTAAATGGATAGCAGAGCAGGGACTAGGATTGCTGTGAAGGAGAAACACGTTGTTTCGAGATACAATAGCTAGGAAGCTGTGGAGAGTCATGATATTAACCTCCAGGATGGATACTGAATAATATAATATTTCTTACTTTCTGATTCAAGTTATTGACAGTTGTGACTGGCTTTTTATTTATATAATCTGACATAAATTTTATTGTTTCAAAGCAACACGAAGAAACAAATTTGATAGATTAGTAGAAGAGGGCCAAGACAGCTCCCAAGACAGGCTCCTGAATAACCCGAATTACAAAGCGCAATAACCTCACAGCGTTAAAAGCAGATACAATAAAATAAGTAAGAATGGAATTTCAATGTGGGGAACATTAAGGAAAAGCTTAGCTAATATCAGCTACCGACATATTCGCAAAGAAATCTAGACAAGGAAAAAAGGAATGGATTACAGATGAAATCCTCGACGTGATGAAAGGAAGACAACAAAGAATACTATGATATGGTACAGAATCTAGGACATTTCACAAAGAAATTAGAAGCAAATATAAGCAGACAATAGAGCAATGGCTCAATGAAAAGTGTGCAGAAATAAAATGAATAATTTTGACAGACCAGGCAAATAAGCAAAAAAGAATGAGAGAAATAACAGTACAAAATAAATGCTCATCGACAGGATGCATACAATCAAAAGAGGGGCTGCTGAGAAAGAAAAATGCTTAACAGATGGAACGAATACATCAGCAAAAAACGAAAGGGGAAAGACTGAGATATACAAAAATATGGAAATACGAAAAATATTAAAGTGTGAAGTGAAATCATCAGTGACCAAATTAAACAGGAACGAAGCAGCAGGATTAGATAGAATTGTAATAGAGATGCCGACAGCCATAGACGAGTTCGGCATTAACAAAATTACAGAAATAATAAATGATATATACAACAGTGATGACATACGGAAAGATGGAAGTAAATCCGTTTTTATAGCGTAACGTAGGTGCAAACAAATGCGATCTCCATCGAACAATCAGCCTGATGAGCCACAGAACGAAACTTATAATCGGAATTCTGCTGGGCACAATTAGACCGAAAAAAGAACAAAGGTTTGCTAAAGTCACTGGAACAAAGAATGCAATAATTACACTTATAATTATATCAGAAAGAACAATAAAAATGCTGAAGGATGTATACCTATTTTTTTAGATTATGCAAAAGCGTTTGATAAGGTACGACACAAAAACTTATCTGGTTGCTAGCTAAGCTTGATTTTCCTGGGATAGATATTAGAATAATTCTGAACTTATATTGGGATCAAAGCGCCCTCTTACGGGTAGAAAATACATTCAGTAAATACACAAAAATTGAAAGGATCATAAGACAAGGATGTGTCTTCTCACCGGACTTATTCAACCTTTACATTCAGGTGATCGTGAGAGAATTAGAAATCCTGCTAGGATTCCTTATTGGTAGCCAGAATCTTAACAATAAAAGATATGCAAGTGACACAGTGTTGATAGCAGACACAAAAATGAAAATACGGGAACTCCTGCGAAAGATAGTAAAAGAAAGCGAGAAGAAAGGACTAAGCGTCAATTGTGAGAAGACAGAATGCATTGTTGTCAGCAGAAAGAACACACCAAAATGGAAACTGTGAATCGGAGCCACCAACAAACACTAAGTAAGTACGAAAATTTGAATACCTGGAAAGTGTTTTAACTTAGGACGGAAAATAAGACAGCGAAATTCAAAAGCCCATTTTAATAGCGAAAGATGTCTTCCAAATAAAGAAAAGTAATATCAGTCTTCCTATATGGCAGATGATAAGAGACTTGAAACAACAGAGACGTGATTTTACAGAGGGAGGCTTTGAATATCATGAAAAATGCATATGTGTCACAAGGAAGTTTTAAATTGAATGAAAACATAAAAAAAAAACACCAAGACAATATCGGAAGAAGACAAATGACATTCCTAGGTTACATAAAGAGGAAAGTGGGCTTAGAGAATTTAATACTCACAGGATATATTGAAGTTAAAAGGAACACAGACAAGCAGCAAATAACTTTCCTAACGAGCAAATTGTTCAGTATCTGTCTATATTTCTGAGATGAGGTATTATGTTCAGTTCGACATTCCGACCACCTGAAGAAGGCCGGAGCGTACAACGGCCGAAATGTTGTAATAAATATGGCGACAAAGATGAGGACAATAGTTCGAATAATGTAAATAGAGTAAATTATTGGCCGAACAGGGATTATGTTAGATACATAGGAAAAAAGAGAAAACTTACCCCGAGCTACAAAGGACACGAAGTTGTGAAAACTACGACCGGCCACGTCCCGACGGGTAATGGCACGTAGAAACAAAAATGAATATCATCAGGACTTTTCCAAAGATGCTGATTCTTATTTCTTGGTTAGGAAGAGAATACTGATCAAGGGAAACTCAAATGAGAGAAATGATGGAGTCAAACGTAGTTGGTAAAGTGAACTATTCTTTCCTTATACAGTGTAACCCGGATATAAGAGAAACCCGGATATAAGAGATATTTTATCTTGTCCCAAATTAGAGCCATACTTACCTAAACAAAATAGACCAAACCCGGATATAAGAGACTTCGTCTCCGGTCCCGACAACTCTCTTATATCCGGGTTACACTGTAGTATGTGTTTCGCCAGGGCTACATAGTTTTTTTAATTCAGAGTTTTCTTTCTCCTAGACATGTTGCCACCCAAGACTATAGAACCTAGTCTGCCCTACTATTTACCCATATCTGGTGGGGAGGGGGAAGAATTGGAATTATTCCTTTCCAACATTAGCACATAAGTGAATGCAATGAACTTGGCTGGAATTTGAACTCGGCTCGACGATTCTTCAACCCACGCCGCCTTCCAGTACGCTACCGTGCCTCGTACAACGTAACAGTAAATCATTGATAACGGTTTTTAACTTGCCTCGATTTTATTATATTTACCATATTTATTATAGTTTTCCAAATGCCATAAAAAAGAACAGTATATATTAAATTAATATTTGGCCACTCCTTTAACATTCTTCAGAGTTTTTCACATATGCAGTTATGTTTGAACACTTTTACGGAATCGGGATTTTCAGCTTATAACAAACACACCCCCACTTGACGTCGCTAATTCACGGGAGACCACTGTAGCATTACGAAAAGTTATATTCAGTCGAGCTTAAGACAACAATCATTTTGGCTTTATCTATTCCCTTTTAAAATATAAGTATTAAATTCTTCAGTTTCAAATCATGAAATTGCGTTTTGGGCTTTGCAGTCGAGCGACAACCTTGACATTTACCTCTATTCTTAGATAAATAGAATGAAACAAAGACCTTAGTCGAAAGCAGAACAAAAGACTTTTTCTCCCTGTATTTAATTCGTGTTATCTATCACGGATAAATATATTCCATCTATCGTCAATTTTCGAAACTAAAAAAAGGTAATTGCATGTCAAATCTTGAATCTCGCGAACTCCCGGTACTTCTTAGATTAACCTCGCCACGCCTTTCATAAGTCTTTTTTATCTCCGGTCAGCCAGCAAAACATTACCCATACTGAAAACGTCTATTACTACTTTATCTATTTTTGTTTCTACGGAAGTAACAAATATTTGCCATTTTAAAATTAAATCAACTACGCCCATTTGACAGATTGGGTTATGTCCACGTCGATAAATAAACACTTTGTTAAATAAGGCGGCTTACCAGGTTGAAACACTGATTCTCGTCTGGTTTCTAAAGTTAAGCAATGTTGAACCTGGTCATTAATCAGATGACTGACTACTGAGAAATACAAGGTGCTATCTGCTATGTGACAGGTCTAGCGAGCCAGCGATGGGTACAATCTCACTACTTATACTAACACAGGACCTGAATATGTGGAGGTGATTCTAGACTGACAGGGCCTGGACTGATTGATTCGTTTTTTTGACGGTTTATCAATCTTTTGCGGGTTATTTAGATCCAGAAAATATTTTTGGATTGTAACAATATTTTGGCGATAATAATCATTTACTGATACAAATAATTCTAATTGACACATAAAAAGGTGGGGGGGGGAGAAGAGGTGGAATTTCTCAAACTTTCTCAAGAGTATTTTTGCGTAAGTAAATATTACGAACCTTATTGGAATTAGAACTCGGCCTTCCAACTTCCAATTTCTAGTCGTTTTATATTCACCTGGTATTCCCAAGCAGTCGCCCATCTAGGCACTGACCAGGAAGGACGTTGTCTAACTTCGGTGATCGTACGCGAATCGAAGACCTACCTGGAGTTGGGTGAGTTAGAAACCTCTTTCTAGTTTTAATCAGGATCATCAAACGATTCGCATTTCAACGACTATTGTTCAATTATTCGGGGCATATTTTCTTGATACATAAATTGTTGATGCATGCAATCGTATAATCGCCTTCAAATTTTAAACTAAACTCTTTTCTATCATTTATTCTCCTTGCTTAACTATGGCCATGATAGATGCGGTATGATTTCTCGTCTTAAACGCACGTGTTATTTTTAATCGGTATCACCCCATGCAAGGCAGTAAAGCCACTAAGACACAAGGGGTTACAGGGTGTGGAAGAATTAGGAACACACGCATTAATAGCGAGCGGAAAGAATAATCTGGAGGACAGGAGATACCGATTGATATTGCATTTAAATCTTTGGAGATTAAAGTTGGTTGGAAGGAAAGGGTCAGGAAAGGCGTTCCACAAGCGAGAAGTGCGAGAAAACAAATTGTTAGCATAGAAATTACAGCTACGTCTAGACAGCTTAACTGTCAATTCATGAGATATCGACACCAGTCTACTAATGCGCTTAAATTCAAAAAGTCGGATATCATAGCGAATAGGTAATCTGAACAATTACCATGAAAATATTTATAAAAAAAGGGGCAGAGAGGCAACCTTACGGAGAGCCACCAGATCAGGACCAACAATATTGCTGATTGGATTTTATCAAGGAGCTCAAGATAAATACCCCGGGCATCGGACCATATGGGGCGGCAATATTCCAAGCATGGACGAATGTTTAAAAAAAAAAAGTAATCGTTTATCATTTCTTTCAGTTGAGTTTTGCCGAAATAGTTGTCTTGTATTAATGACTAACAGTAGAGCCTAGCGTTGCCCGGGGATGCAACAGTAAGAGATAGATCAAGTATCGACCATCATAAAGACTGAAAAATAAAATTGACAAAGATTATTGTTTAAGGTTGACGGACACGCATGTCTTAATTAGATTTTTTTTTTGTTTTTTTTACGAATTGGTCAAACCCAAACTCAAACAAAAACATTGTTTTCAATCGTTATGAGTCTACCGATTGAATAGAATTTTATTATAAACATTTGTCTTGTAAATGGAATTTTAAAGCATTCTGAATGTAAAAATAAAGAAAAAAGTGTGCAAGACTTTTTTGGCAGGTAGTGATAAGAATCACTACCTGCCAAAAAAAGTGAAGTTTTGTTGAAATCGGTTGAAAAATGTAGGAAATCCGATCTCATATATAAACGTACAGACACACACACAACCTGGGTTTTAAGTATAACTCGATATGAGTTGTCCCTCTTTCATTCTCGCGATGCCTCTTAATCGTGTTTTCAAATTGATTTCGTGCAAAAACAATTGTTTTTTTTTCAATTTTTGGCGCTGTCAGAACCACCGCAATGTAATTTTACGTAGTCCTGTGAAGTTTTCTTGAAATCGGTTGAAAAAGGTAAGAAATCCGATCCCATATATAAACGTACACACACACACACACACACACACACACACACAACCTGCGTTTTATAATAAGTATGATTTCATTAGTTGGATCACGTTCTACCAATAGGGTCTCAGAGTCTACTTTGGATGACTTTTCAGCATCCACTTGTATTTTACCTGAATTGTATGCAGAATAAAAGAACCTACTCATTTAGCTAACAACTTTGAAAGTGAACAAAGCCAAACGAGAAGAGATCATCTTCGATACATTTACATAAACCCACATTGGCCAAATGTATGATGACGACAGCAATGGCGACTTTCGGAAGTGCAAGCTGTTCAGAGCGTATCAAACAAAACAAACCAACTTGCAGATAGCCGGATGTGAGCCTGTGGGATGATATCTTTCGTCACATTACTCCGAAGTTAGAATCATATGGCTAAGTAATGTCGGTTAATTTAATCACATATCAACAGTTGTAGCGTTATTTAATGTCTAATATGAGGTCATTTTTTTAGTTCAGACATTTTTTTAGTTCTAGGACACATCATGCTGATTCCACGTAGTCGAATCCTCCTCTTTTCTTCCAAATTTCAAATGTAAGGAGAACTGCTACTTTGTAGAAGAGACTCCTGTTTGGGCGCTTCCCTGAACTCTTAAAATCTAACATATTCAAGTCAATTTCATTCATTATCTGTCCTCCTTGTCCTCATAATCATTCCTATCAAACACATTCATAATCATCCTTTTAACACTGACCTTGAGTGGGTGAACATAGAGTCTTATAGACATAGGTTTAGTTAACACTAGTGTCTGTACGTATCGACCCAGAAATTGCGATGCAGTCGATATATTTTAAGATTCCTCGAATGGGCAAGATTCATATAATAGCAATCAATTAGTTGCTTTCAAAATCCTCGAAATATAGTGCAACGAAAAAACTAGCCGAGTTTATTGTACAGAAGTTACTGAATTAGTCTAGCGTGATAATGTCCGATAATTCGTGTTTCGTTTTTTTTTTTTTTTTGTTTTGTTTTTTTGTTTTGCAGTCGATTTCCAAACGTTTCTTAATCTTGAGTCAGATTTTGGGCGATGTTTATAAAATAAGTTTTACTTGCTTGAAATTTTTCAACCTCCGAAGGTCTATTTTCTTCTTTTTTTGATGATAACTGACAATCATGTTATGGTAAAAAAAGCAATATCTTGAATTCGAAGCAGGGTCTCGATTTCTTTTTAAAAAAGTTTCTATTTATTATGTTTTTTCTCTCCTTCTATTGTCCCACGGGTTCACGCTTTCATTCAGTCTCTCTCTCTCTCGTCATATTAACATACGTGCGCGCGCACACACACACACCAATATATATATATATATATATATATATATATATATATATATATATATATATATATATATTATTTAAAGAAAAACAGAGCATTTTAAGGTTCCATTGTTATAATTTATTTCACCAGAGATTTTATTTTTCTCTGGATCATCAGACCTCACTTCCAAGCAAAAAATGAATTTCAACTTGCTCTTTTGAAGGGCAGTGTTAAGCTTATCTAAGG
This sequence comes from Acanthosepion lycidas, assembly GCA_963932145.1. Classification (NCBI taxonomy): domain Eukaryota; kingdom Metazoa; phylum Mollusca; class Cephalopoda; order Sepiida; family Sepiidae; genus Acanthosepion; species Acanthosepion lycidas. The sequence goes on along the minus strand of OZ010573.1, from coordinate 102,138,613 downwards.
TGATATAGAGAGTGGAGAGAGATTGTGTGACATGCATAGTCGAAATTAGAGAGAGAAGGGAGAGATAGGAATGCTTTTAAATTTATTTTTATTATAATAATTGATATTGAGGAGGGGGTAAGCATCAGATATCAGATTTTCGTGACTTAACTACACATAAACGCACACACGCACACACACACACACACACACACACACACATATATATATATATATATATATATATATATATGTATATATATATATATATACCGTTTAAATCGTGTAACAGCATGGTATAATTGTCCATCCCATAAAATGTGAAATATCTAAAAAACCACTAAATTAACTGAGTTTTTTTACACGTTTTCAGGTAAGACGTTTAGCCATCTTGACACTATTTATCGTAAGAATCACTGAAAAACCTTTTGAATTATTAAACTAGAAAGAGAACACGTTAAAATCGTTTTGTGTCAGCCCCAATGTCTTCCCAACTGAACAATAGTGAGAGGAAAAAGATCATTCAGACCTTCAGTAATGGTACCAGCATCCATACTCTTGCTTCCATCTTTAAAGTCCATTCAAAAACCATGAAAAGAACGGTGAATAAGTTTTTAAAAAGAGAGAACAGTAGAGAGAAAAACTGGATTAGCTCACAACAGTAAGAGGGATCATCATTTCAACACAGAGTTAGAGATGTGAAAACAGTGGGTCTGCCACAAAACGATTTTAACCTGCTCTCTTCTTAGCTGAATAACTCAAAGGGTTAAATGATGTCAAGATGGCTAAACATCTTATCTGAAAACCTGAAAAAAAAGAAACTCAATTATTTTAGTGAATTTTTAGATATTACACATTTTATAGTATCGATAGTTATGGTGTTACACGATTTGGATATTTTTGCTTTTAAACCCGGTACATATATATATATATATATATATATATATATATATATATATATATATATATATATATATATATATATATATATGTATGTATGTATATATATATATATATATATATATATATATATATATATATATATATATATGTATGTATGTATTTGGGTAGTAATTCTTTACTTATACAGATTTAGTCGAAGATTAAGGAAATTTTACTGTTAAATAGTTAAAGAAAATGGTCTTAAATATAGAAATAATAAGTAAAAAATCCTTATGAAAGAAGTAAACTCTCTCTCTCCCTCCCCATATATATATATATATATATATATATATATATATATATGAAGAAATATAGTTTTAAAGCGTGTTATATTTATGGGATAAAGTGCACAATATCAGAGATAGAACATATGTAAATATGAAAATGAACATTGAAGTCAACACTCAGAGAATACAGGTTGTTTCATGCTAGACGCAATCGTGTAGCATAAAACAGCCTGTCTCCTATGAATGTTCACTTTTATATATATATATATATATATATATATATATATATATATATATATATATATATATATATATATATATATGTGTGTGTGTGTGTGTGTGAGTGTGTATAAACTAATCTGTTAAGAGGCCGGAAAAAATATCGTACTACAAAACGGACGTATATCAGAAACTGGTCAATGCAGAAGTCTTGAAAAAGCACATGCAGGGCAAGTAAATATAATAAAAAAGCAAAAACACGTTATGTAACCGCATACAACCTTGATTTCGACCGTCAGGTCTCTTCAGGTGGCAGGCAACATGAAGAGACCTGACGATCAAAATACACATTATGTCCGGTTACATAACATGTTTTTGCTCCAATATATATATATATATATATATATATATATATATATATTGAACTGCTAACAAGTACAGACTCCTACATAATGACGTATAGCAGTTCTTCCATTTGCCTGAATATGTTTCCGATTTTTAGTTTCAGTTCATTCCATATGAGTTCATTTGGAATCAAATTCCACAACATGCTAAGTCAATAGTGTAATTTTACCTTCTTTAGAAACTCTGTATTATAATGTTATTTTTCCTCAAAGATGATATAGTCTGAAAATACGCCAACGTCTTATATACGTTTACATTTTTTATCTGTTTCTTTATCTCTATTATGGGTCTATTCGAACAGTAAAGAAAAATTTAATTTCTTTGCGAAATAATGTTAGAATAATCCTGAACTTATATTGGAAGCAGACCGCCCACATACGGATAGAAAATGTATTGAGAAGGTAGACAGAAATAGAAAAGTGCGTTTAGACAAGGATGTGTCTTCTCAGTGGATTTATTCAATTTCTACAGTAAGGTTTTTCTAATGGAATTGGTGATGCTACTAGGATTTATTATCAGTGGGCACAGTCTTAAAAATATAAGATACACAGATGACACTATGTTGATGGCAAACAGCGGAGAAAAACAACCGGAACCTCTAGACAAGGTAGCAAAGGGCAGCGAGAAGAAAGAAAAATTAACTGTAAGACAACGGAATCTATGGTGATCTTTAAGGGAATAAATAAAGATGCGAACTACAACTTGGAGAAGACAAACAAGTACAGAAGTTTAAGTATCTGAAAAGTGATTTTTATCATTTCACCCCAAAAAAGGCAATGAAGCCACTAAGGCGCAAGGGTTTACTGGGTGTTAGAGAGTATGTGAAAAAAAGAAAAATACTATTAAGTAGAGGTAATAATAAAAGAATAAGATTTATGAAGACAGAAGATAACGATTAACATGGTATTTAAATTTTTGAAGATTAAAGTTGACCAGGAAGCTAGAAGCCGGAAGGTAGTTCCACATGCGAGAAGTACGATAGAGGAAACTGCTAGCATAGAACTTGTTTGCATCTAGCCATTTCAATTTTAAATTGATGAGACCTTGCCACCAATCTCGTACTGCGTTTAAATTCATAAAGTCAAGGTTCCATAGAGGAAAGTTCATCAGAAGAATTACCATGAAAGTATTTATGGAAAAGACACAGAGAAGCTACATTACAGTGGTATGAAAGTGAGTGAAGTCGAGATGCCATGTCAAGACCAATAACATTGGAGATTCTTCTTTTGATTTTATCAAGAATCTCTAAATGGTTAGCAGGAACACTAGACAAGATGTGGTGGCAATATTCAATGCTCGGACGAATGGTAGACTTATAAATTTAGATAGATTCTGGATAGTGTTAACATTGATTGGAAAATGCAACACCGAAATCCGAACGACCAAAAATTCGCATTCCAAAAGCTAAGCAAAAACTCCGAAAAAATAGAAAATTTTGTAAGAAACAAACAGCGCTGAATTACTGCGTAATATCAATACACTTGTATGGCAATAAATGCTGTATAATCTACTCACAGATGAAAAAGAGAAAACTATAAGAAACAGGAATATGTTTCCATAGAAGGATGCTGAGAATAATGGACGGAGCGTGACAGCAACGAAGAGGTTTTAGGGAAAATGGAAATAAAATCGACACTTATCAAAATCAGATAGGGATAGATGAAGTTTATTGAACACATAATGAGGAAGGACGGCTTGGCAAATAATATACTCATAAGACATATCGAAGACAAGATGGATAGGAGGCGGAACTTGGTCACTTACCTGATTAGCCTGTGTGAATGGATGGATGAACGGAGAGTGGGAGCCCTGGCAAAGAGACAAATGTTGCTAAGATCTACAAGAGATGGGAGGTGGCGGAGAGACATAATGGCCTACGCCTTGAAGAGACATGTCATCCATACGTAATATATTAGTTTAAAGTTAAGCATACTTTTGTAATTTCTTAATTCCTGACGGAAAGATAAATCAGTGTCAAATTTTATTCTTTTTTTTTTTTTTGTTAACTTCAAATAACTTATGATATAAAGAATTATAGGGGAGGAATCCTGAAGAAAAGAAATGAGAAACCCGATGCGACAAGCGGAAGAGAAACTGTACTCTTCACCAGCGAAGATTTAATTTTCACACCGGGATGAATGAGAGGTGACTGTGTCTTTCACACACTGTGGTATTAAGAAACTATCAAATCTAATTAGAACAATAATATTCACAACACATATATAGACAGGTCTTGCAAAGCTATCAAAATCTATCTATCTATCTATCTATCTATCTATCTATCTATCTATCTATCTATCTATCTATCTATCTATCTATCTATCTATCTATCTATCCTCTACCCTATTCTTCTGGCTCTTTTTATCTATCTGTATTAACAGCTCTCACTCTCTCCTACCTTTCTATTTCGCACTGCATTTCCTTCTCCTTCTCTCCCTCTAATTTGTCCTCTCTCTCTCTCTTTGTCTCTATTGTTATATTTTAGTATTTAGTATATATTTGTTTGCATATCTATACTTTATATCGTTATATCTCGTTGAGTTTGAAATAGACTGGAAATTAATCTTTATTTGAAAAAAAAATGCATCAAGAGCACCTTTATTTCTGCTGCCCCTCTCATTAAATATTCAGGACAATTTCTCCCATTCTCTTTATTTAGGCTCCGAAAAGTCTTGGGGAAAAGGTTTCATCTGAATATTTAATAAAAGGTGAGACTGGAATTAGGAGGTTCCGGACAGATTCTTCTCCAAAATGGTATAATTGTCTCGGTCCGTCGACTTGAAACTAAAACTGAGCTAGGTAAGTAGGTAGGTAGGTATCTATCTAGCTAGCTAGCTATCTAGCTATTCACACATTCGCGTCTCTTCTCTATTTCCATCTATGTTAACATTTATATCCTCTCTCTCTATCTCTCTTAGCATCTTTCTCTCCTTTTCTGTTTCTCTTAATCAATCTATCTATCTATCTATCTATCTATCTATCTATCTATCTATCTATCTATCTATCTATCTATCTATCTATCTATCTATCTCTTTACACATTCGCGTCTCTTCTCTATTTCTACCTATTTTAACATTTATATCCCCCTCTCTGTTTCTCTTAGCATCTCCCTCTGCCTTTCTCTTACTCTTTCTCTCTCTCTCTCTCTCTCTCTCTCTATCTATCTATCTATCTATCTATCTATCTATCTATCTATCTATCTATCTATCTACTTAGCAAGCTAACTATGTAACCGCAGGAAACAGACACTTAATCGCTCAACTAGCATCTGATTTGCAAAATATGGAACTAAAAGCCAGAAGATCTGAACTAGAAAAGGCTTATTAACAGGAATTCAGAATACATTTTACCCAACAGATATAATGCATGGGATTTGCATTATTATTTTTTTTTTGCTCTTTGTATCTTAATTTATCAAGTGTTTTTATAATTAGTTCTTATGCGCCAGGATATTGAATATTAAACACTTTACAGTTATTTCTTTAATTTCTTTATTCTACCTAAGAAGCAGATTTCATGTATTCTTTTATTTGCAGTGTCACTTCAGGCATTTGTCGATCATGGCTCTCCACAACATTATTTTCTAGCGCTTAATAATGTGTGTTTCTTTTTACTATTCTTTCTATTTTCTAGTCTATCATCGAGTTATACAAGCTAGTTAACTAAGTTACTCGATGTTTACCTATGTCACTCTTGCATACAATATTTTCTGTGAGTGTCTAATTTTACAAGTCCTTCTTCCTTATTAATTATCCCAGGTTTTTCCACTAACTTGTCCCTGATCAAAATATATATATATATATAAGTATATATAACTTCCCTATTTCTATTTTCTTTCTTTTTCTCACACGTTCCGTTCATGTTATTCTCAGCATTTATCAAGAGAAGCACATTTCTATTGTCTCAAATTTCGTCTTCATCTGTGAGGAAATTGTCAATAATTCCCCTCCATTTAAGAGGATTGATGTTAAACAGCAGTTCAACAATATTTTCTTTCTTTCTAACGAAACTCTCCTATTTCATAATATTTAGATTAACTTTTGGAAGGCATCTTTCTCTATTCAGGACGTACGTGTAGTGTACTGGATAGCGGCTCGGAATTAGAATTCGGAGGGCTGAGTTCGAATTCCAGTCTGATTCGTTGCATTCATTTACGCACAAATACTCCTGGGAGAGGTTTGAATTTATCTCCTTCTACGACTATGGGTGAAATGGTAGGACTTGCATTTTGAAAATCATTGTTATTCTGAAAAATTGTTAATATAATATTCACTTGCAAAGGAATTAATTTAGTCTTACAATCAAAAATAATTTTCGTCTTTAAATAGCCCGGAAAGGTTTGATAAACCGTAAAAAAAAAAATCAGTCTTTTTCTAATCAAATGTGATTACTTATTTTGGTGTCACATTTTCTATTGTTTTTTTTAACACTTCTTAGATAGCTGTTTGTACGAATTGCTTGATTTTAACGCTTCCAGTTTATACCTTCACAAAATCCATTGAACAGCATAAAAAATACGAATAACAAAGAAAATGGAGCGATTTTTACAACCATTCTGTTAATATCATGTAAGTTATTTACTTGTGGATGACATCGGCATTACTGAACCCTATCAAGTTACTTATCTTATCTCCATTTTTGCTGCCACACCGAACACGTGTAAAAGACGATAACCCCATAAACGAACATTATAGAACGAACAGCTGTGTAAAATCAACTGAGATTGCGTTTAAACATAGAAAAAATATCTGAAAACAAAAGTTCAACCGGATTTGGAAAGCTGCGTTTGGATCGCTGAGCCGTGATTATTATTTTTTGTCAACTTGAAAAGAAAAAAAAAAAGAAGAAGTAAAATAGCATTTATAAGATTAGAAGTCTCCGTAACGTGCTTCTTCTTTTAATCGAACCGCACTTCGAAATTATAATTATTTGATAAATGATTATAATTACCGGGAACTTCAATTTTTTTCACTATAAAAGCGTAATGAATTATATTTATCAAAATCGATTATTTTTATAATGCAAATTTTCACGACAGAAACTTTTAACTCTCGCAGACGTTCAAGCAACAAATGTTTTATTAAGATTTTAATATATATCAGATTTCTTGCTCCGTTTCTTTTACAAAGCTATCATCTTTTCATATCTATAACCCTAATATTTAATAAGCTAGTTAATTAGATTACTCGATGTTTCTTCTCTGCTCCTGTTGCTTACAGTATGTTCTTTGAGCGTCTAATTCTCCAAGCCATTCTCTTCATTATGTATCCTAGAATCTCGTTCTGATATAAGGATATACAAGCATGTATGTGATCATTTTGTTTCCGTTTTCCTTAAAATTTCCCAGTTGCTCACAGATTCCGTCTATAGTATTCTCAGCATCCTCCTGTAGAACCAAATCTCTTTTTTTTTTACAGAACCACATTTCTGGCAAGAGTATACAGGTACATGCATCGCAACCAAATATGCTCGATATAGAGACAGATTTTAATAAGAGCAGCACACATGCATGCCGGTGGGGCCTAGTTAGTAAGGCCTTTCCATCGGGTGACCAAGACTACTCAGACGGACTCTGAGTGACGATGTTCCCAAGTATCTACACGTGATTCTCAATTTGCATTAGCTGCCTCATTATTCAAAATTAAAAAAAGACAGCACTCTCGACTCCGCGTCCATGATGCTTTTCAATTCTTCTCGGTCATGAACAAAGATGTACTGTGTGTCAGTCCTTAGGTAACATAGTTATGGCCAGGAAATAATAAGCTAATAAGTGAGCGCGATATATTTCACTGGAAGCCACTTTAACACTGATACGTTAACTAGGTTTCGGATTTTCTTCTAGCAGCAGATCCATTTTTAAAACTCTTCCTGATGTTTCTGGCCGCTCCTCTTGCTGCCAAATGACCTACAGTCTGTTGTTAACTGGGGCAAGAAATAGCTTGTTAATTTTAACGCCTCCAAAACGAAACTGCTTCTCTTTTAATCGTCTGAGAGAACCTTATTTGTCTTCCGTCAGTATGGCTGATGCTAACCTCCAGGAGATTGATTCATTGCACCTTCTCGGACTAACGATTTCCGCTGACATGAAGTAAAAAAATTAGATTGAATCAACTGCTAGGTCTTCTGCTAGGAATGTTGATTTACTGTGTTATTCTAGACAATTTTTCTTGCTTGAATCTATCTTACATATGTATAAATCTACCATTCGTCCTTGCTTTGAATATTGCTGCAATGTTATTGGTCCTGAGCTAACATCTCGGCTTCAGTCACTTTCCTACTGCCATAAGGTAGCTTCATTGTGCTTTTTCTATAAATATTTCCACGGTAATTGTCCTGATAAACTTTCTTGTGTGTTACCTAGACTTAGGCTGAATTTAAATGCGATTCTAGATTGTCGGCAATATCTCGTCACTTTACAGTTTAAGTGGCTTGATTTACCGTAAGTTCTATGTTATCACTTTTTTCTATCGCATTTCTCGTTTGTCGAAGTCTCTTTCGGCTTCTTGCCTCCCAGTCAAACCTGATCTTCAAAAATTTAAATCCAATGTCAATCGTTATCTTCTGTCTTCATTATTTTATTATTTTATTGTTCTCTGCCATTAATAGTTTTTCTCTAACACCAATAAACTTAAACAGTAGCATCTTAGTGGCTTTATTGCCTTACTTGGGGTGAAACGATTAAAATTAATCTCTATCTCAGTGTCAAATTCTCCAAGATTTGCTTTTTCATTATGTGTTCTAGAAAATAAAACTCTCTCTTTCTGATTCAAAGTATAAGTATTCTCCTTTATTTAGCTTAACCCGGCGTTTTCACAAACCAAAGAAATATATGGCGTGTCCCTTCAGGATAGGGAAATCATAGTTCTCCACATTTTCATATCCTCTGTAGTCATTAAAATTTTACCTTTTCGTTATCCCTCCCAATCGCTGTTTTGACATCCATCCATTTACACAGTCTTGTTAGCAGGTTTTTCGCTGTTTGAGTGTCTAATTCTCTAAGCTGTCTTTCCTCGTTATATGTCCGAGAAAATGTGTCATTATTTGCCCTAGAAATCTCAACTTTATCTTTTTGATTATAAGTATAAATGTTCTTTTAGTTTCCAGTTTACTTTACAATTGTTTGTTACTCACTCGCCAAGTTCATGGTATTGCCCAGTATTCATTGCCATAGGAGGAAGACTGATATAATATAACACTTCAACATACTTTTCTCTGTTTCTTACGAGATTTTCCTCTTCCTAAATATTTTGCTTGCTTCGCGATTCTAATACGCCTTCGCAGAAAACATTACTTAATATGTATGTTTCATTGAATGCGACAAACAAGGAATATTTTGTGAGTATTTTATTCTGTTTTTCTAGCCTTCTTAAAACCTTACCTTTATGAGAATTATGTTTGTTTGGAAACTGTAGTTTCTAAACACTGCAAAATATTTATCATAGAAACATTATAAGAATGCTAGAAAAAAAAAACTCACCAAAGTTTTCCTGTTCGCCGCATTCAGTGAAGCATATATGAAAGAAAGGTTGTTGCCCAAATATATAATAATTGCATGAGACAAGGTATATAGATTTTTTTTATAGATCAAGAAAAATTTTAGGGGAAAGAAGTATGTAAAATTTGCTTCCAGGTTCTCACAACATTGACAGATCTATTACCACAACACAAGATATTTAATGACAAAACTGATCGAAACATAAACAAAAAGAAAAAGAATCTAAATGAATCGACTAGATTCTTCTTTTATATGCCGTGACCCTTCAGGACGTAGGAGATTATGGCTCTCCACTTTCTCCCTATCCCTTGTAGTTCTCAATATATTTTGTACTTTTTATACTTCTCCCAGACCCTGTTTTGCCATCCACTTGCTTAAGCCCGCTAAGTATGTGATTCATTGCTTTCCCTTGTCTCTCTTTCCCTCTGTACTCTCTGTGAGTATCAGATTCTCCAAGCCCTCATTTCTCATTACGTGTTCAAGAAATTTCAGCTGCCTCTTCTTGATGTTAAGTATAAGCTCCCACCTTGTTTGCATCCTCTCGAAAACCTCATCCTTTGTCGCATGTTCGGCTCATGGTAGGTTTAGCATCCTTCTGTAGGAACATACCTCCGTTCTCTCGAGTCTCTTCTTCATCTTTGAGGAGACCGTCCAACATTCGCTGCCGTAATATATCACGTAGCAGTTCAGTACTCTTTTCTTTTTTCCTAACATATAAAAAACTCATATTAAAAACATATTTTAAAATTTAAACTTCTTCGTCCCTATCTCTCGCTTGTGCGCATGTGGAGTCGCGTCAATGTAAACACGTAAACATAAAATTAGTCCGATGAAGTCCTAAAGGACGAAACGCGTCGCACAATAATTTTTTTCCACTTTGTCATACTCTCCCCCGATAAAAAATATACTTATATACTATCTACTAGGTAGGTGGAAATAAAATCCATATTTAAAATAATTATTATAATTATTAATATTAATTATTATAATATATTTTTTATGTTATATTATATTGCATTATATTATTATAATACAATTATTATAATAATTATTAATATTAATTATTATAATATATTTATATGTTATATTATATTGCATTATATTATTATAATACAATTATTATAATAATTATTAATATTAATTATTATAATATATTTATATGTTATATTATATTGCATTATATTATTATAATAAAATTATTATAATAATTATTAATATTAATTATTATAATATATTTATATGTTATATTATATTGCATTATATTATTATAATACAATTATTATAATAATTATTAATATTAATTATTATAATATATTTATATGTTATATTATATTGCATTATATTATTATAATACAATTATTATAATAATTATTAATATTAATTATTATAATATATTTATATGTTATATTATATTGCATTATATTATTATAATACAATTATTATAATAATTATTAATATTTAAAATGTTACGTCACTGATTTTGTTTGTTAATCTGAAGTAGATTGACATCATGGTGGACATAATGCTATACCGAATAAGGATTGGAACATATATTTCTAGTTGAAAACGAACCCATATTTAAAATGTCAATAATTTTATTAATTTTTGGTCGATTGTAACTCCTTTAAATTACCTAGATTACATTCTTGAGTGGCTTGGGGTGCTGACTTTTGGAGTATTCGATTGAATAATTCTGGTACCCTTTGTACATATTCTTCCCATCTGGATGTTGAAGACGACCGATTCTGCGGGTATCTACCACTGATTTACGTACTCATCAATTTGGAATGACAATTTCTGATGGTGTGGGCATCTATTGAAGCATGAGGTCCATAAACTCAGTGCCACCATCTCCATACATGTATTATAGACATATATACATTATAGACAATTCGTAACGGGATGCTAGATGAGCACATTCATACAGTGTCAAGCCTTGTGTCGTTTTCAGCTATTCTGTGTACAAAATATAAAAGGAAGGGTAACAATATTTCCTTTTATTTATAAACCTTTTTTGTAAATCATATTTTGAGTTATCGTGACGATCTGAAACTTCGAATAGTCTAAATTTTATAATGTAACCACGAGTCCAATTATTCATATTTAATTTTATTATATTTATCTTCTCTTAATTTCTTTAGTCCTGGGTATGATGATGAACTACATCCTGAAGCAAAGCCTCTGATCGAGAGATTGGAGATTTTGAGTAGCGTTGAACCACCTCTTAATTGTTGTTGTTCCCAGTCACACCCTCACCCGGGGTGTTAGCACTTGGTTGGGTTCCAGCTATGTTTTAATAGTGAACTCCCAAACAAAGACAAAACAGAGTCTGTCTATATTTCTGAGATGAGGTATTATGTACATTATTTACATTATTCGGACTATTGTCCTCATCTTTGTCGCCATATTTATCACAACGTTTCAGCCGCTGTACGCTCCGGCCTTCTTCAGGTGGTCGGAATGTCGAACTGAACATAATACCTCATCTCAGAAATATACACAGATACTGAACAATTTGCTCGTTAGGAAGGTTATTTGCTGCTTGTCTGTGTTCCTGTGTTGGAATTTCGAACTGAACCCTCAAGGACACATGGCAAAGTGGATAAAGGCGTTGGTTAGATCCAGTGACAGGACCCAAAGAGTGTGAGTTCAATACCTGGTTAAGGCAATGGAGAACTTTCAGAGGGAAAATTAGCAGGAGATAACTGATAACTGACATCCATCAAACATGGCACGTGGAACTAGAACAGTCTACCCCAGTGAGCGAAATAAAGGGTTTAGTTCGAAATTCCAACCACCTGAAGAAGGCCGGAGCGTACAACGGCCGAAACGTTATGATAAATATGGCGACAAAGATGAGGACAATAGTCCGAATAATGTAAATAAAGACAAAACACTATTACTGTACAAAAATACAATTTAATAGTTAAAAAAAACAGCAGCTTAATTTTTTATAAAAATATTACCAAAAATATCTATTTCTAGTAACATTACCTACAATGCCTATTTATAGTAGAATTACCAACAATACGTATTTATAGTAAAATGACCATCAATACATTTTTTCTGTAGCTGAAGGCATACAATTGCGTTCAAAATATATTTAGTTGAAGCCATAAAATTGTGTTCAAAATATTTAGATGTCGGCATTAAACAACCCATAGAGGTGTTGATATGTCGCTAAACAAAATCAGCCAGTCAGCAGTTATAATTTCTTAATTCGTGATATTCCCTATCTAGAAGTTTTAATTTTATTGTTCTCACTCTTTAATGTTTTAATTTTTTCTTTGTCGGAAAACTTGACACCGAAATCCGATATGAGCCTTTAAACAGTGAAAGATGCCTTAAAAAAGCTAAAGTTTTAAGAGACAGGATGGTTTCGTTAGAAACAAAAAAAAAAATGATAAACTACTATGTAATATCAATCTCCCTGTGTACAATGAATTTCCTCAAAGACGAAGAGAAGATTTGAGATAGCAGAAATGTGCTTTACTTTGAACCATGCTTTCCCTGATATGCTTTCCCTGATATGCTTTCGTGATGTCAAGCGTGAATCGCCTCCGAACAACTGTTTGCCACTCTAGAGCCAACCATCAGAAATGGGTATATGCCACTGATTATGATCCCAAATGCCAATGAGGGTAATTACAAAATATGGAGCATCCTCTAGTTTGTCCTAATCTTGAAGATTCATGCACACTTAAGGACCTTTAAACTATAACATCCAGGTAACATTCTGTGTGCAACACTGAATGAGGGTAGTAAAGTGGCTTCATAAGAAAAAAAGATTTCGTGCTTATTTGAATGTTGGTTATTTGTACAGGTCGATGAAGGTTTTATACGAAGCTTCAAAGTCAAGATGATATATGCTGCTTCCAAAACATTTGTAGGAAGGAAAGTAACATATAAAAGGATCGTGAAACTATATCTCGCCATATGGAAAACATGACTAGTTTTCATTGGTTTGCTTGATAAAGAATTTGATTATGTAGGGTCGAGCATTTTCCTGGCCATTTACACGCTACTTTTAGAACTTTTACTGAGCTGAAGATCATTGGTTGGGATGTGCTAATCTCGTAACTACACTTCCGTCTGTATCTGGCCAGATTTGACCTCTAATCCTATCGGATATTTAGAGATAAGTGAATAATAACAATTTTACAGCTGTTCACTACGAGGTTCCGAATTATTCAGGCATTTGAGAGTTTTTTCTCCGTTTAGAAATCGTTGAAACAATTCCAAATAATTTGTTTTCTTGTATGAATGCTGTCTGATAACACTGGTCACTCTGAACATTATTATTAATTTCTGTCACGAACTTAACCCTCCCCAAAACGATGCGTATATATATATATATATATATATATATATATATATATATATACACACACACACACACACACACATATATATATATATATATATATATATATATATATACACACACACACACATATATATATATATATATATATATATACACACACACACACACACACACACACACACACACACACATATATATATATATATATATATATATATATATATATATATATATACCGAGTGTAACAGCAAAGTTCTCTAATTGTTAGATTAAGCTTTGAACTGTTGTATCTTAAGAATGATTAAATATATCTTACTGGAATTCTCCAAGGTTTTTATAAAAATATTGAACTCTACTTTGAAAAATAAGAATGTATTTAGTTCTAAGTTGAGTGGAGCTGACATCAAACAATTTTAACCTGTTCTCCTTCTAGCTGAATAATTTAAAGGCTTTTTTCAGTGATTAGTACGACAAATGATAAACATCTTGTTTGAAAACCTGGAAAAAAGAACTCGATTAGTTTAGTGTTTTTTTTAGATATTAAACATTTTCTGGGATGGACAATTGCTCATGCTGTTACACGATTTGGAAAATTTGCTGTTAGACACGCGGTATATATTTCATTAAAGATGACTGCGGTTAAGCATTTATTTGATTCATCTAGAGTTCGTCTAAGTTTTTTCTTTTCTGGACAAATGTGTTAAAATTGTCCTAACGTTCTGTATATTCGAACGTTTTCGACTATTCTCTCAGGCATTATGAGGGTTGTTTTTTTTTTAAATTTTAACTAAATTTAAAAATAAAATCGCTAAACTTATCGTCAACAACAATTTACCTGCAAGATTCAAATTACAGCGAAACAATATTAATCCTGAATTCAGATGTCCCTTAAGGACAGTGTTCATGATCAAACCAAATTCATGAATGATCATACTGTATATACCACTAAATGCCTAGCAAGAAGATTCACGGGGTTAAAAGGGTTAAAAATAATGGAGGCATTGATACTAAAAGGAAAAGCTAACAGTCAGTAACATCAACTATGAACACGGTCCCAATGTGTTGACCGTGTTTGGAAAATAAAATAACATATTCCCATAACTCATACATAAAAATCTGCACATTCAATATACACACACACACACACACACACACATATATATATATATATATATATATATATATATATACGTAAGTGACGGCATAATAAATCTTTCAAGAAAAAACAAAACAATAATATTTTTCAAGTATATCAGTTTGAAAATATATAACCAACAGAATGGTATGACGTTTAAAGTTTTTAAATTTTTAAATATCAAGAACAATATTGGGAAAAATGTATGACAAAGTTTTCGTGTGACGCGTTTCGTCCTTTAGGACTTAATCGGACGAAATTTGTTATGTTGGTACGACTACACATGCGCACGGACGAGGAATGCTGGAAATTTAAAATTTGAACTGTTTTTAATTTAATTTATTTCTTTTTTTTAATATAATCTAGCCGATTTCATTTAGATTCTGTTTGGTCCATTACTTTTGTTATTAGAAATCCCACAATGTGATAATAGTAGATCTGCTAGGAATGGTCGGATGAAGTCCTAGAGGACGAAATGAAAATCTTTCCATTTTTTCATGGATTTTCCCAAATATATATAAAACACGTCACAGTTATTATCAAGAACTGAATGTTGTTAGTATGGTAGGCAAGAATTTGATAGCTACACTCAGGAATTTTAAAGAACGGTACATTTCATATATACATACACTTACATTGGATAATAAACGTCTTGTATAGGACAATTCCGTTGAGTTTAACTGAATGTATAAAATATTTCATTGTTATTATTGTATTGTTATTTTTATTATTATTTCGTTGGTTTTCTGTTGTCCACACATTTCCTTTTGGGTCCCAACCAGAGACTCAAAGTCATAAATGGCTTCATAAAAATTTCCACTGATTATTTTATAAAAAAAATCACACACATTTTACATAGATACACCCTTTCGTAATGTGTGAGCTGTACTTGTGAGTACAATTTTGTATTTCTTTAAGGTATGGGCTACCAGGAATACCTTCAATAAGTCTGTCGGAACTTTTTCCAATCATTCTGAGAACTGGAATTATTCATGTTCTCATGTGCCACATTTTTAGATTACCACTTGAAGATCCTTGTTTTTTGATAGTTTTTTTTAAAGGTCTTCAAAGATATATTACAATCTGCAGGGACTGCTATATCAATAAGAAAACACATTCTGTTTTTGTGGTCTTTGATCACGATGTATGGGCAATTAGCTTTAATTGTTCTCTCTGTGTGTATTGTAAAGTCCCATAAAACTGTTACGGGCCCTATCTCTGTAATCATATTTGGGTGATGGTCATGGAAGTTTCTCGCAGTTTCCTTTCAGTAAAACTTACACATTTTCCAGTTCAGACATTAGCCTACTCTATAATGCCGAGTTTTATATTCAGTGGGTGCTAACACTATGCAACCTAATAAAAAATGGTCAATTGTTTCTGCATATTTATCACAGAATCTGCATTTTGGCTTAAAACAGTTTTTCAGTATGTGTGCTTAGTAATTTTTAGTTAGCAAACATTAGTCCTGCAAGAATAAAACCTTCGGTTTCAGCTTTTAACACTGCACTACGTAGTGACTAATGGGTACCGAGTTTGTTTACCTCAGCTTGTTTAGTACCGGCCCAGTATTGACCATGAAGAAGCTTATATATTCTACATTTAGTACATTGCATTGGCTTTTGCTTTCTTCTTTAGGCTCCTTGCCGCTGCAGTAACTGTATTATGATTTATTATGATTTTATTATTATTATTATTATTATTATTATTATTATTATTTTTTTTTTTCTTTGATTTCTGGCGTTTGCACATTTCTTTCCGGGTCCCGCCCAGGGACCTAAGTTTAGAAATGGCATCATGACACTTTCCACTGACAAAACAAAAAAAAAAATTAAATAGATAAAGCCCTTCGTGAAGTGTGGGCTGTACTTGTCAGAACAATTTTTTGTATCTCCTTGAGGCATGGACTTCCAGGAATCCCTTCAATTAGTCTACTGCAATCTTTTCCAACCAGTCCTAGGGATCCAACTACAACAGGGATTGTTGATGTTCCCATATGCCACATTTTCGAGATTTCTATTTCAAGGTCCTTGTATTTTGACAGCTTTTTGAATATCTTCAAAGATACATTGCAGTCAGCAGGGACTGCCATATCAATAAGGAGGCACTGTTTTTGTTTGTGGTCTTTAATAACAATATCTGGACGGTTGGCCTTGATTGTTCTGTCAGTGTGTATTGTGTAATCCCATAGAATTGTAACAGGTCCTATCTCCGTAACCGGGTCTGGATGGTGTTCATACCAGATTCTTTCAGTTTCCTTCCTGTAGAAGTTGCAGATTTTCCAGTGCAAATATTGGGCCACTCTGTCATGTCGGGTTTTATATTCAGTGGGTGCCAACATCGTGCAACCTGATACAAGATGATCAATCGTTTCTGGATATTTATCACAGAATCTGCATCTGACACAGTATTTTAGTATATGTGCTTGATAATTCCTAGTTAGCAAGCATTGGTCCTGCGCAGCAAGGATAAAACCTTCAGTTTCAGCTTTCAACCCTGCACTGCGTAGCCACTGATGGGTACGGGTTTTGTCTACATCAGCTTGTTTGGTACGGGCAGAGTATTGGCCATGAAGTGGTTTATCTTGCCATCACTTCTGTATCTGGTCGGTTGCATTCGTCTTTGCTGTCTTTTTTATGTATTTTGCAGTTTCAGCCGGTGTATTGTGCTGTAGTTGCATCTCTACGCCCATTTGAAACTCCATTTTGAATTTGTTGGCTTCTTTCATTACGGAGTAAAGACGCTTACTACTTTCATGTTCCTTGACGCATACCATCATCCAGTCTTCTGTAGTTTCCAAGTATCTTTGGAGGCCAATTGTTGTAGTTTTGTAGGACAGTTCTAGTTGAAATAATGCTCTGCCTCCTTCGGATCTAGGGCACATACAGACGATCAACATCAGCTTTGGGATGATGCATGTAATAGCAAGTGAGAAGCTTTCTCGTTTTGGCGTCCATTCGCTTAATTTCAGCTATGGTCCAGTTAAGGACATTAAAGCTGTATTGCACCTCTGGGACAGCCAATGTGTTTATAGCTGATATTCTGTTTTTTGAGTTTAGTTCAGTATTTAGTACCAGACGTACACGCCTGTAGTACTCTTTTCTTATTTTTTCCTTCATTTGGGGGTATGCCATCTCCTTCGCTAATTCCTAGGTACTTATAAGCTTCATCATGCTCCAATTCCCTAATCTTTGTGACAAAATCTAAATCTATTAAGGGTGTTTCTGTAATTCTACCTTTCTTGAATGTTACTTTCGCACATTTATCTAGTCCGAAGCCCATACCTATGTCGTCACTGAAGTATTTTACAATATTGAGGAGGCCTTTCAACTCATTGTCGTCTTTGACAAAGAGTTTGAGATCATCCATGTAGAGTAGGTGATTGAATATTTTCTTATTTATTTTGTAACCATAGCTACTGTTGTTCAGTTCATGTGTAAGAGGAATTAAGGATAAACAAAACAGAAGGGGTGACTGAGAGTCTCCTTGAAAGATTCCACGTCGGATATTCAGACGGTTGGATATGTTAGTGCCCCCGGTGTGACTAAGGTATAGTTTGGTGTTCCACATTCTCATGCTGTGCTTAAGGAAATTTAATACGACAGGGGAGACTTTTTACATTTCCAAAGTCTTAAGGATCCAAGAATGTGGAACACTATCAAAGGCTTTACGATAATCAATCCACGTTGCACTTAGATTTCTGCGTCGTCTCCTGCAATTTTCCAGGATCATTTTATTTATCATAAGTTGATCTTTGCAGCCATATGAACCTCTTCTGCATCCCTTCTGTTCCAGCGGGAGAATGCTGTTTGTTTCGAAAAAGGAATAAGTACGGTTCGTCAGTACAGACGTGATCAACTTATACGTTGTGGATAGACATGTTATCGGTCTATAATTTTTCGGGTCGTCCGTTTCAGTTGTTTTTGGTATGAGGTATGTAATACTTTCAGTAATCCATTCCGGGATTTTATTGGGATTATTTACAAGCGTTGATAATGTTTTTGCAAGAATTCCATGGGTAGATGAGAGATGATACAGCCAGAAATTGGGCAACTTGTCATTTCCTAGGGATTTCCATTTTTGGGATTTCGTTAGAGCTTGCCTAACATCATCTGTGGATATATTTTCCCATTCTTCCAGTGGTGTATCCAGCAGTCGTTCTTCTTCACGCCGTATCCATTCTGCATTTGGGTTATATTCCTTTGGGCTGCTCCAAATATTTTCTCAAAATGTCTGTATATTATCAATCGATGGTGGCCTTTCGACATGTATAGGTGTTTTTCCAATTTCCCTGTAAAATTTCTTAAGATCTGTTCGGAATATTTTATTTTGGCGATAGAACCTACAACGTTTTTCGTATCGTCTTGTTCTCTGTGCCTTTAGCTGAAGTTTCTGTTTCAGCATTTCCTTGATTGATGGAATATCAATTAGGGATTTAATGCTATATTTCCGCTTGATCTTTTTGGATTGACGTGTGGAAATATTAGGGTTTCTGGTGAGCTCATCTAATATAGAAAGCTCACATCTGATGTGTTTTATTTCTCGTATCAGTTTGGTTTTCCAAGCTGGTTCTCTGTGTCTGTTAATTTTATTTATTGTCTTGACCCCAAGCTTCCGAGTCGCTGCTAGAGCTGTTGCGTATATGACGTTGTTAACTTCTGTGATGTTTCCCGGTGGTTTATCTGTTAACAGTGTTTCCAGGGCAGCATTGTATATTTTCACAATGTGCTTGTTGGAATTCGTCATATGGATTTTCGGGAGCTGGTCTCTGTCTGACAATTGTATGAAAGTTACTCTGCTGAGTACTTGGATGACGTCATTTTTCGCTTCGGTGATTTCAGCTTCGTGGTTTTCAAGGAATTCTAACTTAATGTACCTGGAGTCATCTTCAGCGACAATTTCTGGAGAACTGCAGGTTGTGTCTAAGGTAGGGTCTTGGGTTTCATTTCCTGGGAGATTATTTCGTATTTCATTCGCTTTAGCGTCCATCTCATCTTATGTCGCATTCCTTATTTCGACATTCGTCTCAATAGAGTTTGAGTGATCGGTCATAGTATTTTGTCTTATATTTATTATTATTATTATTATTATTATTATTATTATTATTATTATTACTACTACTACTACTAATATCACGCATATGTTATTAACTATTTTATAAACATTTTAAAATACCGTCTACCGTGGTAACTGGTAGCATTCAATTCTTGATAACGATGGAAATAGTCGAAAGTATTTGACAAAAAATACAAAAAAAAAAAAATGCAAAGCAAAAATGATGAACTTGGGACCGTCTATTCATAATTTTCATTTAGATATATGTTAACTTATTCGTAAATTAGGAAAATATAATAAAACATTAAATAATTAGGCATTGTCGGTTAAACTTAACAAAACTTATCTATCTATCTATCTATCTATCTATCTATCTATCTGTGGAGCGATACCGTGTGCGTGAACGCAGATTAGCAAGCTTTTCATATCTATCTATCTATCTATCTATCTATCTATGCATGTTCCGCATAAATCTTTTAAAATCTGCTGAGACGGATGGGTCCATAAAAATAAACTAAATGACATTTTCCTGACTTTTACACCTACAATAAAATTCTGATCGTGCAAATCCACGAATTATATCGCATTATATGACATAATAGAAAACACACCGAGGCGAAACGCTTTACGAGTTGCGTGTTTTTCCACCTAAAGTAAATAAATTTTCATTAATGCTTTAAAAGGTACAGATTTGTGATTGACTATTATGAGAAAGTGTCTAAGGAAAGAAAAACATAACTTTTAATTTTACATTTTAACATCGTCGTTTTTTTGGGGTTTTTTTTAAGAAAAAGGGAGCCTTAGTGTTTAAGGGGTCAAGGCAAGTTGTTATTTTATAGCCGTAGAAGAGAAGGATATGTCCCTTGAAAACATGATGATAATACATTTCAAAATGACACTCTTTCATTGGCTACAATTTTTTTTAATCATTTCACTTCGAACCAAAGCTATAATGCCACTAGGACGCCTGCGTTTACAAGGAGTGAAAGCAAATGAAAAGACTATAATGGCGATAAGTAAGGAAAGGACAAGAATAGGACATGATTCAAGATGATAGAAGATGACGACTGAAGTTGCATTTAAGTTTTTGAAGATTTTAGATGTCAGGGAAGCAACAAATCGGAAGGGAGTTCCACAGGCGAGAAGTGCGAGAAAAGAAACTGTTAAACTTTTGTATCTAGGTGTTAAAAGGGTGACAACTAGTTTCTAATAGAAAATAAGTAGGTAAATGTATGTGTATAAATAAATATAACACTGTCTAGCCTAACCTGCAAATCTGTTTGAAACAATACGAGTAAATTAATGTCTTACTTCTGTGAAACACATTTCCTTTATCTGAGTGTTTGACGTGCCCCTTCCCCCCCACAGGAGCGTATTCCCATAGTTTTTTTGTAATCCTACCTAACTATGAATAAAGACAAAGGAATCGAAGAGAAATTGTTTCCTGAAACAAAGTCTTTAATTGTGCTCCTGAGATTTAAGAATTCACTTCATATGCATGTGGATACCTCGGCAAGTCGGTTTCTTAGTACATGACTTTTGAGCATCATTCTAGGAAACTGCTTCCTATGGTTTCTAACAGAACAGCAATAACAATTTTTTTTTCCATTATCGGATGCTAAAATCATTGTTTTCAACCAGTCAATCGGCGCGCATTTTCGTATAGCGTTTTTGTTGAAACATTTATAAGTATATAAGCCATTATGAGTATATTAGTATATACGATAAGAATATCACTTAATCTTTTATAAACGACGTGACCATAAAGCGTCATACAAATATAATTGCGTACTAGAGACCCTCTCATTAACCACTCCTTTATCATCTAACAACTTAATGATATTATTTTCTTACAGATAACATTTGGATTGTCTGACTTTGATCGTTAAAGGTGTGGCTGTCGATGTCTCCTCGTACGTTTTAATATTTATCATTATATACAAGTTAAATACAATCTGTTCGAGATTAGGGTCAAAATAAACGAGTGTAATGAAGCATAAGGGTTCCGGTCATTCAGTGCGATTAAGTGACCGGGTGGTGATTAAATGTCTCTTTTAGTGGCTTTATGTGAATATCCAGAGATTTCATTTGGTCATGCTTCATCGGTAAGAAAGAAAAAAAAAAACTGATGAAAGATTATAAAGGCAATGGACATTAATACATCTTTTACTTGCTGAAAACTGGTCTTAAGAACAGAGAAAAGTAAGTTACCATAGAAGTTTCTGTAGAAACAACATTTTCAGCAAGATATCTATTTTTTGTCTAAGTTCACTTGAGTTTTCTAACCTAGACATAGTTACATAGAGCTGATTCGGAGAGAAACATTTAAATATTTTAATTATAATAATAATAATAATAATAATAATAATGATGATAATAATAATAATAATAAATTAATTAATTCACCAAACTTAGTATTTTTTTACATTTTTTAAATTGTAGCCCTCCAACATTGCGCTAGGCAGTAAAGCCATTAAGACACAAGGGGTTACTGAGTGCGAAAAAATAAGAAAAAACGGAAACATTGAGAAGCTACAACAATAGAAGAGTAATCAAGAAGACGGCCCAAAAAACGACTGGTATTGCATTTAAATTTTTGAGAATCAAGGTCGGTTGGGAAGCATGGAGCTGGAAGAGTGTACCACAAGTGAAAAGTACGAGAAAAGAAACTGTTAGCATAGAAATTACATTTACATCTTTCTCCCGAGAATCGATCCTCTAGATCTACAAAGCAACAATTCGCCCTTGCATGGAATATTGCTGCCATATATCGTCTGGAGCCCCTTCTGTTCGCCTCGGGGTTCTTGATAGGTTCCAGAGGCGGATATGCAATGTAGTTGGCCCTGCTCTGGCATCTCGTCTACAGTCACTTTCTCACAGACGCGCCGTCGCCTCTCTCTGTCTGTTCTACAAATACTTTCATGGAAATTGTTCCGAGGAGCTGCATTCGCTGGTTCCCAGTCGTCATGAGTTCAAGCGCCCTACGAGGCTGGCATCCCGCTCTCACCCTTTCACTGTCGAAACTCCTAAAAGTAGCCGTCTCTTCTACTCCAATAGCTTCATGTCTCGCACCTCTCGCCTGTGGAACTCCCTTCCCTATTCCTGTTTCCCTGTGAGCTATAATCTCCAGCTATTCAAGTGTAATGTCAATCGACATCTGCAGTTGCCTTGGTCTATCCACTATCCCCATCCTTTCTTCTATCACTCCTATCTGATCTTGCTCTAAATTTTCTGTAACCCCTTGCGTCCTAGTGGCTTCCCGCCTTGCTTGGGGTGAAATGCTTAAAAAAAACAAAAAAAAAAAAAAAAAAAAACTAATTCAATTGTAAAATGATGAGACTTTGTTACCAACCAAGTACTACGGTTAAATTTATAGAGTCTAGGTGCCATAGTGGAAAATTCGCCAGAACATTTACCATAAAAGTACTTATAGAAAACGCACAGTGAAGCGACATTACAGAGCTGGGAAAGTGACTGAAGCCGAGATGCCAGGTCAGGACCAATAATAATGCTGATTCTTCTTTGGATTTTGTTTCAATAATTCGGTACAGTTTTATGAAAATCTAATTAAACATATTAGGTTGGTGCAAAAATAATGACGTAATAATGTCGTTTTTTGACGTATTTTTAACGTCAAAAAACGACATTATTACGTCATTATTTTTGCACCAACCTAATATTATTTTGTCTTATTTAGCTAATTGCATAACATTTTTCGGATCCGTTAGATTAGTTTTTTTAGAAATGCAAAATATCAAACATGTTTGTTTTCTAACTTACGACTGAATTTTGACAAAGTAGATATAAATTCTTTCAATACAAACACGATGAATCAAACATAAATTTATTGAGAGAAACATTGCTTATATATGGCAATTTTTAAAATCTGAATTAAATTAAATAACACAGGAAATATTTATTAAATAGGTTTTTTTCAAAATTGCTACGCAAATTAGATTTAATGTAAACGCCATTTTGTTAATAATATATATATAAAAAGTTGGTAAACATCCAATAAATTTTTGCGGGTTATGTTTTACTGATGCAGTATGCGAGTCACAGTCAAAATTTAGCCCTACACGAATTTATAAAAGTTTGTTACATAGAACAGACGAATACAAAAAAGGTTGCTTCAGTGAATCAAGAAAAACAAGAGAAATGTGCTGTCTCTTCCAATTACTAAAGCTTCTCTTGTAGTCGAAAAAGGATAAACAAAACCTAAATGAACATTTTTCGGTACTCTTAGTTTCTGGCATTTTGTCTGTTTGAGTCGGCAGCGTGCGATAAGCTAAGGCAGTTATTTCGCGTCATGTTATCTGCTCCATATCTAAAGACCGCCGTCAGTTATAATTAGAGACAGAACTGTTATACATCCCGTGGTATGCCTATATCTATTATCGTGTGCACATTTCTACCTATAACAAAAGAAAGAAGAGATCTCTCATGTCGCTTTCTCGATAAGAAGGAGTCAGCTTTACTTTTGAGTTGGGAATAAGCTTAGCGAAAATCTACAGAGCGATTTTTAGATTTTGCTCACACACATGCACGCATATATATATATATATATATATATATATATATATATATATATATATATATATATATATATATTATATTATATTATATTTGGGCAGAAGCCTTTCCTTTAAACATCTTTCATTAAATATAACAGACAAGGAAAATTTTATAAAATTTTTATCTAGTTTTTCTAACGTTCTTACATTTTTCCGTTTGGCGAGATTGAGCGTATACAGAAACTGTCTATATCGTCAACTGTCCCAAGCGCTTTTGGCTAATTTTCTTTATCCATTTTCAAATGCGATAGATTTTGCTGTTGTTATTAGGTAGGTGCAAAAATAATGACGTAATAATGTCGTTTTTTGACGTTAAAAAATACGTCAAAAACGACATTATTACGTCATTATTTTTGCACCAACCTAATAGTTTATTTTCAGGTCTTTGACTGTGCGAGATGTATTATACGTGTATTATTTGTGAATTATAGTAGGGACTTAATTACGAGCCATCGTGTGCTGGCCATTGCTTCTAAAATAATACGAAATATACCATCTTACCATATCGAATACTGATATCACTTGAATGTAGATGCTTTAACATCTAAGAATGACATACAGATAAACTTTTATATTGCCTTTCAAAACAACAAGTTTTCTTCTTTTGATGATGAGACTTTTGAAAATGCTGACAACCTGGCCTTTCTAGGATTATTTGTCTCTTCTGCATTTGACGATATAAAGCGACGAATAGAACCAGACTAAAATGCATTTGGAAGACTGAAGGAAAAGATAGGGAACAGAAAAGACCATTCTTTCTACACCAAGACTAGTCTCTACTATGATAGTTTCCACGGCTATTTAAACCTCTGAAATCTAGAGTTATCAAATGTTGAAATCATTGCCAGATATTTGTTCTTTCCACACGAACGGACTTTCGCTAAAGTCCGCTTACATGTGGGATTCTACGCATACATATGATTAAAATGGTAGAAATTGCTCAAGCCCATTGGCACTTGACGCCTCAAGCATCAGGGATTGACCTAGACCCACTCACTTTTCGTGCATTGAGTGAGGCGCTATGGCGATGATTGATGGTTTCGTTGACATGTCAAACCTCCTGAAAAGTACTTGTAACTATGATCTTGTTAAACTTATATATATCTTAGGTCTAGTGTTCCAATATGCCTAAAAGTGCATTTCCACTTTTGAAGTTAAATAAAAGCAACTTGATTCCCACTGTGAAATCTAGCGACATACAATTTGTTTTTAAGAGTAGTCTATGTGCCAATGTGTTTATAAAATATCGTATAAAAATTTGACAATTTGTCTTTTTTGTCAATGATGTTCCCCATGTATAAGGCCCAAGAGCAACTCGTGGTAGTGAGTTAGAGAGTAAGAGGCAAAGTTTATGTGGTAAAAGGAAATTATGTCAGTGATAGAGGCTTATTTCATGCTGTTCAACCTGTTGGAAAACTTAATTTGGGAAGATGTTAAAATAATCTTGAAATTATACCGGGAGCATACTGCCTGCGTTTGAACAGAAAATAAATTTATTAAATACTAAAAGAAAAACAACAACAACAAAAAAAGAAACAATAGAAAGATGCGCCTGAAAAGGATGTGTCTTCTCACTGGACATATTCAAACTTTACAGTGAAGCGATCGTCAGCGAACTAAATTTCCTACCAGGATTTATTATTGGCGAATACAATCTGAACAGTATAAAATATGCAGATGAAACAGATCAGGCCACTATTTATATACCGGGTGTAGCAGCAAAATTGTCCAAATCGTGTTACTGCATAATTGTCCATCCAACGAAATGCTTAATATCTAAAAAAAAAAGAAACAAATAAAAAAACAAACAAACAAACAAACAAAAAAACGCTAAAATAATTGCGTTTCTTTTTTCCAGGTTTTCAGGTAAGACGTTTAGCCATCTTGACACCATTTTTTGTAAGATTCAACTAGAAAGAGAAAAGGTTAACATCGTTTTGTGTCAGCCTCACTGTCTTCCCAAATGAGCAATGGTGAGAGAAAAAAGATTATTCAGGTCTTCAATAATGGTACCAACATTCATACTCTGACTTCCATCTTCAAAGTCCATTCAAGAACCACCAAGAGAACGGTGAATAAGTTTAAAAAATAGGGAACAGTAGAGAGAAAAACTGGATCAGGAGGACACAACAGGAAGAGTGATCATCATTTTAACTTGAGCTAAAAAGATCAATTAGAAAAGATCCAACTCAATTCATAAGACTCTTGGTACGTGAGAGCGGAGTTTCAGCTACGGCAGCCCAAAAATCAGTGAAAAAAGACTTGAAAATGAAATTGTACGTGAAACGTGTGAATAACCTTGTTACACCAAGAAAGAAAGATATAAGGTGTTGCTCAACTGCTTCCTCGAGAGCCTGTACTTTATAATGCTCCATAAGTTTTCTATGTGGTTGAGGTCAGGAGATTGGGGCGCCCATGTCATAACACTCACCTGCTTCTCATCAAAGTATTCCTTCATCAATTTTGATTTGTGACAGGGAGCATTATCCTGCATAAAAATGAGCTTTGTGGGATCGATTTGCACCCTTTCAGCAGAAGGGAGCATACAAGACTGTAAAATTCTCTTGTACTGCTCGCTCCTCAAGGTCTTTTCAATAGGTTTTAAGAAACCAGTTCCATGAAAAGAAAAGCATCCCCAGAACATTATACTGAACGGATGCTTGACAGTACTTACTGCTAACTTCAAAGAGCTTTCAAAGCTTCTTCTTCGGATTTTAGATCGCTTATCCTTTGAATTTAACTCAACTTTCGTTTCATCGGAGAAGAGAACATTTAGTAAAAAAAAATCAGGTGAGTCACTTTTATCGAACAGCACTGTATATAAACTTTATGTTAATCCTTCATGAGCGCTTCTGATCCTTAGTTATGATTAGTTAATTAGGAACATTTTTTTTTCACTTATGATCGATTTCATCACGATTCTTCTGTTAAGCTTGGAGAGTAATTATACATTCTTATTGCTCTAAGTAGAATCCAATGGTATTATAAAAACCCCGGAGAATTCCAGTAAGATATTATTGTGAGACCGGAACTACCTACACAATAGACTCTTCCAGGTCTATATTATGTATGCGACACAACACTCTAGAGACAGAGACAGAGACAGACACAGCCGCGTACAACTACCAGTATTGGACACTAACATATAGTAAGCTTCGCTTACACTATGTCTGTAACCTGTTGTTAATATATCTTTCTTACATCTAATCCGTGTTCTGTGTTTTCCTTCTTTGGCCCCACATCAGATATCTTTAATCATTCCTAAGATAAAACGGTTCAAAACTTAATCTAATACTTGGACAATTTTGCTTTTACACGATTTAGACAATTTTGCTTTTACACTAGGTATTTATTCCCCAAGAGATTCAAATCTAAGATGAAGTTGTCGAGAAGGCGCTGAATTTCATTCAGAAGAAAGTTGACATATGTTATACACGCTTGAGCGATGATGTCTCTTTTGATTCATGACTGACTAGGCAACAAAAAAAAAAAAAAATTGCCACGGCGTTTAATTCTGCTACTGACAGGCTGTCAACGAAGGCTATAAGACCGAGACTGTCCTGTTATTCAACCGATAGCTGCGGGGAGAACAGATAGATCCATACCTTTCCCAAGGTTATTTTCGCGAGTGTGAAAGTAATGGACCTGACTGGAATTCGAACTCGGATCTCCGATTTCGAATTCTGAGATCTTATCATTTCACTACACTGCCCTTAATGAACTAATATTAAAAAAACTATTTTTCCGAAAGTGCAATGAGATGTTTGATTCTGGCTTAAAACGAGTTCTTCAATGAAAAACTTAGCCAACCTCATAACTCTGGTACATAGGCCCGAACTTTCAACTATATAGCCTACTATTATTGCTTATATATTTGAGAAAAGCTAAATAGAATTTTGCTTAAACTAAATAATTGTCTACCAAAGCGTACCGTTGAATTCTTTATTTAAGACAGAATATCAGACTGTTGGGCGTGTTTGAGTATATTTCTAAAATTTGAGCTAAATAAGGTCTTGGAAAATGTTTTGTGACTCGAAGATCTTTTGATGTTTTTAGCAAAGTATTCAATCGCCATTTTATTTTTTCATGGGAAAAATATTCTCCCACACAAATAAAATATTAGGTTGGTGCAAAAATAATATCGTTTTTTGACGTTAAAAAATACGTCAAAAAACGATGTTATTTTTGCACCAACCTAATATTAAGGACAAAAATACTTAATATTTCAGACAATTACCGTTGCTTAGATGTGTCACAAGGCCGAAAGTAGGCGACACTCAGTGTGGATCGAACTCAATATTCATTCGTAATTGTTCTAGTGAGACAAGTTACAGTATATATTCGTGTATAAGTCAACTTCAAATTTTTGTGTACGAAATTTTCCAGAAATACTTTACCTGTGGATAGTGCAAACGGTTACTGAAAATGCATCGTTTTTAACCTCTTTCAAAAAAAAAAAAAATACCCGTGTATAGTGAGACCTCCTATTTTTTGCGTACAAAATGATCATAAAACGCGTACTATACTCGAGTATATATACGGTACCTTATTTGTTTAAACGCCGAAATTTTGCAGTAGAAACACCGGATCAAAATTCATGATGGCATTTATTGTTTCATATTTTTCCTGTTAAGCAATTTAAACTAAAGCGATTTAAATAACTAATAGCCTCGGTCATCCTAATTAATGAATGAATACAGCTAATAGAAATCGGTGTCTTCTATTAGGAATGTAAATAAACAGAGAAGTTGAGCAAAGAATAAAAAAATCTTGTTGAATAATCATTTGAAAGGTAAGTTTTATCGAGAAACTGTTTATTTTACAGCGTGATATTAAATGTCTTCTCATTGCTAAATATCTTTCTGTATTTGCACTTATTGGCTTACACCCGTTGACTGAAATATTAACGAATGTTTTGATTATAAAATTCATTTTTAATGAATAATTTGTGCTTTCTTCATAACACGTGAAATACATTGATACTGTCTTGTAAGAAAACAGAAAAAGATGAATGCAACTTTTTTACTCTACTAATTTACCTTTTCTACTATACAGAAATTTACCCATTAGAAAAAAAAATGAAGTTAGTATTTTGCCTATGATATTATTCTTCATAACAACAAATATATTGACTTAAAATTAAAAAAAAAAATATTTATGGATATTAAAAAAATTAATTTATTAGCATTGTTGTTAAAAATGTAAAACAAAATTAACCAGTTTAATATTTTTACAGTAAATTAAAAAAAAATATGCCGAAATCTATTTTGTACGAAATATTCTCGCTTTAACTACAAATATTTTGTACATAATTTAATACTTTCATGGTAAACGTATATTTTACAGATATATAATTTGTAAATGATGGGAGAGATCACAGGGAGAGATAGACACATATTAAAGTGTATACACGTCATTACAGAGTGTTGCATCCAGATGGGAAGCATCACACTCAGGGGAAATTTTAAATTAATAGGACAAACCCTAAAGATATGAGCCGAATTGTAATTGGAGATGAAACTTGACTTAACTAATACGATCCTGAAGATGAAGCTCGGCCAATGTAATGGTTACCCAAAGGTGGAAATGGTCTAATGAAAACAAAAGCTTTGATTTGATTTGACTGATTCATCTTCTACAGCTTATCAACCCTTTGCAGGTTATTTAAAGCCAGAAAATATTTATAGATTGTAATTTTTTTTAAATAATCATGATTTTATCGATAAAAATCTTACTAATTAACCCATAGCTGAGAAAGGAGAAGAGATGTATTCATACCTTTTCCAAGGGTATTTGCGCGTAAGTAAACATAATAAACCCAACTGGAATTGGAACTGGACTTTCCGTTTAACAATTCCCAGCCGTTATCCATTACACAAACTGCACATCCAAGCTTACAACGCCTGTATACCCAAGCGGTCACCCATCTAGGTACTGGTCATGTTCTACTTTGCTTAACTTCGGTGATCGTACGTGAACCGGAAAAAAAGCGATCAGAAGGATAAGTCGAGAAGACATTTTTTTTGCATACTACGTACATTTTAATAATGGACCTTTTAAAGGTGGGAAAATCTGCTTATTATAAAAGTGTTTTGAGATTAAATTTTTACGGCTAACAAAGCGTTTATAGGTTATTTAAAACCAGAAAACATTTCTACATTGTAAATTTTTTTTGAAAGCTAATGAGAGCGGAGGTTTATTCATACTTTTCCCAAGAGCATTTACGCGTAAGTGAATATAACGAACTCGATTGGAATTGGAACACGGTTCTCCGTTTTCCACTCCTGGGCCGTTATCTGTTACATATCCGACACATCTAATCTTACAGCACCCAAACAAACGGTCACTGATCTAGTTACTGACTATGCTCAACTTTGTATAAGAATCGGTTTTTGAATGTGATATGTCCGTAAGAGAAAGTGTTTTGAGAAAATTTGCTAATAATTTACCAAAAGAGCTCTGTGGAAACCTTCATCAGTGAATTCTTTTTCTCTACGACAATGCCTGTTCCTATCCCTCTAAACAGACAAGGGTAACATTGCAAGAATTTCGATTTGAAATGATTAAAAACATTTTTGACTGTTTTCTTATTTCCTAAACTTCATAATTTGTTGAAAGGTTCCCATTTTGAGACTATTATTGGCGTAAAAATGGTTGCTGTTTACATTATTAAATTTTCAAAGCTTTCAGTTCTTCCGCCAATTTATAAACGGCTTATAATATCACCGAAAGAAGTGCCGAGATGTTGATAGAGCTTACACGAAGGCATAAAACTTAAAATTTAAAAAAATGTTTACTTTTAATTCCACTCAAACCGTCTCAATATCCCTCTTACTGATAACTAAATATACTGCTGTGACTGATTATAACACCAGTTTTACACAGAATAGAAAAGAGTTTTTCATAGACTTTCCGTCAATAACATTTTCCTCTGAGCATTCTACTTATTTTATAGCTTTCTTGTCGATAACTTCTGTATCATTTTAAAGGTCTATCGCAAACAATTCCGACATAAATTTGAATGTTCCACTTACATTTCAAATTCTTAGAATATTAACAGAAATTTCTCTGTCATATAAGTTCAAAATACAGTATTTGACAAATAGTCATTTCTTTTAATTAAACCGAAAACATATCTCTAACGTCCAACGAAAGCCTACATACCTTTATTTAAGAGATAGAACGTTATACGCCGATGTACACAAAGAAATGACGGAAAGAGCAAATGATACACTATACGATTTCTCTTATAGAATGACAGACGATGAATACAGGGTGAATTTTTTGCAAAATGGCTGAAATCCAGGATATTCGGTTGATGTAATGTTTTCTTTTTTTTAACAAAATCTTTTAACAAACAAGGAAGCCTTTTGGTGAGCTTCACCTTGTGTCGAATAATCTCGTTTAATGTGGGGTGGGAATCTGTAATTGCGTGTAATATTCCGCGTATTTCCGACTAACGTTGCACATTTTCAAGGAAATACGGTAGATCGTCGAGAGATAGCCAGTGAAATGTTTACGTGGCTGAATGTTTGAAGTTCGAAGAGAATGTGGGTTCACATGCTGGAGTGATAGAAAAAGATTATAACGTCACATGACTAAAAATGACTTTACCGTTGAAAGTCATGTTAACACGTACGCGCCAAAATTAAAACAAATAATATTGATAGTGGGTTGCTGTTCACAAAAATTTATGATAGTTTATTTATTTATTTTTTTTAGTTTGCAATAGCAGAGTGGTGTTGCATTGTCGACAATAAACTGAAGGTCGATTATAAAACAGGACTTTACAAATTCACCTGCAAAATCTCACCAGCCAAAACATCATTCATTGCCCAGAAAAATGTCATTACTTTCTCACTGTGTTTTTCAAATAAGCCATTCGCTCGATCTAGCCTCGCAAATTAGGAGTTTTCCCAGGTTTCAGCATTTCATAATAAAGAATTCACTTCGAATACCAGCAAGCACCGTTTTTTGGGTATTTAATTTCGCTTGGGTTCAGAAGATGTCTTCGATCATCTATTTTTTTTTTGTTTTAGAGTCATGTATGAAGTCTATTTCCATCGAGAGTGACTGTGTTGCGAAAACATTATTATTTTTATCTCTCTATATATGTATATATATATCTATATATATATATGTATATATATGTATGTATATATATGTATGTATATATATATATATATATATATATATATATATATATATATATGTATATATATATGTATATGTATATACATATGTATATGTATATACATATGTATATATATATGTATATGTATATACATATGTATATATATATATATGTATATATATATGTATATATATATACATGTATATATATGTATATATATATATATATATGTATATATATATATATGTATATATATATATGTATATATATGTATGTATATATATATATATGTATATATATATATACCATGGCGTTCTATACTCCAGGCCAAGTCATGGCGCAACTGAGAGCCAGAACTGGAGGCCTATTGAAAAATGTAGGATTTTCAGAAAATTTAGAAGAAAATGAAGTCAACCACTTATGAAATACTTAGAATAACATTTTTATTCACACCTGAGGATAATAGGATGTGTTGAAAGATAAATAAATGAAAATATGTATTTTTTGCTATGAACATTGATAATTATTAAACAACACAAGGGGTTAATTATGATTTCTGGTAATAGATATATTGAATCAGAAATTTATATTATTTACAGGTGTCACTAAATCCTTTATTCAATCTATTCTCTCTGTGTGAATAAAGACTTTGGTTTAAATTTACATTACAGTTACTGGGTTTGACAAACAGAACCAGAGAAGGCTGGAAGACATCAGCCAAAATGCGTATATGACAATCAATTATCACAGAAATATAGATAAATAAAACAAAATCATTCTAGGAAAGTTTCAAAACTTTTAGAGCTGGTTCTTTTTCTGATCTAGGTGTGCCACGTTAGCAAACATTTTTCAAAATTATATTTGCAAAAATAGAAGCATGCTTTTACTCCATGTTGAAAAAATGAAACTCAGAAATAAGCATAAAAATGTTACTTAATGATTTATAGCAAACTTTTTCCTTTATTGTATGGAAAAGTATGAAACAAAAAAATAACCATTGACAAGTGTGGTCAGAAGGAACTTTCAGTTTTCCACGGTCAATTAAATTGGTGTATTTTCCATACTTTTCATAATAAAAATGGGTTTCACATTCACTGGGTTGATTATCATTTCTTGTAATATATCCATCTATGTACACAAGAGCCATTTTTATTTCATTAGAGATGGTTCTAAATTTTCCATATTGTCAAATATTTCTGAACCTTCCTCACAAAGTTTATAATCACAAAATGTACATTGGTGACCTGGATTAACATCAAATTCATTAATATTTACATTTTGATTTAAAAGTAAAGTTGTCTGCTTAATATGCAGCTTTTCAATACATTGTTGAACATTTATAAAATAGGTGCCACCTGATCCTTGGCAAAGTTTACCAAATTCTTTTTCTCATGGATCAGTTGAAAATTGCCCAAGTAGTACATATTTATGACTTGTAGCTAAAAGGTGTCGACATAGACTAACAATTCCATTGCAATTATGATGTATGGCAGTAGCAGTGTTTTGGGATAATTGTTTTTTATGATTACCTTGACTGCCATCCATATTAAGAGCCATTTCACCAAATTCAATGATGAAATCAAGTTGGATGTCATTTGGAGATCTGATTTCAGCTTGTAGAGGATCATTATGTAATTTATCAATTTGAAGGGATTTAACATTTAAAATTTTCCACCATGCAAAACCTTCTTTATGAAGAGGGCAGTATCATTCTTACCTGCACTTATTTCAGACTGAGTGAGAAGTGCACTATATGTTTTTTTAGAAAACACTCTGAGGCAAGTAGAAACCCGTTGTCTTTCTATTGGCTTTGGAGCAATGGAAATTTCATTTAAATCTGAAAGTTTGATATTCTTTCAGATTCAAAACGATATAACTGTTTAAGATGTGTCCATTTTGCAACTCGATTTACTCCATCATCAAAGATTAGTTCTCCTGTATTTTCTGTCAGCCACAAATTGCGAATATTTTTCAACAGATGAACCTAAACAAAAAGCAAATGTTTATTATCTTCAGTTAACCAAGGTTTTTCACAAAGTGTAGGATATAATTTAAAATAAAGCTTGATTTACGCGGTTGCCATCACATATAATAACCTTTACATCAGCTGGTACAGATGTGATGGCTTGGACTGTTAACTCAATTTGTTCAAATAAAAAGGCGAATATTAATTTTGAAATTAGAATCAATTTTGTAAGAAAATGTGGACCCCCATTGAGACATACGTGATCTTGCATAGTACCCAAAAGCACGCACAACTATATATCTGAGCTGTATTTTATTCCAACCATTTTGGGAGCCATTGCTAAAAATTGTTGACTCAGGATATTTTTCTTGTGATCAAAAGCCATAGAATCAGATGATTTCTTCCAATTTTGACCAAGTATCAACTGTATTTATACGATTTTTGGACAGGCTGCTGATATAACACTTAACTCCATAATGAAATGTTTCAAAGCGCAAATTGTTATAAATTTTCAACATAAAGAGAGGAATACCATCAATAGATTTTGATAATTGAACAGTTAGAATATTTTCATCCAAAAATGCTACAACTGGACATATAAAGTCTTTTTTGTTGTTAAGCAGACTTTCTTTCAAATTTGTATAATTTTATCTAATTCTAAAAAAGCATTAAGTTCATCAGCAATTTGATTTCTAACAGTACTGGAGGTTTTTTTATACTCCTTTGAACAGCTGAGGGTGTTGGTATTTGACTACTTGGCACACCTGGCCATACAGATGGTGGATTTTTTGGACGTATTTTTCCATTAACTTTTATGGTATCAAAATTTGAAGGCCAATGTTGTTGACAAATAACAATAACATTTAGATTGGCATTTGGAACTGATTTTATCCATTGCTCTCTCTCGTCCTTGTTTTTTGGAAAACGATAAACTGGTATTTTATTAATCTCACCACACATAGTTTTGTCTTGCTGGCTTCTGTAATTTGTTTTGCAAGCAAATACACAGCCTTTCTGGGGCATGGTTAAGTAGTATCTGAAATGGTAGATTAAACATCTTTAACAAATATTTCTCTTACTACTTCAATTTAGGAGTAAATTTTCAAGTAAAATTAATTATATTCTTAATTACAGTTTTTATCTACGCACCCTGCCCAAATACACACAATTAATTAAAACCAAAAATTTTAGAGAGTTGCCTTCAGCTTGAGAATCCACTTAATTTTTTTTTAATCCAATTCTTAATTTTTAAAAATTTTTTAATAAATTTACACTTCTTGTTTTTTTTACCTTAAAGCAAAACAATTAAAAAAGTAAAGTAAAAATAATGCATTTTGTTTTTGTCCTTTAACAACAATATCAGAAAAATATTAAAATATAAGTATGATAAATAAAATGGTATTATTCTTGTCTTGTAAAATAAATTTTGTAGTCAAAAGGCGTAAAAAGAAGACCTTTCGAAAAAAAAAAAAAATAATAATTAAAATATTGACATTAACTGCATGTAATAAAATTATTATTGTTATTTTTTTCTTTAATTCTAATAAGTAAAAAAATACTTACAGTTCACCAATTGGTAACTAATGTAGTAAAAATAATCATTTATTCTTTACCTTCGGAAACAAAAGCGCAAAGAAATTCGTTTTTTTTTTTTTTGTTTTTTGTTTTTTACTTTTAATGGAAATGTTGGATAAAGTTTTAATAAATAGAGAAATGTTAATGAACTTTTCTCTATTTCTGTTTTTTTACTCATACTAACAATTTTTTTTTTAGCGATATCAAAAATAAATATCAAATTAAGTAATAACATTGAATTTATGAAAAAAAACAAAAACATTTTTAATTCATTTTATAATAAAAATAGTTTTCTTTACGTCTTTGAAGAAACAAAATTAAATTCTGTTCAAATTTGTTAAACGTTGTTTTGTTTTGCTTCTTAAAATAACACAAATTACTCAAAAATAATTGCATTTTATCAATAAATAATTCTTTAAACTTTAATCAAAAAATGTTGAACAAACTTTAAAAGGGAAAATGTTAAAAATGAATTAAACTTTAATTTAAAAATGTTATGGCTTTAAAAAACTTATGTAAATCTTTTTGTGCGAGTAAATTTAAGCACCAAGGTTTACTTTTTACAATTTAATTTAAATAACTTAAGCTAAAATGATCAAATATAATTACTTCAAATAAATAAGTTAAATGATATTCCAACCAAAGGTAAAATTAAAAGATTCCTTTGAATTTCTCGAGCCAACAACATAAGAATATTCAGTACGCAGCAGTTCGCTCAAACTGAAACTAGAACGATCAGCCGGCCTCCAGTCTAGAGAGGTCGCTGCGGTACGCAGAGGCCTGTTAATATAGAACGCCATGATATATATATATATATATATATATATATATATATATATATATATATTAGGTTGGTGCAAAAATAATGAAGTAATAATGTCGTTTTTGACGTTAAAAAATACGTCAAAAAACGACATTATTACGTCATTATTTTTGCACCAACCTAATATATTTCTGTGTGAGCGTATGTTATAGGATAAGGAAAAATAGGAACCTTTTATAAATTTATGATGTTTCTCTTTTATTTAAACTTCATTAGAAAGTTAAAATGAAAGAAAAAAGAAAATTCTTGTATTTTTTTTTTTTTTTTTTTTGTTATTTTTCATTGGTTAAGCAGAACTCACATGTGTCTGTCCTGTCAAGTAATGAGCTTTTGCATATCATATATCTAGTTTGTCTATGCGGGATTCGGATGATAATGTGTATTCATTTGTGTGCGTCTATATTCCGTATCTTCTCATTCTGTCGGATTCTAAAAAGCCACAGTGAAGCTACATTACGGGGTGGGAAAGTGACTGAAGCCGAGAATCCAGGTCAAGGCCAATAATTTTACTGATTCTTCTTTGCATTTTTTTAATAAGTCGGTACAGGTTTATAGAAATCTAATTAAACAAATTATTTTAACTTATTTAGCAAATTGCATAACGTTTTGCGGATCCGTCCGACTAATTTGTTGTAATACGAAATATCAAACTACAACAATGCTTATTATTACGAACGCTGTATATTTTCTAAATTACTACTGGATATAAATCCTTTCAATACAAATCGATTAGTTAAAAATTGAGATCTTTATTGAGATCTTCTTTTATGAGCCGTGTCCCTTCAGGACGTAGGCGATCATAGCTTTCCACTTCTTTCTGTCCCTTGTAGCTCTCAATAAATTTTGACATTTTTTTTTATTTCTCCTAGACCCTGTTCTGCCATTCACTTGCTTAAACCTGTTGAGAATGTAACGCTTTGCTTTCCCTTGACCCTCTTGCACTCTATAAGCCATGTCAGTATCAGATTTTCCAAGCTCCTTTTCTCATTACGTGTCCCAGAAATTTCAAGTGTCACTTCTTGATTTTAAGTATAATTTTCCTCTTTGTTTGCGTCCTCTCAAAAACCTCATCGTTGCTCACATGTTCGGTCTATGGAATACTAAGCTTCCTTTTGTAGAACCATACCTCTGTTGCCACGAGTATCTTCTTCATCGTACAAGATTTTCTATCGTAAACGAGGATAGATATCACGTAGCAGTTCAGCAATATTTTCTTTGTTACCAACGAAATCCTCCTGTCTCGTAATACTTTTCCTAGCTTTTTGAATGCGTCTTTGGTCATCCCAATACGTCGTCGGATCTCAGCGTCGAGAGTTACCATCCTCTGCCAGAACAATTCCCAGATATTTAAATTTCTAAAGTTGCTTGATTTTAGTGTTTTCTACTTGTAAATCACATTTCAGGCTCGTCTTTTGTTGATGACCCTGCATTCTGCTTTCTTGTAGTTCATCGTTAGTCCCTTCTTCTCGCTCTTCTTCGCTACCTTCTTTAGGAGATTTTGTAGTTTTATTTTCCGTTTCTGCTATCAGCACTGTGAGATTTTATTTATACTCCAGCATTATTTCTTATCTTTTAGAACTTTATATTTACTATATACATGGGTTTGGGTAGGCATTTCAGATTTAAACTGTAAATTTTTGTCTACCGGCCGCTGCACACTATTTAAAAATAGAGATGACTACTTAAACATGAATTCACTAAATACAGTATCTTAACTAATACATACATACATATATATATATATATATATATATATATATATATATATATATATGATATATCCCGGAAAGGGATATATTTGAACGAAGTAGCTAAGTGGTTTTGGCTACTATAACCAAGTAGAATATGGTAGCAGTAATCGACTGGTACGCGTCGTAGTCGCAAGTAAGAAGTGTAGATCAATGGGCGTCGTTATAGACTTAGCTCTCAGATTAAGGCTTTTCTCTGACTCTCCTACACGTCCGTCGATATTTATGACGGACACCAGCCAATTACACTCCAGTGAGGGGGAACACAAGGTATGCATATTCCATTATATATATATATATATATATATATATATATATATATATATATATATATATATATATATTCAAACAGATTTGGTAAAATAATTTAGACATACTATGTTTGTTTATTTTTCTTTTAATACTTTCGAGTCCGCGAATCAATTTCTTGGTGACCATAAAAAATTGATTAAATAAAATTAAAATAAATACAAATTGAAAGATGACGTTTTAAATAATTATGACGCAAAGCAAATAAACAACTTTCAAAGCACGGCTTGCACAAAGAAATATATTTTTATACTGCTATTCACCCAATACTTTATTACCGACAAAATGGCACAGAAATGGTTTTTCCCGTTTCAAGGAGGAGAAGTTCGAACTCACAGACGCTCCTGTTCAGTTTGCTGAGAACCAGTTGCACGTGTTGATTAAAGAAGAACCACAAAAGACCACAAATGTCGAGAAAATCCAACAGAATGTCACTCAAGGTAAATAGTTACTGTGTGGTGTCATGAACATAAGAAAGGACAAGTTCATATGGCTATACAAGAAAGATAATGGTTAACCCTAGACCTGAAGAAGTAATTGGGAAAACATCCTACTGGGAGTCTGTTCCACAAAGCAGCAGTTCTTGGGAAGAAGCTGTACAAATAGAACTTATTACTGGAATACGAAGAGAATGGGGATTATTCACCCTTCTGTGCGTGGCAAGACAGGTCCCAGTTGTAAAGTTCAGGGGTAATGGGACTGAAACACACACACACACACACACTCTCTCTCTCTCTCTCTCTCTATATATATATATATATATATATATACACGCACACAAACACACACACATATATATATATATACATATATATATATATACATATATATATATATATATATATATATATATATATATATATATATATATATATATATATATATATATAACCCGTATATATATAAATAGCCGAGAAAAATAACAGCATATGTGGCCTGACGATTGCATATAGCATGAAACAGACTGTCGCCTCTAAGTGTTGACTTCTATGTTCACTTTTATATTTACACACGCTCTATCTCTGATATTGAGCACTTTATTCCATAAATATAGCACACCTTAAGACTATATTTCTTTATATATATATATATATATATATATATACACACTATATATATATATATATATGTATGTGTGTGTGTGTGTGTGTATGATGGGATTCAAGGTGTTCGCAACTGTTCCCAGGAGCCCTTTACTACAAGTAGTTTTGAAATTCCCCTGGTCTTTATATCAATTAAAAAAAAAATAGGGATGGGAAAAGAAGATGGTTGACAATTTCATAAAGAAACTGTTTGGATTCAAAAGTAGAAAGAAATGGTCGCTAAAAATCCTACCATAGATATATATCGACGAACGGTCTATCGGCGATATCGAACTTTATTCTCCCATCAATATAACAAATTTTAAACAACACATATACATATATAAAATGGGTTCCATGTCCGAGATATAGCTTTTATAGATCTGGTTTCTTATTCCCCCCTCACTGTCTTCAATCCACCAGTAACCTATATATAACCCCGACAAAATGAGTAGCGACGCTAGTTCTGAAGATCTAAGTGAGACGCAAAACTTACAGTTGCTACATAGTATTGATTCATATCTCCTCTCTCTCTCTCTCTCTATATATATATATATATATATATATATATATATATATATATACGCACATATTTGTGTGTATGTGAAGATATAATCGTGTAGACATACTTTCATCTTCAGTTATTGTTGGGAAGTTAATATGCTGCTATTTCTTGATGTTCATAAGTTCATATTGTAGCCTTCGCCAATTGATACTCCTTCATCGTGTCATTTGAAAAAAACATCTTTTATTATCAAAACTGAAAAATGTATTGTAAATAAATAATTGACTCTGGTTCCTTCTTCCCCCATTTTCGTCACTCCATCAGAAACTTGACTATGATTTGCGAGGTGGTCTAAATTTGAGAACCAAATTCTTCCCAGGCATCTGTAGAATGCATGTAACTCGAAGAGATGACTAGTTTTACAATGTCAACTCTTCCTTACAGAATGAGAATACAAGTACATCTTAAGCTCGCGCATTGAGATTCATCTTTGTACGAGCGGGGCTGCGCACGAGTTACAGAAGCACTCACAATTAAGCTAACGGATTACCTGTGTGGTCCAGCAAGTGTGACGGTGGTGTCAAGTTACTTAGGTCGTATTTTTCTGCTAGCAATTCGAATAATTCATAGAGTAAGAATTATACCAGGCTTCAGATCCAAATTGCGAAGGTTTTACTTCATGAATAAACCTACTTTAGCTTTTGTAAGTAACTTGCGAATATCTGTACGTTTACACGGATGTGTTCGCTGTCACGTATATCGCAAGTGAATCATTCTAGGCATGGCTAAAATGTTTGTTGCAAAATATACGTGAGTCTTAGATAAAGTCAGTTGGCGTTACCCTCAAAGAAGCAAAAAATAATTCTTTGAGAAAAAAATCTCAAACTCAATATTATCTCAGTGCCAAGATCTTTTGAAGATCTATAATAAAGATATGCGAAGTGAGTTTTGTGCGTAAAAATCCTGTTTTAAATAACTCAGATATGATAAGAGAAACAGTAAAAAGTAAATATCGAATCTACTAATAGTGAAGAAAAAATCACAGGCTACGCAATCAAATATTTATAGTAACAGGAAATATATTTCAAACCTAATGTTTTAGACGTTATACATATTTTTTTTTTTTACTGAAATTTACTCTCAAAATAATGCATTAAATCATGGATATTTCCGTAGATTTTTTCTTTCATATTCTCCAACAAAACATAGATAACGAAATATTACAATTTCTGATCAGGCTGTGTATTATGTCTGTAATTAAAACAAGCATTTAAAACTTAACATGATCTTTGAAGTTTTGAGGACTGGTGCTCCCGCTATTCATCTTCGAAAAATCCAGAGACGGATATGCAATGTGAATGGTCCTGATCTGGCGTCAGGTTCAGTCACTTTCTCACAGACGTACTGTGGCTTCCCTTTGTCTTTTCTACATGTACTTTCATGGCAACTGCTCCGACGACCTACTTTTACTGTTTCCCAAACTGCATGAATTTAAGCGTGCAACAAGTTTGGCATCTCGGTCCCACCCTTTCACCGTCTAAATGACTAAATATAGCCATCTCTTCCACTCCAGCAGCTTCTTATCTCGCACCTCCCGTCAGTGGAACTCACTTCATATCACTCGCTTCCCTGATAGCGACACTCCCGCCTTGCTTGCGTACAGGCTGATTACATCACAGGAAAATCTGGTAATTTTGAGGCAAATCCAGCTGATTTCCTT
Source organism: Acanthosepion lycidas (assembly GCA_963932145.1). Classification (NCBI taxonomy): domain Eukaryota; kingdom Metazoa; phylum Mollusca; class Cephalopoda; order Sepiida; family Sepiidae; genus Acanthosepion; species Acanthosepion lycidas. Next base: position 102,096,393 of record OZ010573.1, on the reverse strand, counting down.
GAATGTTTCCGAACCCAAGATGAGTGTTGGGTCCATTACTTTGAGCCAGAGACAAAGAGACACTCCATGTAGTGGAAACACCCCTAACTTGCTCCAAAGAAGACCAAAGTCGTTTCATCTGCAGAGGAGGTGATGGTCTCATTTCTTAGGGATGGGGAAGGCGTTGTACTTATTGAATATCTTTAAAAGGGCCACACCATCAATGGGGAGTACTACGCCAATTTGTTGAGGCAATTATGAAAGACTATCAGGACGAAACGAAAGTTTTATTTTATCCGGACAAAGCTCCGGCACACAAGCCTTTAGTTTCAACCGCTGCTTTGTGTGACTGCAGCGTTGAAATGGTTGATTGCTCTCCTTATTCTTCTGATTTGACTATCATCTTTTCCCTAAATAAAAAACAAAACACTTGGCTGGGAGCAAGTATCACAGTAATGATTATGTTATATCTGCTGTTGGTCACCTTTTTGACCAACAGAATAAACAGTCTCCTTTGAACAGTCAGATTTCAGTTTACCTGGAAAGAATCAAGGCAATTATTAATAAGAAGAAATGAAATCAATGCATGAAAGGTTTCACAGCTCTAATATCACTCCTTCCTTGCCAGCCTATGAACTTTTAATCCCACCCTCAGAAAAAGATAGTTGAAATTTCTAGAACACATAGTGTGAAAAGAAGGTTTGGACAATTGAACACTCACACTCTCGAAAGAAAGAGGAACAGAGGGAAACTGCGAATAAACTACGGAACGGGCTTGTGTAAATGAATGACGACAGAGGGGCTGAGAGGTATGGGGTCACGACAAAATTTAATAAGAGCTACAGAGAATAGGAAGTTATGGAGAGCCATGATCGCATTAGTAGACACGTCGTGCGGTCGAAGAGTTACTGTCCGTGAGAGGAACATAGTTGTCGGCGAGTCACTGCTATTTGTCCGCTGAGAGAGATGCATCGTACAGTCGAAGAATCACCGGATTTACCTTCTGTGAGAGATGCATCGTGTAGTGGGGAACTTACCGTTATTTTTCTTCTGCGAGTGATGCGTTGTGTCGTCAAGGATTCTCCTGGATATGTTTTCCATGAGAAATGCTTCTTTTAACCAAAAAAGGTTACGTCTCGGCATTTAGTTAAACTCAAGAAAGCAACTCTAGACGAGATAACATTTTTTGGAAATGCGGATGTAACTCAGCTTTACACCCTTACTGGAGACAAATCAAGCAAAATATAGAGAAAGATCTACCAGCTCCCATTGATTCACCTTATTTCAAAATACAAAACCCTACTCAGAAAAAAAAGTCCCATATGCATAGTTTGAAAATCTGTCTTTGCATATACGTGTATATTAATATTAGGTTGGTGCAAAAATAATGTCGTTTTCTCACATAGTAACATATGTGAGAAAACGACATTATTTTTGCACCAACCTAATATTTACGATATTTCTCTCCGCTCCTTCGGGCCGGTCTGCCGGAATATAAGGGGTCCCCTTATTTTCTCTATGTTAATTAGCCTTACGTCAGTCAGAAGACACGGGGTATATTTCGAGCTTCTAGTAAAAGCTCGAAATATTCCAGGTGCACAGACACGAAAAGAGTTTAAACGCTTTCTAATATATTCAATATATATCAATATTTGTCTTGTAAAGGTGTGAATTATTGAGTTTAATTTGATAAATCTAAAAAAAAAACTTTCTCGTCTCACTACGTCAACAGGAGTGTGCAGTAGGCTATTTGCATAATGGACACTTTATATATATATATATATATATATATAGATAGATATATAGATATAGATATATATAGATATATATATAGATATATATATATACAGAGGGAGGGAGGGAGAATATAAGAATCAAAATTACAGGTAACAGTAAGTGTCTCTACTGTTTTTTTCGATATCTTTATATAGGCCACTGGAGAATTAATGGAAGTTGGTAAAATAAGAAACCTGTATTTTCAATTTCATTTTATCACCGCTAATGTATAAGGTTATTTATAAACATGAGTTCGAGATTGATAATATTACTGATATATTTATTTATTATATATTATTTTATTTATTTATATATTTAATTTATTTGTTTTGTATATTTTTCTTTTTTGCATTTTGCTTTGGTTCTAAGTTTTGGTATTTGGGATAAAGTTTATTAGATTAAGCTTATGGAATTGTATTAACTTTAAAAAATAATATGTCTTTTTAGGTAACGTCAGTAAAAGGTAGTGAAGGAAAGCGAGAAGAAAGGACTAACCATCTTCTGCAAGAAGGCAGAATTGATGGTTGTCAGCAAAAGGAACATTCCAACATGTGTAATACGAATTGTAGAAACCAAAATCGGGCAAGTGTAAAAATTTAAATATCTAGGAAGTGTTTTAATAAAGGACGGAAAATGCAACACTGAAATCCGAAGGCGCATTGGAATAGCGAAAGATGCCTTCCCAAAGATAAGAAAAGTATTAAGAAACAGCAAAATTTCGTCAGAAACACAGAAAAGTGTTCTGAAGTGGCATGTAATATCATCTCTCTCGCAGCAAATGCTGAAAAAAACTCCTCACAGAGACTTGAAGAGGCAACAGAAATGTGGTTCTACACAGGAATACTATGGACAGAACAGCGAGCCATGTTTTAGGAATAAAGGAATCAAAGAGGACACTTTTCAATTTTGAGGGTACTCAATGAGGAAAGGGGGCTTGGAGAATTTGACACTCACAGGATATAGTGTAAGCAAGAAAGACAGGTGAAAACAGGCAAAAGGAACATTCCAAGATACGAAATGCGAATTCTAGAAACCAAAATCAAGCAAGTGTAAAGCATGCTCACACTCACGCATCTTTTTCATATGCCGCGTATCAGACTGTCAAAAGAAAATAGTTCTAGGAATTCTTCTAACTGAAACCTAATTAACAGAAGATGAGTTTAAAGCTCGTCTATGAATTTTCGAGATCCAGTCATTAAAAATGGCTTTGAGGGAGTGAAGTATGTGGTCTTGGCAAAGACCATCCTTCTTTGAACATTGTAGACTGGCACTATAGAACTACAAAGAACTGTATCAAATAACAGAAACCATATAACTTGAGCACTATTACCAGCAGCAACAACTAAAATGGATATCACATGTAACTTGAAGAGAAAATAATGGTTAGCGTTAGTGTTCCACACTATTACAAATAAAATATAAAAAAAGGAAACTTCCATCGATTCAGGAAATAGTGACAGCACCAACTGAACTTGAGAAAACTATTTTCCTGAAAAATTGTTTTAAGAGAAAGATAAACTTGAATCGATAGCAATACTGACTGCTTAGCCAATGAATGCCATTATGTTTCCTTATAAGGAAACAGATACTATTACCATTACCATAATTTGTTTGCCCGATCTTTTATCCGGAAAAAATAAATATAAAGACATTGACGAATTAATAGGTTTTCAAGCTATGTTGACTGAGGTCACCATTACCGATTTGGATGTATGTTATGTGCGTAATTAAAATACTCATTTAATGCTTTTAATTATCTTTGGACGTTGATAGATATTGTTACTTTCAGAGGTTAACTCTGGCAAAAATCTCACACTATCGGTACAACTGCTGCATTACGACGTTATCACATTTGACATATCGAAATGCTATTATGTGTCAAAGCAAAGAAACAATTTCTCCCTTTGGATGCTTTCGAACGGTATCATATTTATGGTTGGTTGATTGGTTTTGTTTAGGACAGATAGCAAAAAAATACATTTACATTAAGCTACAAAGGACAGGAGATTGTGGAAATCATGATCGCCAACACCCTGAAAGGCCACGGTACATAGTAGAAATAAATAGTAGCACACGCACAAACACACACGCGCACATACACACGCACACACGTGTCTGTAGCTACGTAATCTTGTCTTTCACCTCATTACAACTGAGTATAAACTTGAGACAGAAGTAAGCCACGTTTAGTAAATGATCACACACATGCACACACACACACACAGATATATATATATATATATATATATATATATATATATATATATATATATATATGCATACACACGCGCTTATATATATATATATATATATATATATATATATATATATATATATATACAGAGTTCACAAAATATGTATACAGAATTCAGGAAAAGAAAAACTTGTATAGCTATTGTATTACTGAATATATTCAGACATCACACGGTTAATACAGGTTAACTTTGAACTACAATCGCACGAGATGCTCAAAATGGTGGCTTTTAGCTTCCAGGTAATTATTAGTACGGCGAACTACTGCTTGGCCACGTTGGTCAAAGTGTCCAATAGAATTGCTGCAGATGCATTTTCAATTTCTTGCCTAAGGGCAGCCAATTTAGTCAGTTTTCTGAGATACACAAGATCCTTTAGGGTCCACCATAAGTAAAACTATGGAACCCAAGTTTTTTCCTTTCCTGAAGTGTGTAAATATTTTGGGGCGGACTCATTATATATATATATATATATATATATATATATATATATATATATATTACAGATAAATATATATAGATATATGTGCGCATGTGTTTGTGTGTGTGTATTTGTATGTGTGTGTGTGTGCACTACAATTCAAAATTTTGAAGGCACTCCCACAATTACCATGAGATGAACTTGATGAATCTCGCAGACGGCATCCTCTACTCATAAAAAATTTGAAAACATGCACATATATGCTAGAGTGCTAACCATTATCGACTCTCGCTTGACATAAGTGTCTACAACTACGTCCGTGCGTTTCCCTTATATAAGCTATAAGAGAAGCCAGATAGGGAGAAACAGAGAGAGAGAGAGAGAGAGAGAGAGAGAGACTTCAGACACATACGCTAATCATAAAGGCTACTCTTGAGCACGGTTGACTGCCCATCCAACCATTAGGCTGCAAAATCCACCTCCTGTGAAAACAGAAAGAACGGTTTCCACTATCAATGTGACAAGCCCACACCAATAACCAACAAGCTGTCAGCCGGATTAAGCATATTCCTTTTACACGCTCTCATTTCACCCCTTGTAAACCGTACATTCGAACGCTACATTATACGACTTAACAGAGACATTTTCATATCTTGTAAATGAAAATAAATCTTTGGTCATTTCTCAAAACCAATGTTTAATTTGTTTCTTTACTCCAACCAACTTCCACCTCAGATCAAGCTCTTAGATCCATTGAAATGAAAATGGAATCACTTATCAAAGATACTTTGGGAAACTTTTACAAACGCTTGTGCTGCAGTAATAAAGTCTTGACGAGAACAAATTTTAATCATAAAATTCTTTTTTTTTTTTTGTCATAATAAAAGTTCTAATAGAAAATTGTTTCATTTTTTTTAACCATGTATAATAATTTTCTCTTATTTAAAGTACAAAACAACTACTTTTGGGACCAATTTAAAAAAATTAAAGGGGTTGCCTCAAATTTTCAACAGTAGTTATATAATGAGTGGCCC
>OZ010573.1:102028431-102088431 GCA_963932145.1 Acanthosepion lycidas | reverse complement strand
TTTAATTTATTTGTTTTGTATATTTTTCTTTTTTGCATTTTCCTTTGGTTCTAAGTTTTGGTATTTGGGATAAAGTTTATTAGATTAAGCTTATGGAATTGTATTAACTTTAAAAAATAATATGTCTTTTTAGGTAACGTCAGTAAAAGGTAGTGAAGGAAAGCGAGAAGAAAGGACTAACCATCTTCTGCAAGAAGGCAGAATTGATGGTTGTCAGCAAAAGGAACATTCCAACATGTGTAATACGAATTGTAGAAACCAAAATCGGGCAAGTGTAAAAATTTAAATATCTAGGAAGTGTTTTAATAAAGGACGGAAAATGCAACACTGAAATCCGAAGGCGCATTGGAATAGCGAAAGATGCCTTCCCAAAGATAAGAAAAGTATTAAGAAACAGCAAAATTTCGTCAGAAACACAGAAAAGAGTTCTGAAGTTGCATGTAATTTCATCTCTCTTATAGGGCAGTAAATGCTGAACAAACTCCTCACAGAGACTTGAAGAGGCAACGGAAATGTGTTTCTACAGAGGAATAACATGGACAGTGTTGCAGATTCCGGGATAAAATCCTGTACCAATAAATAACAAACGCCAAGAAGGAATATAGGAAAATAAATGTATTAATGTAATAATACAAACTGGTAATGCAGGTTACTAGTTCCAGGAATGCGGGTTAGTAGCAAAGTATATATACAGTCTTTGGTCTCGACGTATCACTGTATGACTTCTTACTGAGTCTACGTGCTTGCTTACTGTGACTCTTGCTCGTTCTGTTCTTCTTTCTCGTTCTTCCCCCAGGTATTCACTAGCAGTAGTATATGTATACCCTGGGTGAGTCCATTTGTGTAAAAAGGGGAGAACCCCTCAACAGACAGAACAGGGAACAATATTTTAGGAATAAAGGAATTAAGAGGACACTTTGAAATTTTGAGGGTACATAACGAGGAAAGAAGGCTTGGAGAATTTGACTCTCACAGGATATAGTGTAAGCAAGAAAGACAGTTGAAAACAGCGAATAACCTACTTAACACGGATTAGGAAGAAATAATACAATAATAAAACTGACTAAGAACTACTAAGAATAGGAAGTTCTGGAGAACCATGATCGTGCACTCCTGAAAGGACACGATACATAGAAAAAATAAGTAGAAATTTATTTTCGCGTCTGAATTTGGAAATGAGCTATACCGGGAAAATATTAAATCAGATAATATGAAAAACAAATAGACTATTTAAATCAATGTCGCCTAAGTCACCTTCAAAGTACGACCGATGGGGCCTCGTAGTGCAGCAAAACTATCTCACGGGTTGCGCCAAACCTTGTAAGTGAATTTGTGCAATAGAGTAAACTGTTCAAAAGCTATCGACGGTTAAGCTAACATGGAGTCACTAGCCATCGTGACCAACGGTGACTGGTTTATTCAGTCACTGATCACGGCATGTCTCAGAAACTGTAAATAAGCCTGCTCAACATAGTTGCAGTATAAACAACAGATTGGCTCCGGGGACGTTGAAGAGACGGAGGTACTCAGAAAATTACCCGTGAGCTATTTATTTTTTTTACTCTGTACATATATGTTATATTTAATAGATGTTATATATGTGACACCCACCGAGGCTCGGGTTGCAGTCCAGTGCCAATATGTAACGTCCACTGGTCGCAACGTCAATATATGACACTGCGCCGTCGGCCCGTGGTTAACTCCCAGTTGCGGCGCGAAGCTGTAAGGTTTCTTCCACCAGCGTTTGGGGATGACTCATTGTCGCCGCCACCAGCCTGTGTCCCGGTCGATCTGGTCGTTCCCGGTTCGATACCAACTTGTCGTTCCCAGCTCACTTCCAACGTCTGGTTACTTTGATCTCAAGTCTAACCTACCCACGTTGTGATTTTGATCTTAGGTAGACGAAATCAATCAGGCGTCGGGCGGTAGTGCAAGCTGAATCCGGGGTAAAGGTGATACCGCACAAGCGTAAGTAAAAGAAAATAATAAAACAAACTCACGAGGTTCAAATATATTGAGGAATAACAATTATCTTTATCTATCTGTTGAATACAGGAGTGTGTTTCTATCCCGGCCCGTTTCTATGGATTCGTGACACTTTTTGCATTTCCTAAACGAGTTATTGTATCTTCAGTCTTTCGTCAATAAAAACTGGCTTTTGTTAGGAAGACTAAGTCGAAAAGGACGTGGAAATCTTTCGGTCAGCTTCTGCGAGGCTGGTCTCCAACTGCAACTCCGAACTCTCTTGAAACTTTGCCGAAAACTCTGATCAGCTGTCTCGAGACGTTTGTTTATATGGACACCGACCAAATCTGGGGTGGGGCCTGACGTGGTTTGGGTTCTTTGACTATTCCCAATTCCCAACAAGAATTCTCTTTGTTCTTAAGCCAGGAAAATTAATTACTTCCCATTTTTGGAAGATTAATCACTTTCCATTTCGGGGGTTTCTCCCTCGTCCGTGAGGGAAGGTCGGGGGAGAATTATCCTCCTAGACTCTTCCTCTCTCACATTGGTATCTCATACCAATCCCCTCAGTGGGTGTTAACTTCTCCGTCTTTTTCATACATGCACCTCCGCCTATCATCCATGCTACCAGTTGGCCAATGATCTCCCGGCAGTGTGGGTGTGGCTAGACCGGCCCTCTTAGAATTATTCCAGAATTTGGTTTACAAAATCCTTTTTTCTTTTTTTTCTTTTCCTTCGGCCAAAACATTTACAAATCCCAGACTACCGAATAATTATTATCACCTCGTAATTTTGGGGACACCCAAATCCACTTAGCCCGGACCTCTACTGACTCATTAATCATTGTCGACACCTGACATTTAGCTTCTCCGCTGGTCAAGCTTCAACTGGGTGGCCGTGCCCACCCGACAATTAAATTCTTTATTTTTCTCATGTCTTAAAATTCTCTTATCACCAGATGCTTATTTTCGAGACGCTATGTCTGATGTCAACAGTTTGAATAAGCAATAATAATGATCCCCTTTTCGACTCTCTTTTTCATGTCAAGATTCGTACATATGCCAGATGGCTTTCCTCGCAGTAATCAGGAATTAAAGTTAAATGATATCTCTGAAAGATAATTAATAGCTATTCTCCAGGGTGGTCCCAAGGCAAATTTTCTCCACGGGCGCATGCGTCGGCCAGCTTTGTTTTAGAATTTTGTTTCGTTAGACGCGTCACTCCCTTATCGTGACATTAATTAATTTGAAAGAATCACAGTCTCGCTTTTTCTTATTGATTTTCTGTCTTTTGCGAAAAGTATCTTTCTTCTGTAAATAAAATAAATTCTTCTTTTTAATGTCGCTCAGTCTATCTTTCGATATAGCTCTTTCTCGCCTTAAGTATTTCCCGTTTTTTATTTCTATGGTTAAGTAGTTAGCCAATTACCATAGCTAAATAGTGTCACGCACACACACACACACACACACACACATATATATATATATATATATAAGAACAATAGGAAAACTTAACTAACGCATTTCAATTTAAGTGGGACTTTACCAGGGCAAATGCAAGGATTTTATTTTGTAACAAGTTTTTATATACAACACCAAAAATGTTAAAAAATTAAAAGAAACTGGTTAAATTTAAAAGTTCATGTTATTTAAATTATATAACACATAAATTAATCCCAATTTGCATAAAATTTTTTCAAGAATACCACTTACTCACTTTCATTTATTAGTCATTGAATTGAGCCACATAGTTTGCCTGGCTTTTCAGGTAACCTGATGAATATGTATGAGCGGTTTTAAATTTAAAAAAATTGAAATAACCATAACATTTTTGGTCTTGTATGTAAATACTTGTTAAATAAAACCCTTGCATTTGCCTTGATAAAGTACCTCAGATGTTGAAACGTGTCGATTAAGGTAAGTTTTCCTTTTGTCTTTATTCATATTGTCCTTTTACAGATACACTATATCTGAACTTTTTACACATACACACACACAAAGACACACGCACACACACACATATATATATATATATTAATATATTTTCTGATAATACGTTATTTTTATAGATACAAATATTTAGGTAAATGCTGTTTATTAACAGTATTAACTATATTTACCGGCCTGAATGTTCGAGAAATTTCATAGAAAATATATGTCCCCCGACAGGAACCTTCATATAGCCTGACGTGCTATATTCAGGCCGATAAATGTAGTTAATACTGTTTATTATAAACAGAGCATTTACTTAAATATTTACATCTATAAAAATAACGTATAAACAGAAGATATATTAAAATAAATGTCAGACTTAGTCCATTTCATAATATATATATATATATATATATATATATATATAGAGAGAGAGAGAGAGAGAGAGAGTTGTTGCCATTATTGTTACGCCGTTAAATTCGTATTTGTATACCTTAAATCTTTTTTAAAAAGGGTTGTTTAATTTAAATACGTCGTATTGAACTACAATTTGATTTTTGACGACTTAATAATGCCAACAACTCTCTGTCGTTGAAACAAACCAGACGACATGCTTCAAACTGATGTCACCATTCGCTTGAAAATAGACACCCCGACCCTACCTTAACTCAACCTCTTTCCGAAAGTAACTAATATGTTGATACAATATGTTCACCATTTCGCCCCCTTATTACAATAATTGGTTTCACCTTTTTCATGTAATTAATATTACGAATGTATATGCTTATAAAGCTCCGTAAATTTCAAGATATAGTTATTCCAAAATTCGCTTGAGTATGAAATAGAGCCGGTTTTTAAGCTTCTATTTTTGAAACATGAAAACTCTTATGTAGTGATAGAATCAAAAAATTATAAACATAATTTAGGCTCTATTTTTGTATTGAGAACTGTTTTTTTTTAAATAAAAACAAAAATACTAAAGACCTTTGGATTATCAACCAAACGGTTCTTTCCTATCTTTCTATATATTTGTATACACACGCGCGCGCACACACAAATATATATATATATATATATATATATATATATATATATATATATATGTGTGTGTGTGTGTGTGTGTGAAAAGGCTCAAGCACTAATATTCCATGGTTATATTTTATTACACTGGAATCGTAATAACGATCGAATTCATCAGACATAAAAATTCAAAAAGAAATCGGAAAATATTTGAGTTTGAAGGTCTGATGAACTGGATCGTGATTACAATTCCAATGTAATAAATTATAACCATGGAATGTTAGTGTTTGAGCCTTTTATATTATATTCTTGTTCTGTCCTGGACATTGGGCTCTACTTAGATTCTATCCTCTTGGAAATATATATATATATATATATATATATATATATATATATATATATATATATATATATATATTGACCACTAATATTATCAATATATATATATATATATATTGACCACTAATATTATCAATATATATATATATATATATATATATATATATATATATATATATATATATTGATAATATTAGTGGTCAATATATATATATATATATATATATCAATTACGTTTGCAAAGTGAGATTGACCCTTACCGAGTGCTCCATATTTTGGGACTTGTGCCACGTTTAATCTACGCATAGAAAATTATATATATATATATATATATATATATATATATATATATATATATATATATATATATATATATAATGTTTTACGGCCTGTTAAATTTTTGCAGGTTATTTAAAGCCAATAAACATATATATAGTTCCCTCCAAAAATATTCGAACCACAAGGCCAATGCTTTTTGTTTTTTGTTTACTGAAAACATTGGAGTTTAAGATAAAAAGATGAACATGAGAGAAGCATTTAGAACTTCAGCTTTTATTTCCTGGTATCTACATTTAGATGTGTTAAACAGTTTAGGACATAAGACCTTTTGTATCAGGTCACACCATTTTTGGTGATCAAAGGTAAAGGAAGAGATAGTCTTAAAATAAATAACATTTCATATTTGATTGCATAAACTTTGCTTACGATAAGTGCATCAAGCCTGCGACACATTGACATTACCAAACCGTTGATTTTTAATTTGTGATGCATTTCCAGACATTTAACGCAGCCTCTTTCAGTTTTTGTTATTTTTTTCAGTATTCTCTTTAGGAGATGAAATACATGCTCTACTAGATTAAGGTCAGGTGATTGACGTTACCAGACGTAAACTGTCCAACTGTTCCCCTGATGACGTCTTGGTTGTGTCGACAGTATGTTTTGGGTGGTTGTACTGCAGCATGATGAACTTCCGATTAGTTTGGATGTATTTCTCTGTAAATTGGAGACAAAATGTTTCTGTATACTTCTGAATTCAATCTGATCCTACCACCATAAGTTATATCATCAATAAATATGAATGAACCTGTTCCAGAAGGAGCCATGCAAGCCAAACGAAGACACTACCTCAACTATGCTTCACAGATGAGCTTGCATTCTTTCTTTCTCCACAGTCTGGCCTTTCAGTCACTTTGGATCATCTTGATCTCATCAATCCATAAAACTTTCTTCCAGAACTTTTGTCACTCATCTCTGTATTTCTTTGTAAATTCCAATCTGACCTTCCGTTTCTTACTACTGATTAGTGGTTTACATCTTGTGGTATGGCCCCTCTACTTCTGCTCTCGAAGTCATTTTTGAATAGTGGATTGTAAAAACTCACCTCTGCACTCTGGAGGTTATTGGTGATGGCACTGACTATTTGACGGTTTTTCTGTCATCAATTGTTCTTGTTTTCCATGACCGACCTGTTCCATGTCTATTGCTCAGTACACCAGTAGTTTCTTTCTTTTTCAGGGCATTCCAAATTGTCCGCTGTATCCAGTGTTTTTTTCCTATTGTTCTGATCAATTTTTCTTATTTTCTCAGCTTCAAAATGGATTGCTTTCCTCCCAGAGACAGCTCTCTCATCTTTATGTTGGTTTATCCGTTTTATCAAGAAATGCATTCGACATTTCTAAATTTATATTTATGTGAAAATAAAAAATCCCAACATCCAACATGCACCTAAAAATAAAATGCATATGACATTTAAAACATATTAAATATTTCGACAGTTAGAACATTTCTATCATTACTGCGAACACTCAGGGCCTATATAATTTTTTAAATGTAGCAAATCATGAGTTCAAAACTTACATCAGGATTTCGCAAACTTTGATTTCAGTATCTATTGATGTTATGAGGTAGCCGAGCCAACCATATGGTTAACTAATTCTATATCTAGAATTGGTTGACCATCAGATATATTTACCTCTGCTTTTGTTTATTAGACCATGTTGCATATGTAGTTGCTTCTGGAATGGGAAAAGGACTGCTGTGTTTTATTGGTATAGCAAGTGAAGAAGATCCTCTGGAGAACGGAAGAAATGGCTGAAAACTTCCGGAAGATTGATGAAGAAGCGCTTCAGTTATCTTTATCAAATTCTGCCATTTGCGCTTTGATTTTTTATGCGGTTAATAAGGCCTTCTCCCTTTAGTACAAAGTCACTTATTGGGATTGTCAAAAGATGCATTCCAAAAGCGAAGCAGAGTATTAAAAAACAGGAAAGAAAAGAGTACTGAACTGCTACGTGATATCCGTCCTCCTTTACAGCAGCGAATGTTATATGGTCTCTTTAAAGATGAAGAAGAGACTCGAGGCAACGGAGGTATGGTTCTACAGAAAGATGCTAAGGATACCATGGACCAAACATGTAAGCAACGATGAGGTTTTAGAGAGTGTGAAAAAATATATAAGTTGAATCCTAATAGATTTATAGTTGTTTTCTCTTTTACAAGTAAAATAAGCGTAGAAGGTCTGACTATAGATGAATGTTTAATCAGCACATTTAAACCACTATATTCAAAAAAATTTATAAGTTTCTGTAACTACTTTAATACTGTGAATGAACCAGAGGGTGTCCCTAAAGTTTGGAAACTTAGGAAATCTCATTAACTATATTTTTTTACCTCTCACTGATTAAACATGGTTTTGTTGAAATACGAAATAGCTGACTTCTTTTTCTGGGGTACGCTAAAGTAGGTGTTCTTACAGATGTAAATCACAGATACAACGCATTTGATTGAACGCGTAAAGAGTTAATGTGCTAAAGTTGATGGTAATGTGGTGTTATTGCATTGAGTTCATGTGAATCTTGCAAAGCGCATCAAAATTTGCATCGCAAATGATGGAAATCATATTGAAGACGTTATTTGTTATTCCAATTCAATAAAATGTTGCAAATTTTCATTTCTTGTCATATGCATTTTTGCCTATGTATCCATACTTTAGGGACACTTTGTATAATTAAAATATTGTCCAATGAAAATTGTATTACATAATTTAAATAGATATTCATTGATTTGTTGCTTTTTTACGGCTTATCAACACTTTGCGGGTTATTTTAAGCCGAGTCAAATTTCGGATTATTCTATTCTATTATTTTTTCTGCGAGTGAAAATTGCATTAACAATTTTGTCGATAATAACAATGATTTTTTCTAGACACAAGTCCTACTATTTATCCCATAGTTGGAGAGAGGAAATAGATTCATATATTTCCCGGGTATAATTGTGCGTGAGTAAATGTAACGGACCCGACTGGTATTCACTTCCAATTCTTCAGGGTAAATATCTGGTAAATGGACTGGAATTCGAGCTCTCCAATTTCTCATTCCGTCCCGCTATCCATTACATCGCCTACACATCCGTTTTTAAACAGATAAATGATTTTATTACCTAATGAGCCCAGAGATGCTACACACATACTATAATAATAAAAGACACTAAATTCATCTTAATTCTTTTTCATTTCGCATCCACTGCAGTTAATTACAGTTCTGTTTCAAACTCATGAAAACTATTTGTTATAAAGGCAATTTTGTGAGATAATGCGTAATGCCAATTTACTTGTTGAAGGATTTGGAGTAAATACTATCAGTTGAATAGAGGTTTTGTATATAAAAACCTGGACTATTAGCAAAAGCTAATATTCTATCATGTCAATTATACTTAAAGCCCAGCTTTATATGCCGTTCTCTATTAATCGATAGAAAAATAGCTTATAATAGATTTCTTCATTATTTCGAGATTGTGTGAGTGTTTATTGCTATTAATCCAACGTTTTTATGCAAATAAAATTATCCTTTTTCAACTCTTTGTTATTAAATACAGTAGAAGATTTTAAATGTAAATGCCTAAACTACATTGAGATAAGATCGCATGTTCATTCTGCCCGAAGTGAGGGAAATACAGTAATATCTTTAATTACGACTGATATTACCGAACTTCCCTCACAGTAAGATTGTAGTAGGAGAATTTGAGAAGTTAATTAATAAAGAGAGAGTGAGAGTGAGAGAGAGAGAGAGAGAGATAAAGTGGAAGAGAGAGGGAGAAAGTCATGATAGCCGAGAATGGATAAAACCAATGACTAACAACAAATGAATAAAACAAATAAATAACAAACAATGGATAAAAGTAAACCATTTCTTGGTGTGTGAAACCAAACCATTTCGTGGTATGTATATATATATATATATATATATATATATATATATATATATATATATATAAATTGTGTGTATTTAGGCAGCATTTTTTCATTGATGCATGTTTCATTAAAAAATATAGACAAGTTTTGTCTATTTATTTTTTGTACATTCTTTTCATATCGTTTGGCTATTTCAATTTGCCTTTTCACAAAGCTACATTTATAATTCCAAGTGTTGATAGTTTGGTGGGCTGCTGGATCATGAAATTTAAATTTTTCAAAGTCGCCATACCTGAAAGTTTTACAATATTTGAAATCTCTTTCAGGGCAATCAAATGGGATTTGCCTGTGGAACATGCATCTGCAGTCGATAAAGTCACGTTCATTACCGCTGACAACTCGATACAAAAGGACACTAGTCAAAAGGACACTAGTCAAAGGACAGAGAAAAAAAAGAGGAAGACAGGAAATAGATATTCATTTTTTATACGTTCGCGCGAGCGATTCTCATTGGTCGGGAGGTTTCTTCATGGTGGGCTTCATCACAGGTTTAAGGCTTATGATTATTCTCTCTAATGTTTTTTTTTATTTGATTCAATTTTTCTCATCAAAAAGTATTTGCCCGTAATGAAAGTTGACTCGAACAGTCACACTTCTAGAGCTTTTTACATTATATACGAGTTTCCACCAGGGCTCTGTCCTTGGATCAACTTCTTAGTTTCATCAATAACATTCTTGATGTCATCATTTCTCGACTAGCTATTTATACTTATGACAGAACTATTTACTCCTGTTTTAATAGTACGCCTAATAAGTTCGATAAAGTCAAGTTGGCAGCTGACCTTGAAATTAACCTAGAATCTAATGTTAAATGGGTCAAGAAATATCTTGTTAATTTTATCGCCTCCAAAATGAAACTGATCTCTTTTAATAATAAGAGAGGCTTGTTGGCCTTCCATCAGCATGACTGATGCTAACCTTCAGCAGAGAAAGTCATTGCGCCTTCTCGGTTATACGTTTTCAATAAAGATTAAGTAGAACGATTATATTAAATCAATTGCTAAGTTGGCTGTTAGGAAAGGTTCACTATGTTGTTCGAAATAATTCTCGCCAGAATTTTCTGTGTGATGGATATTGCTGCCACATCTGGTTTGGTGCTTCTGCTATAAATCTTAAAATTCTCGACAAAATGCAAAGAACAAATTTCATCGGTTCTGAAATAGCATCCCGGGTTCCCTTACTTTCCCACGGCCGTAACGTAGCTTCCGTGTGGATTTTGTATAAATATTTTAATGATAGATTGTTCTGATAATATTTCCTCGCGGTCAAAACTAACCTGGCCGCGCGTCTTGAAATGGACCTCCAATCGGTTGTTAACTGGGGCAACAATTCGATGGTCAAATTTAACGCCTCAAAAACTAAACTACTCTCCATTAACCACCATAGATATCCTTACCTGCCCCCCATTAGAATGTCTGATAGTCAACTTCTTGAGAGCGAGTCCCTGCTTCTGCTCGGTCTCAAGTTGACTGCTGACCTGAGATGGAACAAATACATTGAGTCAATTGCATCGTCCACCGCGAGGAATGTTTGCTCTCTGTGCCGCGCCAGGAAATTTTTCTCCCCTGAATCGATACTTCAAATATACAAAACGACCATTCGCCTTTGCATGGAGTATTGCTGCCATATATGGTCTGGGGCATCTTCTGTTTACCTCGGAGTTCTTGACAAGATCCAGAGACGGATATGTAATGTGATTGGCCCTGATCTGGCGTCTCGCCTGCAGCCACTATCTCACAGACGCGCCGTCGCCTCTCTCTGTCTCTTCTACAAATACTTTCATGGCAATTGCTCCCCAGTCTCCATGAATACAAGCGCCTTACGAGGCTGGCATCCCGCTCTCACCCTTACACTGTAGAAACTTTAAAATGTAGCCGTCTCTTCTGCTCCAATAGCTTCATACCTCGCACCTCTCGGCTGTGGAACACCCTTCCCAATTACTGTTTCCCTGATAGCTATAATCTCCAACTATTCAAATGTAATGTCAATCGACATCTCCAGTTACCTTGATCTACACACTATCCTTCCCTTCATCCTTTCTTCTATCACTCCTATCTGCCCTCGCTACAAATCTTCTGCAACCCCCCTGCATCCTAGTGGCTTCATGCCTTGTTCGGGGCGCTAAGCTTAAAAAAAAAAAAAGAAAAGAAAAAAGAAGCCATTTCATGAATTTGAGCGCAGTATAGATTGGCACATAATTGCACTGTTAAAATTGCTAGATATAGGCCTTTTGTTTTATGCTGATAGTTTCGTATTCTTAGCTTATGGAAATCCCTTCTGGTTTCTTGCTTTCCTGTTTCCTGTTCCTTTGTTACAAAAATTAAATAGAAAGTGAATCGTCATCTGTTTCCTTGAATCTTTTTATTGTCTTCTACATTTCTTTCGTTCTCAGTAACCATTTGCATCTCAGTGGCTTTTATCGCCTTGCTAGTTGTGAAATAATAAAAAAAGCCTAATGTCATATTTATTTGGGGCCACAGAAAAAAGTAAATTTTCACAAGACTTCACCATTATCAGTCATACTTATTTTGTTTTATATAGGTTTACTTAAAAGAGAAAGTAACTTATTAATGAGCGAAATATATGACAAATTTAACAATTTCACGGGAAATTTACATCTAATATCATCTATATAAATGTCAGCGAGTCACACTTTTTCAATTAAAGGGACACAACTCTCAATCGCTCATCTTCTTCGTTGAACTTTTAAAAGGTAAGCTTAAATATTAATGGAACACTTAAATGCTGCGATCAATTTTAGGTTCTTTTGTAGTTTATTGTTGTCTATCGCATCTACTTCTCCCTACCTATTACGATGGAGGCCCAATCAAGAGGCCTCCACAGGAGCCAGCTTAAATGCCGACCCATAGGGCGGCTTTTAAGCTAGTATAGCATATTTCCTGCCCTAAGAAAACTGCTGCTATTAAAATATGGGATATTTAAATATAATAGCGATATAAATAAAAACAAAAGCGATAGAATATCTGTATCTTCAGCATTTCTAGATGTAATATTGTAACTGGTGTTTGTTGTATTTTGTTGTATTTCCCCCTTCCCATCTTGCTAGATCAATTAGGACTGAGTAGTAAGTTTGATTCTCACTGGGAGTTCCCTATTTTCGGCCCTGTACCAAATTTAAACTAATTCTTAGTAAACCATTATTACGACTAAGTAGTGGGTTCCATCCTCACTGAGTGCTCTATACCTTCGCCCTTGTGCCGCATCTAAGTTATGCTTAGAAAATCATTTTGAGCAGTGCAATTTGGTGTAATGTTTAGCAATCGTGTTTCGCTAAATCAATTACGACTGTAGTGAATTGGATCCTCACTGGGTGTTTCGTACATTCGCCCGTGTGCCATATTTAAGCAAGGCTTAGTAAATAGCAATATATATATATATAATTTTTACATAAGGACAAAAACAACTTGCTCACTACAAAGATGCATTCTTGTTTCGATGCGGCTGTGAACATAAGAATTTATATTATTTTCGTTCTCATTAATACTCGGATATATATATATATATATATATATATATATATATATATATATATATATATATAGAGAGAGAGAGAGAGAGAGAGCGACAGATAGACATATTTGGGACTATATCAATACAAGCCGTTTTAGCTTGAAGTCATTTTAGATGACGAATCGTAGGAGTTATTTATTCATTTTGTAATGCAATTAGCCGCTATAGACGTGATATAGTAATTTACTAAGCGAGGTTTAGTTTTGTGACAAGACCACAAGTAGAAGGCAAGCAATGAAAATAATTGATAGCGTTTCAAGAAATAATTTAAAACTTCAAACAGGTCTAAAATAACATTTAATACAAAATCTCGGCTGGCTCTTTTTCAGATTAAATCTCCTCGTATCTGATGTCTGTAATGAAGCAAACTTATGCAAAAAGCGCTTTCTAGTTCAAGTTAAACACCACCAAAATCGGTAATTAGTCTCTTATATATTCTCATATAATCTGATACCAATTCCATTGCATTTTCTTTGAGCTTTCATGCAGATTCTATTTCAAGCGATCGTCGGCACAAACGAAATGGAATACGCGTCTTGTTTATCAGACCCGTTCACGTAAAGTATGCTCACTAACTGTAGGACGTTTATTATAGCTTACATAGTCTTACAATGATATATATATATATATATATATATATATATATATATATATATATATATATATATATATATATATATATATATTGCCACTTCAGTTTAACAGATTTTATGAGAATAATCCCCTTCCAACTACAGTCCCGGGTATGATGATAAACTCACATCTGGTAGCAAGATATCTGATTGAGAGATTGGAGGTTTTGAGGAGCGTGAAACCACCTTTTAATGACTGTTGTTCTCAGGTCCACCCTGACGCGGGATTGTAGAGCCTGTCAGGGTCCCAGGTATAGACAACTAGTCAAACCCTAAATAAAAACGAAACACTATGAAAGCATAAAATACATTTTTATTGTTAAATGACCGACAATACAACTTTTAAGAAAAAAGGCTAACAATACAATTTTATAGGATTACCAACAACACATTTTATAGCAACATGACTAAAAATACATCTTATGTGCAGTTGAAAGCATACAATTACGTTTAAAATATATTGACTTGAAGCCATAAAATTGTGTTCCAAATATTTAGATTTCGGCATTAAATAACCCTTAGAGGTTGATATGCCACTAAACAAAATCAAGCAACCAGCTCTTGCAACTATTTATTCTGTATCCCTTTCATACTTCGTGAGTTTTTCACTTATTCCGAGTGGAAATAATTCTCCCTTCTAGAAAACAAAACTCTTTTTACCGGTGTATGGTTTGGGGGTTGGGGTCAAATACTAAACCCCTCTTTTTGTTTATTTTATTCAAACTTGTGGTATTTTATCCTCTTCCCAACAATCAATTGTGAATATTTTTTAATATATTTATATTGGTTCGCTATAACTTGCTAGACAATATTTCTTCCCAGTATCTATCTTTGATATTTATAAATCTACCATTAGTCTGTGAATGGATATTGCTGTCATATCTGTTCTGGTGCTTCTGCTATATAACTAGAGTATTGGCAAAATCCAAAGTATAAATCTGCTATCGGTCCTCACCTGGCATATCAGCTTCAGTCACTTACTTACCGCTGTAATATAGCTTTTTTTTAAACAAATATTTTCATCGTAACTGTTCTGATTAGTTTACATCTTTGGTACCCCAACTGTTGAAATTGCTAGATGTAAGTTAAATGCTAATAGTTTCTACTCTCGCACTTCTCGCTTGTAGAATACTTTTCCAGTTTCTTGCTTTCACGTCTACTACGAATAGAAATTTAAATGCAACGCCAGTCGTCATTTTCTGACTTCTTGGGGCGGAATGGTTAAAAAAACTCTGTCGATTCAGTCCATTCTTTTTTTAAAAATAATGTTACAGACACAGATTCGTGACAATCACTGAAGTTAAGAAACGTCGAGCCTAGTCAGTACCTAAATGGGTGACCACTTGGGATTATCAGGTGCTGTAAGCTTGGGTGTGCATGTAGTGTAAATGGATAATGATTCGGAATTGTTAATCGGGGAGCCGAGTTCCAATTTCGGTTGGGTTTGTTATATTCACTTACGCACAAATAACCATGGGAAAGGTATGAATCCACCTTTTTTCTCCCTAGCTATGGGTTATTTATTATTAGGGTGGTGCAAAAATAATGACTTAATAATGTCTTTTTTTGACGTATTTTTTAACGTCAAAAAACGACATTTTTTTGCACCAACCTAATAATAACATGAACATGGCTGACAACCTCATCATGGTTGATAAACCGTCGAAAACGAATCAGTCAATCAATGTTTTTTAAATACATTTTTATTCCATTCTTAATGCCATTTTGAGACTGAAGTGGAATTGTGATAACAAGACACTTGAGAAAGCTTAATACTTGAAAACCTTTATTCATAGAATTTATAAATTTAACCTAAAGTAGTGATTTTCTAAGAGTAGCTTAGATGTGGCACAAGGCCGAAAGTAGGTAGCACCCATCGAACTCACTACTCAGTTGTTAATTGTTCTAGCGAGACAAGCTTGCTAACCATTACACCGCCTAGAGGTGCCCAAATTTGACCTAAAATAACACCAACTGTTCAGTCAATGAATGCTGAATGTTTTGGTATAGAAACATAATTTACCCGTTACTATTAATATTTAGTACATCTATACTAATCGTATGATCAGGTATTAATTATTAAAATAAAAAAAAAATTTGGTATTAATTAGTTTATAAAAATTTCGGTATTAATTTTAAATTTCTGTCTCTAAACTATTAATACTCACCGTTCTATTATTGGACTGCAGGCGATTATGATTTATAGTAATAATTTCTTCGTTTGTTCTGTTTCAACGAAACTTTAAAGGTTTATTTTGATTTTAATTAGATGTAGGATAGTCACGCATAATTAATTTTGTACTAGTATTTCTTTTATCTTAGTTTTACTTGCGTAACTGAACTCAAACCCTCAGTCTATGCATATCAGTATAGAGGGTTGAACAGAAAATGATATTACTACTAATATTAATTGGGTTCTAAAATAATTCTAATTTTTACAAACTGGGAAACAGTATCTCTCAGCTCTGATAAAAATTTATTCATCGAAATCAAAACTATTTTAATCTACGTATTATTACCAACACTAAACAGGTCTGTTTATTCTGTAATCTTGGAACCAATAAATTCTTCGAAGGTGAGCTGAGCTGTTGCATGATTGCTGATGGCAATCTTTTGCGGGAAATTATCTGGATGCTTGAAAAAGTAGTAATTGTTTAGAAAGACGTCTGATTAATAAAATGGGCGGGGTAGTTTCGGAGCTGATTTCGTTCAATTCAGACTATATATATATGAGAGAAAGAGCGATACAGGGTGTCCCCAAAATATACTCACTCTTTAAATGACATTAAGAGCATATTGACTTGCAAACAGGAATAATGGTTAAAATAATAAAAAAAGGATATTAATGATGATTAACTCACAAAGGCAATTAACGGTTTATATTAAATAAAATTAAATACATGTTTATACATATTCAAACTGACGACGAAATAAAAAATGAGTGCATTTTTTGGCACACCCTGTATATAATGAAATATATCATTAATATTCTTTTTTTCATTTTAAGCATTATTTTTGTTTGCAAGTTAAAAAAAAAAACTTATTATTTAAAGAGTGGGTATATTTTAAGGACACCCTGTATCTCTCTTTCTCTCTCTCTCATATATATATATATATATATATATATATATATATATATATATATATATATATATATATATATATATATATATGTGTGTGTGTGTGTGTTTGTGCGTGTGTGTGTGTTTCACCCTGTAAACTGGTGTTGTACCGATTGTACCCCTGTTTGCTATGTGTAGCGACCTGTAATATTGGATAGCGAAACTTGGTGGCTGAGCAGTCTATGACCAAAGCCTTTAAGTGATCATGTGACAGGCAACACTACTCTTTGGTTCTTAATGGGGCTAGATGGGCGGTCGGAGAAATCAATCGACTGGTCATGTCAATGTCTAGCACCTATAAAATTAAGCCCTACAATGTCTCACAAACTTATCACATCACCATCTAACACCCAGAACTTCGTAATTTTAAAAATTCTAAAATGTGGTGTCTGTGAGTCAATCGAATCGAGAAGAAAATAAGCGTTGACCACTGTTTCATATAAGGCATCAGTTATTTGAAGCAATGATTACAAAATTAGCAAGGGCTAAAATAACTCTCTCGAGACGAGTATACTGCTCAATGTATTCCCGTCTCAAACAAGGCGCATGGTTTTGGCCTTCTTGGAAAATTCTCAATAGAAATTGGACTCAACGGTGGGTGGCGCATAGGACCAATGAAACAACAACAACAACAAAACAAAAAGAATCACATGAGAAACTCAAAACAAAAACCTCAAACGGAACTGATTCAGAATTAGAAGCAGAAACTGAATTTTCTAGGTTCATCATAATTGAATCTCTAGAGGAAATCCCTCCGGCCAATATGCCACTAATTTTAATGGGGAAAAATATCAACAGATCAAATCCTTGAACAGTGGGAAAAAATAAGATGCGACAATCTATTTGAAAAAGAATCAGAAACACGCAGAAAACATGTTTAAAATGAAATCTTTCTGAAATTTAAAATGTACAGCTTACCCACAAACACACACAAAAATTAAACTTAACACCTCAAAGGGAGTTATTAGAAATAGCTAGCAGTCACTGACTACACCAGAGGAAATAAATTCAACTCTAAGAAATTAACAGGTCATCAACTATAGAAGAATAAACATAAAAAGGGACAATCAAAAAAATTCAAGCATACACATATATTTTAACTTTTACTAAGCACTCAATTTCAAAAGAAATAAAAACTGAATTTTTGATTGAAATGGTTGAAAAATATATCCCCAATCCCATTAGGAATATATTCATTTTAAGTGTCAGAATATGGGCATCATAAGGATACCCAGTATGTGGAACATGTGGTAATAAAGACCCTGATCATATGAAAGAAGATTGTACTAATGATACTAAATACTCTTTCAAGAGAATCCTCCAGTCTTTTCGAAATAATGCTATATATATATATATATATATATATATATATATATATATATATATATATATAAAGGAGAGAAAAATCATTGAGGTCAGTTCTAGAAGAGATATCTTTTTCCAGAAGCAAGAAAAATGGAGGATTCATATATATATATATATATATATATATATATATATATAAAGAAAGAACAGTAAAATATATAATCCGGTGTTCTTATAGATATTTTTATTTTTACAAAATAGTGCACAATGTAAATTTACACGAGCATTAATATTATAAATTAATTGAATGTAAATTTACAGTGCATTAATATTAGAACTGTGTAGCGGAAAAAACATATTTTAAATCAATTAATTTATAATATATATATAATTTATAATATATATATAATTTATAATATATATATATATATATATATATATATATATATATATATATATATATATATATATATAACTCAGTGTAGCTCAGCAGTGGAAACCAATTAACAACAACAATAATAATAATAACAAAACAGACAAATATAGGGCACTCATGGAGCAGTTGGTGCAGCTAGGACAAAACGACTGATCAAAATTACAACATCTGAAAGACGCCAGACAGAAATACTGACTAAAACGGGAGTAGCCATTTCAAACGGACATGCTACAACTCAAATACCATCTATTGAAAACCCTAAATCGTCACCTAAAGCAAACTCCATTTATAGGAAAATTTGAAAACATCGCATAATTTGTCAAAAAAAACAAAAACAAAAAAAACAGGCATTTTGCTCTGATTAATCTCATTTGTATAAGGAGAAACAAGATTTCAGTCATTGCTTGATTTTGAAATATTATTTGAAAAAATGCAGCTAAATAATTATAATTTAATCATGGAATAATATCATGTTCTTGAATTAATTATAAAGTTTGAATTTTTATATTAATATTTCGGCATTAAATAAACTATGCAGGTTGATATGCCGCTAAACAAAATAAAGAAACCAACATGTAAACAGAAATAATCAGGTCAAGATATATTTTGATTTTGATTTTACTGCATATTTTGGAAAGAAGTTAGTATTAACTATGAGTATATGAAATATGTTTTGAACAATAAAAAATATTAAAAAATTTAAATCTTAAGACACACTGGTTTGTATATTATTATTCTTTCGTTTTTATTATTTCAGTTAGATTCCTCGACTAGTTTCGGCCAACATGGCCATCATCAGGAGAAAAAAAAATCTGCTTGCTGGTAGCAGTGAGCTACAGAAATGAATGTCTTGATGGACAAAATGAATTTTTGCCTGTAGTTTTCATTTGTTTTTTTTTTAAATTTTTAACATGAATTTTGGTCATTCCTTGTATTTGTCAAACTGTCTCTTTTAAGTTGTTATTTAAGATAACAGCTAGATGTATTCATGCTGCTCTGAATTCATTTGGTTATTTTGGCATTTTGAAATATGGATGGATTTTTAATTTATTTTTCCGACAGATTTTTATGACTTAAACGTTATTTTTAGTGGATAATCGTATTTGAGTAAACACTTCGTTTATTCATTAAACAGTATTAATTTATTTAACTATACCGGCCTGAAATCTTATTTGAGAAAATTATGCGCTTTCCGGCAGGATTCGAACGTGCGTTCCCATAGGAGAAAACTGCCATTAGATCTAGACATGCGTTGATCTCACGGCTACAGAGTGCGTCGATATATCAGAGCAAAGTTGAATAGTACTTTTTATTACATACATACATACATACATATATATGTATATATATATATATATATATATTGTGGAGATTGAAGTCAATGCCCTGAGCCAACAGTCTGTTTCATGCTAAACGCAGTCTGTTTCATGCTAAACGCCATGACGATTGCATTTATTGGGAAACAGACTGGCGCCTTTTTTGGTGTTGACTTCAATTTTCACTTTGATATTTACATACGCTCTATCCCTGATATTGAGCATTTTAACCAATAAATATAGCATACCGTAAAGCTATATTTTATGCTATATATATATATATATATATATATATATATATATATATATATATATAATTATTGTATGTACATAGGTTATTTGGTTTCTTTTCTGATAAAAAAAAAAAACGCAGTAATATAATTCTAATCAGAATCCTGATTTCTCCGAATCTTTTCAATCGCAGAGAAAAGAAAATCTGAAACAGATTATTTATGTCCAAACTCTGTATTTTGAGAAGCGGAGATGAATATATGGGTATGTATAATTTATTTGTGCTTGTAAGTGATCACAGTTTTATCTACATAATTATCCTGCTTTGAATAATGTCCAAAAAGTAGTGAATTGCGTAGGGATGGTCATAAAATTTTGATATTATTTACTTCTACACACCAGTGACTGTACGCCTTTAATCTTGAAGCTGCCGCCTCTGTGAATTGCACATTTGATACTGTTTAACCACGTGAGCATAACTAAACTTAATTTATTTCACCGAGGAAACATTTTCAAGTAGAAACGCGTTATTTTTCCCCTTTTCAATTAGGTTATAATTTACACTGTTTTTCAAATCATCTCAGCCGTCAAAAGTTGTAATTTACATCTCTTGTGACTTGAATGTCGGCAGTCGTACTTTTGGAAAAGAATCCGAGAATTTCGATGTGAATTGCTTTCTGACATTGACAGCGAAATCCATAAACAACGAGAGCAATGTAAACAATTTCCTGTTCAAATTAACCCATTGAAGATTGAACGATTGGGGAAACAGTACTGTCAATATCGTTGTGCATCTTCTTCTACGTGCCGTTTCCTTTCAGGTCGTTGGCGATCATGGGTCTCCACAATTTTCTGTCCTTTGTAGCTCTTCATAAATCTTGTCTTTTTGCTATTTCTCCTAAATTGTGCTCCACCATCCGTTGACTCAAGTTCGCCAGGTAGGTTATGCGTTGTTTTCCTGTGTCCCTCTTGCATTCAAACTGTCCCCTGAGTGGCAAATTTACCATGTCCCCTTTCCTTATTATGTTCCCTAAAAACTTTAATTGTCTCTTTCTGATTCTAAGTATAAGTGTCCTTTTAATTTCCATTTTCTCTAAAGCTTTGTCGCGGCCCATAGCTTTAGTTCATGGTATTCTCAGCATCCTTCTGTAGAGCCAGATTTCTGTTTCTTTAAGTCTCTTCTTCATCTGTGAGGAGATTGTCCAGCATTCACTGTCATGTAGGAAGATTGATATTAGGTAACGTTTCAGTTCTCTCTTTTTTGTTTCCAGTGAAATTTTTCTGTTTCTTACTTTGCTTAGCTTTTGGAAGGCATATTTCGTTATCCCAGTGTACATTCAAATTTCAGTGTTGCACTTCCCGTCCCCTGTTAAAACACCTCCCATTTTAAAGACGACTGATGTTCTACATACTTAGTATGTAAAGTGATAGTCACCCTTAGAAAAACATCCAAATTTAAAAAAAAAAATGTATACTGATTAATTATCATTGATTGTATCAACATAATTATACACAAATTATAAATATCACTTGCCATATGTCCGAATAAAGCGTAATATAGCAACACTTGATGCAAAAGTACTTATATTACAATGATAGAGAACTACTCCTCGGCCATAATAGAATAATAAAACAAAATGGACAGTGATTACAAATCTTTGAAAATTTAATATTAAACCATACTATGTTAGAATATTAAATCTTAAAATGTTTCCATATTTTAGAAGTTTTTTATATTTAATTAAACAACCAATAATTAACAAAATCACTTATAATTTTGAAACGAGCAGGTTTATATATATATATTTAAATACTAAGAAACTATTATATTTAAATAGTAAGAAACTATATAACACCACATTAATGTGACAGTAGAAACATTTACTTTCTAAAATAACATGTTCTCATTACATTGAAAATATTCAACTCGCATTATACTTAGAATAGAAGCACAAAGTCATCACGATTTTAATTCTGGACAATGGCTAAACTCAGTCGAAAGCTCGAAATACTTAATAAAACAGACACACACATTGGATAATTCTTTCATTAATTTCAGTACGGCACTTTAATCTTAAAATATCTCTGTTTTATTTTAAAAAAAAAAACAATATCCAGAGTTTTGAATATCTTCAGAACCGGTTGCGCAGTCCTGATGTAAATTTTGAAGCTTGTAAAACACAAATAAACACGGGTTTCACGTGGGGTGACTCAGTTGGCAGAGAAGATCCACTAGTGAGCATGTGTACAATTTGGCCGTAGTAATCACCATGACCATTCAAGTAGATTATTCATTTCGCGTTTTAGGTTTTTTCGACAAGTCAAAGGTACACTGACTTTGATTTCGCCATCAGATCCAGGCTTGTATCTCCATAAATATTGGCTATTCCCAAAAAGTTGCTGGAAATCCATGGACGCGATTAAGGAGATCGTGATGAAGAATTCAGAAGAAGGATATTATAGCGTTGAAACGTTCTCCACTTCTTGTCCGTGAAGATAAACACTGACGGTGTAAAATGGCTTTAGTAAAAGATCAAAAAAGAAGGAAAATGATGACCGGACCAAGAATACCCTTTCCTATTATAACCTAAACGAAGTCTATTGGGGAAAAAAATATGTTCTTGATAGTGTTCACACTGTATTTCATTTTTGAGCTTAGGAACAACGACTTGAATAAACGATGACTAAATGGAATTGATCATTATAGTGTTGATAATTACGAAGGCGAAGAATGACTTCAAAGGAAACCTACGAATAACAACTAATAATTTAAATAATATAACCTCATATCATTAAGCACTCCTTCAATAAGCAATTATATTCAAACTAATTAAAATTAACGGTAGATAAATAGGCAACAACAGCTCAAATACTGTGATCCGATTGTTCAATGAAACCGGAGTTATTAAGTTGGTGCAAAAATAGTGTCGTTTTCTCACATATTAACATATGTGAGAAAACGACATTATTTTTGCACTAACCTAATATATTTGTCAAATATTGTGATGAGATTGTATCCATATTTTACTCAATTAGGCTTATTTTATTGAGTTAAACGTTTTATTCAAGTCGTTGTCTACTTCCAAGACAACCGGGTCCGGTAAACGTTAGTCAAGTCCTTTAATTTGTTAGCACTATTGTACTCAGCTTAATATTATTGGTATTGATTTTATTAAAAACACAATGCTGTGTTTATAGTAACATCTATAATAATGAAGATGAGAACAATAGTTCAGTTAAATTTAAGTATAGTGAAAATTCGTTATCTAAAAGAAAAATGAAGTACAAAATGATAAAAATCGTTACGTACTCGCCATGATAACTAAATATCGAACCTTTTTGACATTGGATTTAAAAGCTCCAAAGACAATGGTGGCCTAATGGATATAGGCATTGTTTAAACATGTGTTACCGTCCTCTTGTGGTCGTTAGGTCCATCTCTGGATCAGGCAGGGCAACAATATACACAAACAAGAACTGTCATAATAAGGACAAAATATCAACAAGCGTCACAAAAGCTCCCCAAAATGGACACCAGATGATTTTTAAATCATTTCACCCCAAGCAAGGCCGTAGTGCCACTGGTACGTAAGGAGTGAAAGTGAAAGACAATGAGAAAAATTGAAAATGGGGAGGATTGAGAAAAGGATAAAAAATGAACAGAAGACAGAAGATGGCGATTGGCGTTGCATTTAATGTTTTGAAGATTGCAGTTATCAGGGAAGATTGTAGTTATCAGGAAGTAGAAGGAAAGAAACTGTTGGAGTAGAAGTGGCGTTTGCATTTTCCAATTTCAACAGTAAAACAGTATCACCTAGTTGTCAATCCAATAGCACGTTTAAGTTCATGTAGTCGTGGAGCCAGTGAAAAAAGCTCGTCAGAGCAGTTGCTATTAAAATATTTGTAGAAAAGACAGAGGAAAGCCACGTCACGTCAGTGAGAAAGTGACTAAAGTCGAGATTCCTGGTCAGAATCAATTACACCACAGATCCTTGTTTGGATTTTGTCAGGAATCTCTTCCAACACAAAATATGGCAACAGTATTCACCGTACGGACGAATGATAGATGTGCAAGATGGATTCTAACGAGAAAACTTTCTGGCACGCTACACTGAACCCAATTTCCTTGCAGCAGACGAAGCAATTGATTCTATATAACCGCTCCATTTAAGGTCAATTAAAACCCTAAGGCCAAGAGGAGCTAGCGTGTTGCACTCCTGGAGTTTAGCATCAATCATGCTGATGACAGACTGAAAAGGTTCTCTGTGGTATTAAATGAAAGTAGTTTTGTTTTGAAGGCGTTAAAAATAACAAAATATTTACTGCCCCAGTTAACCACTGGTCAGAATGTACTTGTTGAACCGTTGTGTCTATAATAGCATCTGTAATATTCAAGATAAGGACAATTGATAGAATAAGTTGAAGTATATTTTTGGTGTTCGATGTAAATTGTTTATTGCAAATTTTTGGAAGCTAAACAAACCGTAACTTCAAGGCACTGGAGTGGGAAAAGTTTTGTTTCAATGATGCATCGGGAGATAAAAACACGTAGCTAATTGTTTTCTTGTTGGACAATGGCCGGGTTGGCATTGCAAATGAGCAGCAGCAAATAGACATGCTGCCATGGTGCTGGTATAGCAAGTTCTTCCACATGAAGAACTCTTGCCTTCAGACTATCATTCGCAATCCTTCTTGTTTGGTCAGTCATTACAATAATTTTAAGATATCAAAAATTCACCGAGTTAAAAAAATGGATTTGTTGTTCTTTGATGGAAGACAGTTTATATGAGCGATATTTTGAAATAGTTACACTATTTACAATGTTCGGACTGTTATCCTCATCTACGTCGCTGTTTTAACGACGTTTCGACCGTTGCTCGCTCCGAAGTTCATCAGGAGATTGGAATTTCGAACCGAACACTTTGTTTCATTCACCGGGGTAGATTGTTCTATTTCCACGTGCCACAACTGCTTCCGCATGACTCAGTCTGAGTTATTTACTTTTAACTCAACTCTCCAAGCTTTTGTTCACCTTTGCTGTAGACAGGTATTGAACTCAGAAGTATTTGGGTCAAGTCACTGGATTACTTCAACTAACGCTTTTATCCTCAAGGACACATGGACCTGTGGATAAAACCATTGGTTCAAGTAATCCAGTGACCTGAAGAAGGCCGGAGATTACAACTGCCGAAACGTCGTGAATATGGCAATAAAGATGAGGATAACAGTCCGAACATTGTAAATAGTGCAAATAATTACAAAACCATATCTCAGAAATATAGTCAGAAAGACCGATGAAAACGCTTTTACAGCTGAATGATTGTGCTATGAATGTATTCGATTAAAATATTTTTAAGCATAGGTGAAAATCCTGTACCGAGCTAACTCATGACCGAAGTTAAGCAAAGCTGAGCCTAGTCCGTAATCAGTTTGGTGACAACTGAGAGATGCCAGGTGTTGTAAGTTACGCGTCAGGACTAGAAAACTGGGATTGGATACAATTTTCTGACGTATTACAGCAATATGTTGAGGTGTATCTTAACTGACACGTCACAGGACCCACCCAGAGTAGGTTGAATGGACTGGTTTTGGGTGGACGACATATTTGCTTCTATCATTTAACAATAAAAGGAAAAAGAATGCCAATAATTGAGACGAAAAACATGACATAACTTTCTACAACATGGGAAAAGGCTAAAATATTTCGGGTCATTTTTTTCTACTTGAAAAACGCTAAAAAGTGTTAATAAATAAAATAATTTTATCTTTATGGTAATAATCTAAATAATGGCACCTGTCTGTCCCTCTGTGTGTTTGAAACCCCACTAACTCGGGTTACACTTGCTCTATATAGGCATATATATTTTTTGGAATTAGGATAATCCAGGGATTGAAAATCTGTCCCTCATCTGGTGCTTGAACATTCAGCATTGAATTTTTAAAATAACTGAAAAGAATTAGTGATTTTAAATTTTGAAAAAAATTATATTGAGTTTAAAGTAACGCAGAAACTTTGGGAATTTATTTTTTTGTTTTAAATTCAGTTTAAAATATCTTCAAAACTTTACGAATTGAAGAAATTAATTTTATTTCTTCAAAATGCCAAGGAATCAGAATTAATGCGAGAAGAATGGTGACAAGGTTTTGAAGTTCTGCAGAGCTTGTGATTTGAAAAAAAAATCAATTTTCGGCCTGATTTGGAATTTCGGACCAAATCGAACTTTAGGCCCAAATCTGTCTTTTGGCCGGAATTGGGCCTATATCCCGAATCAGGGTTAAAGTGATGTTTTGAAGTTCCATAGAGTCAATGGAAGAATTCAAAGTTATTTCTTTAAAATTATCATTGCTGTTTTCTAATCTGGATCAGAAGCCTCTTTAGTTTGGGAGCAGAGGAACGAGATAACTTAAAATTAGGCACGGAATTCGGTTTTAATCTAGTATGTAATAAAAATTAGAATAACCACATTAATTTTTAACATGAATTAATACCTTCCCAAGATAGTTTTTCGTTTGTTTATAACCTCGGGAAAAAGATGTAAAAACAACAATCCAATAATGAAACAACACAAAAGAAAACAATTTTAAATAGGTGACATTTGCTTACAAGATTCATTTTTACTAAAATAAAAAGTAATTATCATTACCATAAGCCGTTATCACCCCCCACCATAATACTAGAGAAGCGTTTAATTTTTGAACGATGCAGCAATTCATTATGAGTCTTAGCAACAAAGATAATCTAGTGTAAGTTTATCGTTTTTCTAAATACATATACGGAAAAAAATATATAAAAATACAACTGGATTAGTGTCTTCTTTATGCGCCATGTTACTTCAGGAAGTAGGCAAACATGGCTTTCCACATTATCCTGTCTTTTGTAGCTCTTTTTGTTATTTCTCCTAAACCTGGCTCCGCTGTCCGTTTATGTAAACTCGCTAAGTATGTTATGCGTTGTTTTCCTTTGTCTCTCTTGCCTTCAATCTGTCCCGCGAGCATGAGATTTTCTAAGTTCATTATATGCCCTAGAAATTTCAACGATCTCTTTCTGATGCTAAGTATACGTTTCCTTTATTTTGTTTCCATTTTCTCTAAAACTCCGGCGTTGCTTACATATTCGTGGCCATGGTAACATCCGCAGACTTCTGTAGAACCACATTTCTATTGCTTCAAATCACTTCTTCATCTGCGAGGAGACTGTCCAGGCTTCACTGTCATATCGGAGGATTTATATCGAGTAACGGTTCAGTACTCTTTTCAAAATCCTGTTTCTGAATACTCTGCTTAGGTTTTGGAAAGCATCTTTAGTTATCCCACCGAGCCTTTGAGTATACTTCCTAGATATTTAAATGTTTGTTTTTGTTTGATTGTGATGTCTCCAATTTGTAATTTGCATGTTAGGCTCATCTGAGTGACAGGGACCTGAGGGGCTATGTTCTGAAGTGGGACTGGTCAGCCTGGCTGCAGCCATAGAGGCGGCTCGGACCAGCGAACAACTCTCGGATAGAATAGATAGATGTGGTGTAGGTAGGAACCTTCAAGGGGCCAAGGTGGTGATGAAAAAGAAGGACCGGAAGCGGATCCAGATACGGGGCCCGAAAGAACAGGTGGAAGAAGACTGAAACGCTGTGGCAGTTCCCAATAGGAGAGTATGGGATCTGCGTTATGGGTTTCACAAGCCCACACCGGGACCACACACTCTGTCTTCTTGCAATTAATATTTAGTCCTTTCTTTTAAATTTCCTTCAATACCTTCTGTAGGAGTTTTTTGTTTGTTTAACGGCATATCAACTCCTTATAGGTCATTTAAACACGAAATTTAATTTTCTTAGGAGATTTGGTAATTTTCTTTTACTATTAAAATCTATTGCTGGTATTCTTATTATAAAAATGTATTTTTATACCTCCATAGTGTTTTGTTTTTGTTTTGAAGTTCACTATTTGCTCATATCTTGCACCCTAACTGGTAGTACCACGTCGGGTCAGTGTGGACCTGGGAATAGCAATGAAAAGCTGGTTCCATGCTCCTCATCTCAACTCGATCGGAGGACTTGCTGCCGGATGTAGTTTATCGTCATACCTAAGACGGAGGAGTTTTTGTTGTTTTCTTACCGTGTCTGCTATCAATGCTGTGTAATCTGAATATCTTACGTTGTTAAGATTTTTTTATTAGTTTAAATATGTACAATCTTGTTCATTATTCGTTAAAACTATCCAAATTATTATATACGTTATTTTCAACTTTAAAATGGTCATTTCAACAATATATAAATAAAGGCAGTACAGATTAATTTATGTGAAAAACCACACGATATAGATCAATAATTCTATAACCTGAGACAGTTATTAGCTGGAATTTGATCTAAAAATTTCGCTATAGTGTTCTACGTATATCATTCACCAGTGAATTAAGTGCATGAACATAAAAGGTGAACATTTTGAAAAATAAAATATTATTTTTCTTAAATAATTTTTTTTCATAATTAGGTTTATAGACGCGCGCACCCCCCACACGTTTGTGTTTAACTGAATATGTAAAAAAATTTAAAATTATATCTATATATAGGGATGGGGATGTTTTTAATTTCTGAACCGTGTTCAGAAATTAAAAAAAAAAAACATCGACATATTAAGTTCAAAGAACACTTTGACCCGGTGCTTTGATGAAACCGACTCCTACGAGAATGCTTCCCCAATCACAACAATCTTAACCAGTTCAAATCTAGAGTGAACCGTTATTTTCCTTACATATCCCCATCAACAGTACCTTTTACTTTGTAGCTCTCTGGAGCTTGGATATTGTAATGAGGGAACATCACTGAAAAAAAAGTCTTTGATAACGGCTAATAGAATAACAGAAAACAATCGGCTGCACATATTATTTTGGACAGTTGTTACACATTCTATGTCCAGAAAAGAAATCGCTTGTACGAATGCAAGAAAAATTAAATAAAAAAATTAATTCCAGTTCCTTGTTAGTCGTTTTTAATGAAAGTTGCATAAAAGATGGATTGCTGCCCAAATACACAATCATATATGTATATATCAAGGCGTGCGTATATTTTTGGTACTACTTATTGTAACATTGCTTCTATCTGGGATTTCTATAGAGTCTCTCTCTCTCTTCCTGAGAGAAAAAAAAAAAAAAAAAAAGAAAAGCGAAAGACGCGCAGTATTAGATTACGTTCGTACAAGGAATGTTATCATTACAACCAACATTTTTTTTACACCCCTCCTCCTTCCACTCGTTTCATTTGGCAGTTTTGCGTTCAACTAATGGAGGCGTTTGTGGAAATAAAAATGCAGAAGATAAAAAAGATACATGACGAAAAATAAAACCAAGAAGATTTCATATTTCCCCCTTTCTTAACTAGGTACATACCTGTAGGCGCCGAGAATTTCTAGGTGGGAAGCGGATAGAAAGAAGAAAGCAAAATAAATAAATAACTAAATAAATAAGTAAGAGAGATGCAACAGAACAAAAACGTAAATAAGAAAGACAGAGAAAGGGAGAGAGGGGAAATGAAAAGCGAGAGTGAAGCGGAAAGAGAGTAAAATTAGAAAAGGAAGGAAAAGAAAATGAAGAAAGATAAAGAGTGGGAGAAATGAAGACGTAGAGAGAAAGAGAGGATGAAGTAAAGCAAGAAACAGAGAGAGAGAGAGAGAGAGAGAGAGAATGAAACAGACAGACAGACATCAGACAGACAGACAGAAAGAAACTGTGGAAATTTAGAGAGTTGACAGAGTAAATTTTCAAAAGAACAAAAATATAAAAATGAGAAATGAAGTGGGACAAATGAAGGCGGTGAGGTAAAGAAAGGAAGAAGTAAAAAACGAAAAGAGAAAGAGAGAGAGAGAGAGAGAGAGGGAGAGAGAGAGAGACTGTGGAAATTAGAGAGATGACAGAGTAATTTTTTTAAAGAACAAAAACATAATGAAGAAAGATAGAGAAAAATAGTGGGGAGAAATGAAGGCAGAAAGGGAAAGAGAAGAAAAAGTCAAAAACAAAAAAAGAAAGAGGGAGAGAGACTGTGAAAATTAGAGAGATGAACAGAGTAAATTTGCAAAAGAACAAAAACAATATCAAGAAAGATAGAGAAAATGAGTGGGAGAAATGAAGGCAGAGAGGGAAAGAGAGGGAGAAGTAACAAACGAGAGAGAGAGAGATAGAGAGAGAGGGAGAGGGGGCTGGAATTAGAAAGCTGAACCGAGAAATATATTCATAAAGGTAAGACTATATAGATGGAAAAGGAAGTGAATGAAAAAGTGGGCTTAGATAGAGTAAAAGAGAGAGGGGAAAAGAATAAGCGAAAAAGGGGAAGGAAGTAAGAGAGTGAAAAGGAGAAATAAAGAGGCGGAAGAGGCAGAGAATAAAAGAGTGAGCAGCATCGAGAGAGATGGACAGAGAGAAATGGAGCGAAGAATACGAAGAGGGATGGAGAGAGTAAGAGAGTAATAGAAAAAAGAAATGGAGAAGTTAGAGATAGTTCAGCGCACCCAAAAGAGAATTAGTGTCTTTGAACAAACAGCATAGAAAAATAATACTATACGAGAGAACACCGGAGTGCCACCGTTTCAGATACTGTCAGCACAAAGGCACTTGTAACATTACTATACTCTTGTTTCTGTTATGTTGATAATAATTTCAATATTGAGAGAAGGTAGAGTAATGGATTGCGGCTCGGACATGAGGTAAGCAGAGTTTGAATTCCAGTTCATTACATTCACATTCAAGTGCTTGGATAGGTATGAATCCATCTCATCTGTCCCACGCTATGAGTAAATAGCAGGACAAACTGGGTTCTATAATCTTGGATGACAACTGGTGTGCGAGAAGCAAAAATCTGAATTCAAAACTCTATGTATCCCTGACGAAGCACATACTATACAGCTAAAGAAAGGGCCGTTAGCATGATCACGACTACAGTCGAATCCTTTTTTTTTTCAATACTGTATTTACTACAACGGCCGTTTCTTCTTCTATATACCATAATCTTTTAGGACGAGGAATATCATTGATATCCATAATTTCCTATCATTCATAATTCTTAGCAATGTTTGCTTTTCCACCAGCCTTTCAACTCTCAGTCCTACCATCCATTTATACAAACTCAAGTAATTTACTTACCGTTTCCCTCTGTTCCTTCTGTCTTCAATATGTCCTGCGCATATCAAATACTTCAAGTCCACTTCATTATTGTGCACCCTATAAAATTTAACGATCTCTTTCTGATTATATATATGGGATGGAAAGGTTATATTGAATCCATTGTTAGGTCTGATGTTAGGAAAGCTGCTTCACTGAGTAGTACGAGAAATTTTTTCTCTCCAGAATCTATATTACATATTTAGTTGGATTGATGTGAGTTTGTGACCCTGGGTTTCACGCTTTTGCGATCGTCAGACAAACTGATTAATTTTTCAAAAAATTTGGGTTTATGTAGATTGCGTGTATTGGTGTTATTATGGGAGTGGGGGAATCGTCGTCGTGATGTCATCGTGCTAACGTAAACATAGATGCATGTCCGTACACCCGATGAGGTACGCAGACACACATACACACTTGCTCGTCCCCCGGGGCTCATACAGATATTAACATATGTGGACAGTATGAGATTTGACATATGTATGTATATGGGTGGTGTTGTGTCTATACATACGCATTTATATGTTGAAATTCAAAGATTGGAAGTGTAGCGAAAATTTCTCGTGAATGTATACATGTCAGCAATCAGAGCATTTTTCTATTTTTTCGCTGAATTTTTCTATTTTTTCCTCGCATGCACGTATATACGTGTGGTGGGGTCTGTGTAAAATTATGATAGGTAAAAATTATCAGTTTGTCTGACGATCGCAAAAGCGTGAAACCCAGGGTCACAAACTCACATCAATCCAACCAAATATGTTAGCTCTATCTCTGATATTGAGCGCTTTCTAATAAATACTGTGAATATAATATATAAATAATTATATATATATATATATATATATATATATATATATATATATTAGGTTGGTGCAAAAATAATGTCGCTTTCTCACATAGTAACATATGTGAGAAAACGACATTATTTTTGCTCCAACCTAATATATATATATATATATATATATATATATATATATATATATATATATATATACACACACACTTTTCACATATATTACATATTTATAAGTCTACCATCTGTTCATGCTTTGAATATTGCTAGCGGATTCTAGATAAAATCCAAAGAAGAATCTGCAGTGTTATGGGTCTTGACCTGGCACCTCCGCTTCAGGCATTTCCCCACCGCCGTAATGTAGCTTCCCTGTGCCTTTTCAATAAATACTCTCAAGATAATTGTTCTGATGAACTTTCCTGTTTGGTACATAGACTTTATGAACTTAAGCGCAGAACTAGATTGGCAGCAAAGCGTCATCATTTTACAGTTGAAATGTCTAGATTTAACCGTTATTTTTATGATAATAGTTTCATGTCACGCATTTTTCGCTTGTGGAACTTCCTTTCGGCTTCTTGGTTTCCAGCATTATCGTTTTGCTTTGGGTGAAATGATTTAAAAAGTGGTCCTTTTTGTCTTTGATTTCTTTAAAACTTCTTTGTTCAGTCCAGAAAAGCCTCAGCATCATTCTGTAGAACCCTACTTCTGTTGCCTCAAGTCATTTCTTCATCTCCGAAGATATTGTCTGGAACTGACTAGGTGGACTTACATAACATAGCATTACATTCAACACTTTCTTTCTATGTTTCTATGGAAATATTCCTATTTCTCAAAATTTTGCGTTATTTTTTTTTTACATATTCCGATTCGTCTTATCATTTCATATCAGTCAGTTATGTACCATACGTGATACACGCTTAAGCGATTATGTATCTTTCCATGTATGACTGACGAGGCAGATTTTTCCTGCAGTAGGTTGACATTTCTTTCTGCGGTAGACCAGTTGCCATCCAAGGCTATAGAACCCGGTCTGTCCTGCTATTTACCAATAACTAGCGGCGAGAAGAGGATTTAAACTTTTCCCAAGGTTATTAGCACGTAAGTGAATGTAATGGATTTGATTCCTCAATCCGAGCCGCTATCCATTACTCCACCGTGCCTCCCTTATCATTTCAATGGCGCATTTTCCATCCTTATTTCTTCCTTCGTCCTTGTTTGATTTTGATGTTTCCAATTCGGTGTTCACATCTTGGGCTGTTCCTATTGCTCTATCTTCTTAGAATTGATGCTTAGTCCTTTCTTATCACTTCCCTTTACTACCTTTTGCAGTTTCCTTTCTCATGTTTGCTATCAACAATGTGTCATTTGTATTTATTGTTAAGATTTTGTCAGCTAATTCGGTTTCTAATATTTTACATCCAGCAAATTTTACAGGTGATATCCCAAAAACAATGTACAGATATTTACTAAGAATGTATTCTTCTATTTTCCCTGGTCATTCCGGATACAGGTAATCTAATCAACTCCATAACCTATCAGCCGTAAGCAATTTTATTTCCCTTACTATGCCTCTCATTCTTCCCAGTCTTTATTCTGCTATATTTTATACAAGTTCGTTAGGTGGGTTATTTACCCACTGACTCTTTTGTTTTCAATATGTTCTGTGACTGTCAAATTCTCCAAGGCCTCTTTCCTCATTATATATCCTAGTAATTTTATCTGTCTCTTTATGAATTTAAGTGTAAGTATTTTTTTGTTCTTATTTTCCTTAAAACTTCCTCATTGATTAAATGTTCTAGCTATGGTATTCCCAGTATCCTTCTGTAGAACTACATCAACAAGTCGCTTCTTTATCTGAGAGGAAATTGTCCAGACAGACACAAATCTCGCGGATGAGACCTGTCAGAAAATGAGAAATAAGAGTTATGTCCGAAACGTAAGTTTTTAAAATATAAATGTTTATTATTGTGCAAATAAAGCATTGCATTGTCACCAGGACTAAAATGGTACATTTCAATATAATCACAATCGATATTGATGCATTTTTAATGTTGGTGCATGAGCGAAGAACCCGACGTCAAGATTTGAGTCACTTTTTCGCTTCTGCAACAATGGCATGTATAACCACCTTCCTGATAAACATAATTTAAGGAATACACTTTAATCTTAAAGAGCTAAGGTTGATTCGATAACCTAGAAGAATCCATCATCCCACCAAACAAAAAATATCAAAGTCAGTGAAGATATTGACGGTAACTCTGTTCGGAAATACAAAAGAAAGAAAAAAAAGAAAGTACTTATAGTAGAATTAATGTCAGAGATCCAGAGACGGATATGCAATGTAATTGGCCCTGATCTGGCATCTCGTCTGCAGTCGCTCTCTCACAGACGTGCCGTCGTCTCTCTCTGTCTTTTTTACAAATACTTTCATGGTAATTACTTCGATGAGCTGCTTTCGCTGGTTCCCAGGCTTCATGAATTCAAGCGTCCTATGAGGCTGGCATCTTGCTCTCACCCTTTCACTGTCGAAACTGTTAAATGAAGCCGTCTCTTCTACTCCAATAGCTTCATATCTCGCACATCTCGCCTGTGGAATCCCCTTTCCTTTTCCTGATTCTCTGATAGCTATAATCTCCAACTATTCAAATGTAATGTCAGTAGACATCTCCAGTTGCCTTGATCTATCCACTCTCCTTCTCTTCATCCTTTCCTCTATCACTCCTATCTGCTCTCGCTCCAAATCATATGTAACCCCTTCCGTGCTTGTGGCTTCCAACCTTGCTTGGGGTGAAATGATTATAAAATAAATGTAAAAAAGATACTATGAAATACTGAACAGATCGAGGGAAGTTATTTGTTGAGAGATTGGGTTGTTTTCAGAAGAGACTCACTCTACTGCAGAGCAACGCCACTTCCAATATAGCAGGATTGACAAAAAGCTCTAACGATATGGTTTGAATGTTTTATCGCATTCAACATATAGCTCTGACTTGCCTCTTTCAGAACCGCTGTTTTGGAAAATCGAATCCCGCGAGGATGTTTTCCCGAACGCTAGATTGTTAACTTTTCAGGTCAAGGGTTAATCATTATCTATCCACCAAATCTTCATAATCTTCCTACTTCCTACATTTACATTCGTATTACTTATCTCATTCATTATCTCTCTACATTGAGTGTATCTTGAGCGTTCTATGGAGTGAACATTACTGGAAAAGAATTATCACTTTAGATGCTTATTTGGGAAATATTTCCAGACAGATAACGTTGTTTTTACTGTTGTTTGACCCCCACATTCTTCGAGAAGAAATCAATCGAAAAGAATGTACTGAGATAACACGTGCATCAATCTCAATGACGGCAACGTAAAAAAAAAAATAGCGCCCTCATTCTGGTAATATGATGACAATGATTTACTTGTATAGACATAAACGTTTTGGATTATTTTTTTTATCCTTTCTATTGTTTCTCATTTTCTAGCAAATATCGTCCGCGAGACTTAAGTCAGTTCTTGAAGTTGTATAAAGAAATCGAAGTTCGAAGTCAGTTGGTGTTTGCACAAAGTTAATAGTAAAAAGAAACTTTCAAATTAAGATACGATTTTTTCCCTTCTAATACCTGCGCGTGCATCTAAAGAGTGGAAGAAAGATGGCGTAGGATAATGTTTGATTCCTTGTTAATTAAGATTCCTGACATTCATGAAAAAAAAAGAAAATTCAGATTTCAGCAGAAGGTAACAAGCCCTCTAGAGCATCGTTAATCTAAGAAATGCAAATGTTACGACATTTACAAGCACGAATATCTACTGATATTATAATGCTATATTTATTATTCTTGCAACTTTTAATACATCCGCCATTATCTTTCTGCATCAATCACTTCTTCTATTTTAATAAGATTACTTTTCTTACTACAAGTACGAATATTATTACGAAACATTTTGAAGTATACTTCAATAGATTGTTCAACGAAACAGGAAAAACGCACCGTGTACTTATCTTTTCAAAAACAACTTTGCTTTCTCTACTAGTTAAGATCCTTGTAACAAAAAGGTTATTAGGGTTAGCGAGAAATAACACTGTTTTCTTTTAACAAAGCAAATATTTAAAAAAAATATTTTTCTAGTCAAATAATTGACATTTTTTGAACGTATCTGCCAATCTTGAAACGATGTTTTCAATTCCTTCTTTGGAAATTGTCCCAAACGCAACTGGGTTAACTAACCCAGCTATTTTCGAAACTTTTCTAATACTACAATTGACCCAGTACAGGGATCTAGACACACTCAAGGTAGATAGTTACCGTAAAAATGGTAATGATGAATGAGTCGTGTGATATGAATAACAGAGAAGGTGGTGAGAAATACCTGGCAACATTAGTGTTTCAAAAACGTATAGCTAGCAACATTATTTTTTCCAAAAAACCTATAGCTGGCAACATTATTGTTTCAAAAACGTATAGCTGGCAAAATTATTGCCTCAAAAACGTATAGCTCGCAACATTATTTTTCCGAAAACATTATCTGAAGCCTTGTTGTTGGACGTAGTTTATCGTCATACCCAGGACGCGGACGTAGTTTATCGTCATACCCAGGTCGCGGATGTAGTTTATCGTCATACCCAGGATGCGGATGTAGTTTATCGTCATGCCCATGACGCGGACGTAGTTTATCGTCATACCCAGAACGCTTAACAATTTGAGGATAAGGAGGAATAATTACGATTGACGTTTAACTTGAAGAGTCTAAGACTGTCGTATCCAGGAGGGCATCCACGTGGGAGCTTGTTCCACAGTGTGACAGTTCTTTGGAAAAATATCTGATAAATGAGAATGTTTTAACTCCC
This sequence comes from Acanthosepion lycidas, assembly GCA_963932145.1. NCBI lineage: Eukaryota > Metazoa > Mollusca > Cephalopoda > Sepiida > Sepiidae > Acanthosepion > Acanthosepion lycidas. Next base: position 102,051,577 of record OZ010573.1, on the reverse strand, counting down.
TAAAAGTAGCATGTCATGTTCTAGCAATAAATGTCTGAACTGGGCGGAAGATTGATTAGTTTTCTACGTTTTATTAACCCTTTGCAGGTGATTTTCAACCAGAAAATATTTTTTAGATTGTAAATATTTTTTGGAGATAATAATGGTTTAGAGATACAAATCTTACTAATTAACCCATAGGTGGGGGAGAAAAAGTAAATTCATATATTTCCGAACGGTATTTGCACGTAATGAATATAATGAACCCAACGGGAATTGAAATTCGCTTCTTCGATTAAAAAATTGCATGACATTATCCATTACACCACCCGAACACCCAAATTTACAGCACCTGGTATTCATAAGCGGTCACCTATCTATGTACTCACCAGGGGCGACGTTTCTTACCTTCAGAGATCGTACGGTAACCGGTGTTCCAACGTGATGTGGCCGTAATCCTGAACTGATGTAAGTAAAGAGTGGAAAAGTTCTGACTGTTGCTATAACACATAATTCGGAAAGAGGGCTTGGAGAATTTGAAACTCACAGGACATATGGATGTCAAAAGGTAACAGAAGAAAACAGCGAGTAAGCTACCTAAAGAGATTGTTTAAATGGATGCCAAAACAATGAGCGGGATCGCTGGTGAAATGACAATATACTAATATCTACAAAAGAAAGAAAGTTGTGGAGAGCAGTGATCACCCACGTCCTGGAGCGAATAGAAGAAGAAAAATATTGTAGAGAGTTGTGTTCTTACTAAGTGTATTATCCTCTCTAATCTCAGGGGATATCAGATGTTTGCTCAAGAGTAATGGTCCACTAGATTGTCTGACAGTTTGGCTCCTTTTATCAAAAGAAGCCAAGACAAAGAAATATATATTTTAATTAATGATCACTGCTTTTATTACAAGAACTGATACTACTACAATCAAGGCATTGACGTTTACAATAGTCGAATGCAAACTGCCGTAGCTCTTCCTCTTGTAGAACCATTATTCTTCAAAAGAGCACAGCTTTCAGAACTATAAAGCCAGAAAATAATTACAGAGTGTGTAATACAGCTGTTCTTCACATATTTTGCGACCATAAGTGAGTTGCATCTTGACTTGTGAGCTGCATCATTTGTGTCTCCCATTAAGGCTACTTGAAAACCGACTCCTACGACTCCCATGCACAGTAAAACGGACGGAGGTGCGTGAGCGCGCGCAGGCGAATAGCCAGCTGATTCCAATCCACCCACCCGACTCTAGTGCATGAAAGTGCATGCATGTGAGTCACGTGGAAGAATGCTCCATTATGCGTCACTAACGCCACCTGCAGGCAAAATGCAGAACTCGTTCCAAGTTATCAACAGTACTAAATTAGCGCATTATTTGTTTTATGCAATATTCTCGAACGCACGCGCGCACATTCAGTTAGGTACACACATGCATATGCAGACGAAGGAAGTGGATAGGAAGGATTCTTTCTAACAACAACAAAACAAAAACAAAAAAAAAAAAAAAAGAAGCTCAGTAGTGCAAATATTAACGGTTACATCAAATTAAGTATTGTTTTTTTTAATCATTTCTTCCCCCAGTCTAGGCGATAATGCTACTAGGACACGGGCTTACTGGGAGTAAAAGAGAATGAGTAAACTTTAGTGAAGGAAGATAAGGAAAGGACAATTAGGGAACAGGATTTAAGGAGACAAAAGATGGCGATTGGCGTTGCATTTACACATATGTACGCTGTTATATTTATTAAACTTCTATGCGAAAAGCTTATACATCGTTATTTATCGACAGTTAAGTCAAATCGTAGCCTATGTGAAACAGTTGCTCATAATAGATTATTACCTAGTTGAGTAATTTATCAAGAACTTCCTCATATTATCTGTAATATTTTGCTCTCCATAATCTATCTTACATCTCTATAAATCTACCATTCGTCTATGATTTATAATATTGCTGCCACATATGGCGACCAAAAGTCACCCTCCAACGACCCACTGTGGGACAGGATCAGACAAGCCCCAATCGAGATTGACATCAAGGAACGGAAATGGGAATGGATCGGCCACACACTCCACAAGCCAGCTTCTAGTGTCATCAGACAGGCCCCTGACTGGAATCCACAAGGCAAGCGAAAAGTAGGTCGACCAAAACAGACTTGGCGCAGAAGTGTTGACGCAGAGGTGAAGGCAGCCGGCACGATATGGGCCGAGCTGAAGAAGATAATAAATAATGACCTTTCATCTTTAACAGTGCTGTAAACTCTCTACTTTCCATCGCCTGTTGCAATTTATTTAAAAACCTGAAAGTATTTACGTTTAGCTTACATAATAGTGAATAATTATACTAAGCTGGTGCAAATTATTTTAGATGCTTAATTTGCAGATAGTTACTATCTTCCGTGCTGTGTAACGTTAATTATACCAAAATAATCCCTTTATTTAATCGCTGTTAATCTCAAATAGTCTACTCATTCACCGATAATTCCCTAACAGGAAATCTTGTAATCCACTTTTAACATGCTTGAGTATTCGCATTCACTCTCTTCTATGCTCTGTCTTTTCAGGACGTGAGTTTTCATGGTACTCCACAACTTTCTATCTGTTGTAGCTATCTATAAAGTTACCAGACTTAAATTCTATATGTCGTCTACCTTCATGACATGGGTAATCGTGGTTCTCCACGGCTTCCTGTCCTTTGTAAAAAGAGTTAAGTTTGTATTTTACTATATTTCCTAATGCCTCTACTGGCAACAATTTACACAAGATTGTTAGGTGGCGTATAGGTTGATGTTCTTTATCCCTCTTGCCTCCAATACAATTGATCCAGCGAGACAAGCTTGCTAAGCATTACACCACGTCGACGTGCCCCTCCTCCAACCTGGTTATGAGTTAATTAATAAGGTTTGTATCAATAAATAGTTATTATCTCGAATAATCTCTTTTACAATGTAAATATTGATAAACGGGTTGATAAACCGTAAAAAACAATCAATCACAGCAGATACTGAAGACAAAGGGTGGGGTGAAACAAAAAGTGATCTACGTAACGTGCTTGTGTCAATGGCTAGCAGAACAGACTGAAAATCTTGGGATAAACATTGATTAGAGTTATAAAGTATAGGAAGTTGTGGAGAGTCATGGCCTCTCGCATCCTTAGGCGAAACAGCACAGAAAAAGAAGAAACAAAAACACACCAATATTAATGAAAACGAAGCCGATACTAAGATTCGGATGTGAATAAAACTTGATGTTCAAAATGATAGAAAAGAACAGTAAAGCATTTGAAACTATCGTAGTAAAATTATCTTAATAGTTATAAAGTAGGTATTTTCATCGCTTAACTCAGAAATGACAGTAATTGGCGTTTGGGTTGGCTTGTGGGAATATCAGCAATTGGCCATTAAATGTGTTTGCTCATTTAACGTCAGTAAATGCTGAGTGGGACACTAATCTTCCTAATTATCTTTTATCAAGCTATCTATCTATTCACGTTTAGTTACCATGCAAGACTTTGCTGGAACGGCTCTGAGATCTTTACAATGACTGAACAATTCAAGGGTTGTGTTTGCACTAAATTTTGCATGAAGCTCAGTAAATTTCTTACTGTGTCCCTGGAAATATTACTTCAGGCTTTTTTGGCCGACATTCTTCCAGTCGAACACAGTGGTTGCTTCAAGATGATGACCGTACAAAACGGGAGATCATCAGGAAAACAGAAGAAAATGTGTGGAAATCATTTCCTGTAAGGGGTGTCACTGAAAAATCCATAAGACATCTCATATGATGTGATCAGTTTTGGAATCTGTCAGGAAAAATTCACCGTCGAAATTACCTGTTTACATTCGCAAGAGGGTTATTTCGAAATGGGTGATGTCCAAATTTAAATAATATACAGAGTCTATCAAAAATACTGTTACAAACTTTAAAGAAAGTTTGCGGTAGAATCTGAAACCCGCCTCTAAAGTTTGTAAAAGTATTTTTGGATTGTATCTTGGATAGCACATTTAAGAGCGTCTACCATAAACTTTAAACTTAATAACTGAAAAACGAAGGTTTTACGGGTATATCATTATATGGACTTTTCTTGTTTTTATGTGAGCAACCCGCCTCCAAAATTTATAAAAGTATTACTGATGCACCCTGTATACTATTCACGTACTTTTTTTTGTTTGACCTTTTCGATAGTTCCTAGTGCATCCTTTAGTCTTGGAGATTAGCTTATATACTCGCGTAGACCTAATTTTGAAGCTAATTTGACTACAATAATCAATATGTATTTTGGTCAACGGCGTAGCGAGGGCCAGCAGTATGTACGCTAATTTTATATCACGTGTATGATGAGACCCCCTAAAAATTAGCTTCAAAATTAGGTCTTCAAAAGTCGCAAGATACGCGAGTATATACAACATATTCGGGATTATGTTATTTATTTTTGAGACTACAAAGTTGACCATTAATTTACGGTAATCGGTATTTATATTGATTTTAAGATCGTGGCTCTCCACAACGTCCTTTCTCTTCGGCTCTAAATAACTTTACCATCCCGCCTTGTCACCCCTCTAACATCTATTCATATAAACGCATCAGATAAAGTTGTCCGTTGTACCCTCCATCTCTCTATTCGTCCTCTGAATATTGAGTTTTCCAAGCCGACCTTCTTTATAATATGTGCCAGAACATTCAACTGACTTTTTGAGCTTGTTGCACACGTATTCTGTTCAAGGAAATTATCAGTACAAATCTGTAGAACTAAAGTTTAGCGAATTCTGAACGATACTTTTCAAGATGTTTACGTTTTACAGCACTTCAAACAAAAGTTTTGGAAGGAAGCTCCTCCTATCTATAAAAAAAACAATAACAGTTAATATGCCCATTTTCCTGAAAAATGTTTTAATAGAAATATTTTATTAATTTCAACCGAAAGTAGCACTGGCTGCTCAGTCAATGATACCAAATGTTTCCTTATAAGGAAACGGCTAATATTACTATTGTCATGGCTGTTATTTGGCAATTTAATAAGCGTAGCTTAGAGGTGGCACTAGGCCGAAAGTATGAATCATCCAGTTGGGTTTGGTTTGGTTTGATTTGGTTTATTTTGTTTTACGGTATATCAACCTCAATGGGTCATTTAATGCCGACAACTTTTTTTTTTCGTGGTAATATTTTTGTTTTGTCAAAAATCTATTTTTGTTAATATTGTTTTCCTCAAAAATGTATAGCTGGTAATATTATTTTTCTAAAAATTTATAGCTGGTAATATTATTTTTTCAAAAACGTATTGCTGGTAATATTTTATAATGCTTTTTAACTCAGTTTCAGTGTTAACTATTAGCTGGGACCCTAACAGCTGCTACCACCTCGGGTCAGGGTGGACCTGGGAACGCCAGCAATTAAGAAGTGGTTTCACGCTCCTCAAAACCTCCTAATTAGAGGCCTTGCTGTTGGACCTAGTTTATCGTCATATCCAGAAAGCGGATGTAGTTTATCATCATACCTAGGACGCTCATCTAGTTGGGATCGAATTTACTACTCAGTCGTAATTAATCTAGCGAGACAAGCTTCCTACGGGGCCTACAGCCATCAAATCATTGCGGGTTCACTGTAAAAGAAAAGTAAGGCAGAAAGCCGAATAAAGGAAGGAGAAAAGAAAGACAGAAAGACAGAAAGCCGAATAAAGGAAGAAATAAAGAATGCAAAGTAAAATGAAAGAAAAAAAAATACGCTTAATATGATAAATAAATAAATACACCTGTGTAAGGAAGGAAAATTTTGAAATAAACACATAATAAATAAAGGAAAGAAATAAAGAAAGAAATGCAGACAGAAAGAACGCAGAATAAATAAATAAAGAAAGGAAGCCGAAAAAATAAATAAAAATAACTGTAAAGAAATAAATGAAAAAAAAGGACAAATTTTATGAAGACAAAATTAAGAAAAACCTGGTAAAGAAAGGAAGGCGAAAAAAGAAAGAAAGAAAGAAAGAAGAAATAAACAAAGAAAAAAAGAACAAATTTTATGAAGGCAGAAATTTAAAAAAAACCTGGTAAAGAAAGGAAGGCGAAAAAAGAAAGAAAGAAAGAAAGAAGAAATAAACAAAGAAAAAAGAACAAATTTTATGAAGGCAAAAATTTAAAAAAAACGTGTAAAGAAAGGAAGACGAATAAAGAAAGAAATAAAGTAAGAGAAAATAAACAAAGAAAAAAATGAAAAATTCTATGAAAAAATATATAATGAAACTCTAGTAAAGAAATAAAGCCGAAAAAGAAAGAAAGAACAAATTGTATGAAGGAATAAAGAATAAAACTCTACTAAAGAAAGGAAACCAAAAAATAAAAGAGAGAAAGATAGAAAGAAGAAAAAATGTATGAAAGAAAAGAGAAAACGACTAAAAAAAGATAGGGAAAAAAATGAAAAGAAAGCGCAAACGCGATAGACACGAAGAAGGGTTGGATTTAGTTGTCTTTGTGATTAACAGGAAAGTTGCTAATTTGACGAGAGAAAGGCTAGAAAAAATGGGAAGACGACACAGGGTTGAAAGACCATTGAAAAGGCGTATAAGGAATGTGATATATTTTCTTGTTTTCGCAAGGCTTTATGTCTTACAGATTTTGTGTTTTTATCTATTGTTTCATCAGTCGTGTTGCATGTTGGCACCCACTGGCGTGGTTGACCATGCGTTTGCTTTGGGTACATACTTGAGCGCGCAGGATACTTTTTTTCTTTGCGGGTCGATTACAAAGAGACAATAACAGAAATCACTATTGTAAAATGTACGATTACCAAAAAGCGAATAACGTTTTTTTTTTTTTTTTTTTGTTTTTTAACAGGTACAGACAAATAAAGGAATGTAAATATAGCCCGTCGATCCGTGATAGAATTATTACAATCTTTGTCGCTGCTAACAGAGATACAGTTACAGTTGCCCACCTCTTTTAGAAGGCAGTTAATCTTTGGTCGTCTCGTTATAACGGCTCACCATGCATCTGTTTTGTAGACGGAAGACATTCTTTCTAAGTGAGGTTAGGTTGCAATTAAAATATGTTAGAGAGAGAGAGAGAGAGAGACTGACAGAGAGAGAGAGAGACAGACAGAGAGAGAAAGAGAGAGAGACAGAGAGAGAAAGAGACACAGAGAGAAAGAGACACAGAGAGAAAGAGACAGACAGAGAGAGAGACAGAGAGAGAGAGAGAAAGACACAGAGAGAGAAAGACAGAGAGAGAGAGAGAGACAGAGAAAGACACAGAGAGAGAGACAGAGAGAGAGAGACGGAGAGAGACAGAGAAAGAGAGAGAGACATCAGACAGACAGAGAAAGAGAGAGAGAAAGAAGCAATCAAATCCGTTGATGGCATCTGTTCGAAACCTAATTAAACTACAGTGATAAAGGTTAATGTAAATTTTGTTTAGCGTAAAAGAAAAACATGCCCTCGTAAAGGTAGTAAAATATGATTGGCATCTGACGAACTAATGACTAATTAAAAATTTTGTCAACTGTCTTCTGTCGTGTTTCCTGTTTTCGCTTGTTGCACATGTCACACGATCTTGAGTTTTTTTGTAGATATACAGCATTAACATGAATGCATATCGCCAAAAATGCCTGATATATCGAGTTTCATTGCATTGATATAGTTTACTCGGTATTACGACCTGAATACTTCCTCTAGTTAACAATTTCATGTACTTTAAGTATTTTGTTAGAAACAAAGAAAAAGAGTGCTGAACAACTCTTTAATATCAATGCGGGGAATGAATGCTAAACAATTTTCTCACAGATGAAGAGGAAACTGGTTTGGGTTCCACAGAAGGATGCTGAAAATGTCATGGACGGAACATTTAAGCAATGAGGAAGTTTTAAGGAAAAAAAAAATAAGCGAACACTTATACTTAAGATAAGAAAAAGACTTAAAAATTCTGGGACGTAGGAAAGAGGACGTGGAGAATTTAACACCCACATGATATATTGAAGGTAAACTACGGTAGAAGGTAATATCAAGTAAGCTAAGGAGTTTCTGTCAATGGATGATAGAGCAAAGTTTAAGGCTAAAAGGGACAGGAAGTTGTGGGGAGCTATGATAATCCATGTCCTGAAGGGACACGACACCCAAAAGAAGCGTCTTATTTTACTTATTTTATAAATTAAATGAATATATGAAAAATAGTTTATTTTTGTCATAGTTAAGTACTATCTATTTTTCAGGCATTGTTGCATATATTTGAACATGCACCTCATACATAAGCGAGGAGTACGCTACAAATATCTGTATATAACCAGGTAGAGTGCGAACTCGTTACATCTCGCTTCTTGTGAATATTACGTGCACCGATAATAAATTCTGGTAGGGTCTCCAGATATGATATCCTCGTTGTAGAGGTTGAATAAATCTGGAAAGAAGACACATCATTGTCTTACGTCCAATTCTGTTTTTGTGTGGGTTCTTAATTCATTTGCTATCTGTATGTAGGTGGTTTGATTCTATGTTCTCGATGAGTCTAATATCCTTTTCAAATAGATCTAGTTTTCCTAATAATTCAGATAGATCCTTGTGCTGTATTTTATCAAGTGCTTTGCCGTAATCTTTACAGTATAAGTGCATGTCATCTGCATTTGTACCATTCACTCTGATATCAGTTTAGTCATAAATATAGTAATTCTTGTTCCAGTGTCCTTGATAAAAACCACACTGTTTTTGTTTTATTCCCGGTCTAATTCTGCTTCGTGCTCTATTCATACGTACACTTTAAAGTTAATAACTTAATGACACCGTGCCGATGGCAGACATAAAAAAGAGAATACAGGATCTCCTAGACAGGACAGTAAAGGAAAGACAGAAATAACTGACTATCAGCTGCAAAAAGACAGAAAATATCGTCATCAGTAAGGGGAAAAAAAGCCCAAGATGCAAGCAACAAATTGGAAATGCCAACATCAAACAAATTTTTGTGTCCCCTCAGTGCTCAGGTGATCACGGCTCTCCACAATTTCCTGTCTTTGTAGCTCTTAATAAATTTTATTTTCTCCCAAACCCTGTTCCGCCACCCATTTAGTCAAGATCATTAAGTATGTTTGTCTATATTTCTGAGATGAGGTATTATGTACACTATTTACATTATTTGGACTATTGTCCTCATCTTTGTTGCCATATTTATTACAACGTTTCGGACGTTGTACGCTCAGGGCTTCTTCAGATGGTTGGAATGTTGAACTGAACCTTTTATTTCGCTCACTGGTGTAGACTGTTCTAGTTCCACGTGCCATGTTTAATGGATGTCAGTTATCTCCTGTTAATTCCCCTCTCCAAGTTATCCACTGCCTTAACCGGGTATTGAACTCACACCATTTGGGTCCTGTCACTGGATCTAACCAACGCCTTTGTCCACTGTGCCATGTGTCCTTGAGGGTTCAGTTCAACATTCCAACCACTTGAAGAAGACCGGAGCATACAACGGCCGAAACGTTGTAATAAATATGGCGACAAAGGTGAAGACTAATAATGTAAATAGTGCACTAAGTTTGTTATACTTTGTTTTCCTCTGTCATTCTTGCCTTCAGTATGTCCTGTGGGTATCAGATTTACCAAGCCCTTTTTCCTCATTATGTGCCCTAGAAATTTCAACTGTGTCTTCCAGTATCTTCCCCAAAATCTCCTTATTGTTTCCAAATTTCTCTAGAACTTTGTCGCTTCTCACAGATTCAGTTCATGGTATTCTCAGCACCTTTCTGTAGAACCACATTTCTGTTGCTTCAAGTCCTTTCTTCATCTTTGAGGAGATTGTCGAGTATTCACTGCTATATTACATAACAGTTCAGAAATTTTCAATATCTGGAAAGAAAATGGAATATGCGACAAGTTAGCAGAAGATGGAAAATGTGACAGTGAAATCCGAACACGCATTGGATTAGCGGAAGATGAATTCTAAAAGAAGTACTAAGAAACAGGAAAAAATCATTGAAAAAAAAAAAAAAAAGGAAAAGATACGCGATAGCCATCCTCTTATACTACAGGGAATTCTGGACAATTTCCTCACAGATGAATAGATAACTGGAGGCAGCAGAAAGGTGGACCTGCAGAAGGATAGATGATTCCATGGACGAAGCGAGCAATCAACAAGGAAGTTTTAAAGAAAATCTTAACAAAAAGAACACTTATACCCCAAATCAGAAAGAGACAACTGAGATTTTTTGGACATATATTGATGAAAGAGGACTTGGAAAACTTAACCCTCACGGAGGAATATTGAGGGCAATACTGATAGGGGAAGGCAGCGAACCACCTACATTACGAGGTTGTGTGAATGGCTGGCAGAATTTGGAGCGGTAGGCTTTACAAAGATAGAAACACCGGGATAGGATGTTTTGGAGAGTCATAATCGCCGAGGCAAACTGTCACAACCATACCACGCCATACAACCATAACACGCCATACCACTTACATAGTAGCAAACCACCCACATTCCCCCCCGTATTCGATCGGCAAGTAATAAGTACCACTCAAGCAGCTTCTTACCACGAACCATTGCTTTATGGAATCGCCTCCCAACAGGTTGTTTCCTCGATCACTACACTCTTAACTTGTTCAAGGCGACGGTTAATCGGTATCCCCATCATATATACGCACAAATGGCCTTCTAACGTAACCCCTCATTCGAGTGCACCCCCGGGCCTTGTAATCCTCACTGTAAAATAAAAAGATATAATTGAAAATAAATATTGTACTTTATTTTTTAAACATAAATTTCATATACGTATACAGAAAGTATTCATTACTCAAGCTAATATATTATAAGATACATATAAGAACACACTCCACACAAATGCTCATATATATATATATATATATATATATATATATATATATATATATATATATATATATATATATATATATTATTACGAATATCGTTATTTTTTACTGTTTCGATAGATATATCATTTCTTTTATTTTCTTTAACCGTCTCCGAGCCCTTGTGGACGACTAATTATACTTCACTTTTCAACCTCTCTCACACAGGCGAGATGTGGCAAGTCTCTCGATGCATTACCGCTACTTCTATGGAAAGTTCTCAGACGAACTTCATTCCCTGGTCCCGCCAAGTCAAATCGCCACAAACAGTACACGCCATGCCACTTACATAGTAGCAAACCAACCACCTTTCCTCCGTATTCAATCGGTGAGTAATAAGTTCCACTCGAACAGCTTCTTCCCGCGAACCACTACCTTGTGAAACCGACTCCCAACAAACAGGATGTTTCTTCGATCACTCCAATCTCAACTTGTTGAAGGTTAGGTTTAACCGTTATCTTTCACTCCTTTACACACAAATGACCTCCAAACGTAACAATCTACCTAGAGAGGCTCACTGTCAAAAAAATGTCTTGAAGGGGCGTGGGACAGAAACATCTGTTTGCAACCTCGTATCAGATAAGTAAAAGTGAATTTTTATACTATTGTTCACCGAACACAACACCAAAGGACCACTCACTGTAGAAACTTACTGTATGTGGTTGTTGTAATGGTGGATAAGGAGGGGGGTGTTTAAGAAATGCATATTATGATGATATGTAAGATAGATATTGACTGAACCTAGTCTTGCAGTGGTCAAAATTGATGGGTAATCATCCTCTCGGGGGTCTGTTCCAAAAGTTAAAAGTTCTAAAAGGTGTCTGCTTAGGAGAAATAATAGTCAATATAATAAACTTTCTTGTTTTGTTTGTTTCTCAATAATATATATATATATATATATATATATATATATATATGCGCGCGAGTGTGTGTTGTGTGTGTCTGTGTGCGTGTTTGTCTACGTTTGTAAATTCAGATGTGACTAAAAATATATCTGTAATAAAACAATATGAATAACGACAAAAGGAAAATTTAGCCGATGATGGACTTCATCAAGGCAAATGTAAAGATTTTATTTGGAATCAAATACTTATGCAGACAATTAAAAATATTACTTTTTCAGAGTTTTTAGAAGTTAAGAAAGGCTAACAGAGGACATTTTGACAAGAGTAAAAAATAATCATAAAATGCTTTTTATTCTTTTTGTTATAATAAAATTCCTAATAAAAATCATGTCTCACTTCGTTTCTAAACATGTATAATGATATTGTCTTATTTAAAGTACAAAACAAATACTGTGGTGTCCAATTTAAAAATTACCAGGGGTGGCCTCAAACTTTTAAAGTGTAGTGTACATATATATATATATATATATATATATATATATATATATATATATATATATATATATGCATTAATGTTGGGTTGTCCCTTGTGGTAATTTAACTCCCAGTGATGAGTCAGGGATGCATTTGTACTCGAGCACGTCCAAACATGTTACAACTTCACAATCTTCAGGCGCAGAAATTAGCCGAGTTGTACGTCTTCATGTTATACTGTTGGTAGAAAATGAGAAAAAAAGAATTTAGAGTAGCGGTTACTATCCAGTTTTGTGTGAAGAATGTTAAAAGTGTGAGTAAGACGTTAGCCATATTTTACATAGTTCATACAAAATGTGCTATGGAGAAATCAAATGTTATTGAGTGATACAGGCAGTTCAAGGAAGTTCTCAAAGACGTGCGCGATGACGTGCGAATTGGGCAGACGAAAAGACAGATAGAAACTTGAACAAATCGCGTACCTTGTGTTGCGTTTTGTGTCGTCTTTGGATTAGATTCTTCAAACCAGCAACTCTGCATAACAGACTGAATCAACGGCGGACAATTTCATTTTTACTTGCTTTATTACATAAGGGATATTAGTTTTTGCAGGAAGCGAGTCTGTGTGTGTGTGTGTGTGTGAGAGAGAGAGAGAGAGAGAGAGAGAGAGAGAGAGAGAGAAGACGGAATTCAGCCGGTTGATATCTACCCATCACCAGACGCTGACTTGTCACACTAAGGAATCAGGGTGCGGCGAGACATCTTGAACATAATTCTTGCAGACGTACTAACTGTATACGCGCGATTTTTGGTCTGTTATCAAAACTTAAACGAAGACAATCAATCACTGTCAGAATTCCATGCCCACTTTTTTCAAATCATCCCGCTAAGTTCGTGTCGTCAGAGCTCTGACCAGTAGTTTGCCATTCTGGGTCAGCCTATGCATTCTGTAACAGTTGTTGCGCTGAGAGCAAATATTAAGTGTGCGACAGAAAGAACTTAAGAACTTAATACGAATAAGGAAACAGTGCTGTTGATTCTAACAGAGAATTTAACGATGAGAAAATATAACGTTTGAAGTTTTTTGACTTGGATAATGAACAGGAGAATATTTATTTCCATAAAGAAAATATAACCGCAATGTTTCAAACGAAAAGTGTACTTTGAATTTTGTTAAACGAGATATTTTACTCATTGTATAAAGGTTAATTTTTAAAATTGTTTTTTAATCATTTAACCCGAAATAAGGCGATAATGCCACTAGGACTCGGGGTGGGGGTTTAAAGGTAGTGAAAGAGAATGAGTATACTTTAAAGAGGAGCAGAAAGGACAATAAAGGGACATGATTCAAGAAGACGGAAGATGACGATTGGCGTTGCATGTAAATGTTTGAAGATTATAGGTGCCAGGGAAGCAAGAAATTTGGACCGTGTACCACAGGCGAGAAGTGCAATAAAGGATAATATTAGAATTGAACAGACGATTACATCTAACTAGTTCAGCAGTAAAACAATGGTAGCTTGTTGCCCATCCAGTTGCAAGCTTAGTGCAGTCGAGTCACCATAGCGGAAAGCTAATCAGAACGACTGCCATGAAAATATTTGTAGAAAAGACAGAATTCGAACCAGTTTCAACTTTTTTGCTATTCAATTTTATCACATTACGAGACGTCACAAGCCTCTCACCGCTCTATCGCTATTTCCAGAGTGAGCATTAAGATGAACTACAATCCTTAGTTCCACCACTCCAAGACAATTAAGACGCGCCATGCGACGCACATTGTAGAAAACCATCTTTATTCCCTTCATATACTTCTGGTGAGATGTAAGTTACACTCAAGCAGCTTCTTCCCATGAATCGTTGCCTTGTGGAACCGACTCCTATGAAGCTACTTCCCTGATCACCATAATCTTAACCGGTTCAAGCCTAGAGTTAACCGTTTTCTTTCGCACATATCCGCTGTGCCTCTTACTCTGTATACCAAGACTGGCTCTAGTGCCTTGTACAGGATGAACACCACTCTAAAACCAAAAACTCCTCTTAATAGAACAATCGATTATATTACTAAGTCATTTTTGTTAACCGCATAAAACAAGATAATTTTTTTTTAAGTTAGCAAATTCTAGGGAAACAATGGCTTACTGACATATGTTGAAACTCCGGCTTTCGAACGATCATCGAAGGTAAACAACGCCCAGTCTGGTCAGTACCTAGATGCGTGACCGCTTGGTGCTATAAGCTTGGATATACAGGTGGTGTAATGGATAACGTCACTAAATTGAAAATCGGAGGACCGAGTTCCAATTTAAGTCTGTTTCACTTACGTGCAAATGCCTTTAAGAAAGGTATGAATCACTCCTTCCCCTATCTATGGGTTAATCAGTTAATCAGCAAATTATTCTCTCCCCCCAAATTCTCGGAATCTCAAAATATTTTATAATTTTAAATAATCTGCAAAGAGTCGATAATCCGTAAAAGACATATCTATCAAACTGGAGAACAAATAGAGAAAACAGAGACAAAAAGGAAATATATTGTAAAATTGTGGATGTAGCCAGTCTTATTATTCCACTGAACAAACAAGGTGAATACTACGTATAAAAATATCTCCCAATTATTCTTTGTGTGTGTGTGTGTGTGTGTGTGAGAGAGAGTGTTATAGTGAAACGCACCTATTCTATAGTTAATAGACTCTCACACCTATAATAAGCAGGAGTAGTAAGAGTAACGAGGGAGTCGCGCAGTGAGTGGGTCAGTCAGTCGATGCCGGACGACCGTTAGTCGGATACTAAAGTATCAGCGACCACAACTAGATTTTGCTGCATCATTACCTATTATATTAAGTTCCTAACGTTTTTATACGTCGAACCTATTTTAGGACCGACTTAGTACAAATACAAGCCTCCAAAGTGAAATCTCTCCATAACTCACTTGATCTCATCCTCGTCGCCAAGTAAGTTATGGAGTGGTTTCACAGTGGAGGCTGGTATTTGTACTAAGTCGGTCCTAAAATAGGCTCGACGTATAAAAACGTTAGGAACTTGATATAATAGGTAATGACGCAGAGAAATCTAGTTGTGGTCGCTGATACTTCCGTATCCGACTAACGGTCGTCCGGCATCGACTGACTGACCGAACACCCTGAGCGACTCCTACTACTCCTACTTATTATAGGTGGGAGTGTCTATTAAGAATAGAAATGTTCCACTATAACAGTGTGTGTGTGTGTGTGTGTGAGAGAGAGAGAGAGAGAGAGAGAGAGAGAGAGATCCAATATTTTTAACCCGAATCGATACAGAGGAAAAATAAGGAAATACGTGGATTAAAAGCTTACTGTGGTCAATATATCAGTGTTCCTCTGTCATTTCTCTGATCTCTGGGAGGGTCTATTCAAATAAAAAGGGTTCTCTCAGTCTTAATTTAGCCTCTCATTGATCAGTGGTCACAGCCAAAGGCTTCACTTGCTCAAAGCCATTTTAACGATTACTCTTAGAAAGCGGTTGTATACAACTGACAGTTTAGATATTTCTGAACGGATTTGGTGCCATACTTGACACCCATATTAAAAATTCTCGATCTGACAAAGCTATTTAAGAACATGACTAGTTTTCAGGTTAAAGTTTTAATTTTGTCACAATTTACGATGTTAGGTGAAATTACATCTAGCGCAGCTTATCCTATGTTCAATTCCATTTCCTCTATACTAAATTTGATTTAACTGATCCATACGCCTACGTATCTGAAGTATTTAGTATTTACTAATTTCACATGAATCTTATCAACAAGATCAGATTCATCGATAACGTCTTGAAATGGGGCCACATCTGGATTATGAATCACGAATGTTAAATATGGAAGAAGTAATACTAAACAGAAAACTTACAAAACCATCAGAACCACAAAGGAAAATAATGTATAATCAAAAACTAACCACATTATGTTATCTAAAAACACCTGACTAATAAACTTGTGATAAATTTAGCTAATATCAAAAGTCTACCTGTTTATCAAAATTATCACAGAACCTTCTAAAACAATTAAAAGTTTAATCAAAACAAAACAAAACAAAAAAAAACAAACTACGATTACATCAGAAACGGGATTACAACAAATAAGATGTAAACAATAACTTCAGAAATACATCGGTGAAACATCCCGATATTTAAGGAAAAAAATTATATGAATATTTGCGGACATAATGTTTATATGGACTTGTTCTGGTGTGAGGAATCCGCGCCCAAAGTTTGTAAAAGAATTTTGTTACATTCTGTATATATCTATATCTATATAATTTAAATGTTTAATTGGATAGCAACCTTTCTATCAAATATGTTTCGTTGAATATGACAGACAAGGAATAATTGATTCATTTTTATTGAGTTTTTCTTGTATCCTTATTTTTTTTCCGTTTGGTAGTGGCAATCTTAAAAAGAGAACCGCAAAAAGAAATTAAAAACAATTGACAACAAACACCTTGAAAATGGCTAAAAATTTCGAAAGAATACTTGGATGAGTATCACCACGGAATTTGTGAGTAGCAGGTCTATACTGAGTCTATTCAGTTGCTTCTCCGTCACCGTGGCCCGTTGGCAGAGTTCGTATGACTCTTGCGTTGTATTGAAACAGTCCGCGTTCGAATCTCGGTAATGGATGCGCACTCCTGGTGAGTCCCAGAAATTGGACGAAACTGCCGTCAAGTGCTTTTTGCATTCTGTTGAAGTTACTTCTAAACTCGATGAATTACTATAATGATTTGCCCAAAGGTCTATTACTTATAGTGATTTTCCAAGCGTAGCTTACATGTGGCACAAGGCCGAAAGTATGGGACACCCGTTGAGGATCGAACTCACTATTCAATCGTAATTGTTCTGGCAAGAGAAACTTGTTAACTTGTTATATATATATATATATATATATATATATATAAGTTTAAAAAAAAATTTAAATTTGAATATACTCAGTTTTTATTTATTTATTAAACTGTATATTTATTTATTTACATCTACTGGCCTGAATATTTCGAGAAATCGTGTCAGAAAAGGATGCATCCTCCGGCACGATTCGAACCTGCGTCCCTTACAATGTAGATATAAAAATTTGCAATCAAATTCAAATCATCAATTTTCCGAATTGTCACAGACACAAAAACACGCGCGTGCACGCACACAGAGACAGCCAGACAGACACACACACACACACACATATATATATATATATATATATATATATATATATATATATATATATATATATATATATATATATATATATATATATATATATATATATATATATATATATATATATAAATTATGAATACTGCACAAATGTTTTAAAATATTTACAATAGATAGTTTTAAAATATCTAAGTTTTAACTAATAGCGTTAATTTTTTTTTTAAATAGACATCTTAATAACTTAGTTACCTCCCTTGACATTACTACACGAATATGGTTACGTCATAAAATATAAAAATCGTATAATACATAAGTTTAGCGATTTTCATTGCAAAAATTAAAAAAAAATAATTTTCGAATAGACACATTGAATTTATCTTAGATAAAACAGGACCCTTATGAAACAAGACCCTAAAGATGACATTTTGCTAATGTCGAAAGTACTCGGAATAAATGAATATTCAGCGATATGGTAAATTTCTTTTTTCCTTTAGGAAGGATACTAAGAGGCTTGTCCATGAATAGAGATCATATAAAAAATATGGAGACAAAATTGTCTAAATTATTTTATAAGACATGTTTTAATATATATATATATATATATATATATATATATATATATATATATATATATATATATATATATATATATATTAGGAAAATCTAGGACAAAGTATAAATGTTTTCGTGGGGCCCGCTTCGTCCTTTATTTATTAAATTATTTGCCCCCAAATTGTTCTTGACATGAAAATTTTTATATAGTTTTCCCATATATATATATATATATATATATATATATATATATATACACACACAGACACACACACACACACACACATACACACACACATATATATATATATATATATATATAATTGAGGCGAAAGGAATATTGTCCCGCTTTTCTATTTGTCAAAATAGCCCCACTTTATTCGCTATTTGTTTAACCTCAATTCTCCAGCACTTAAAAGAAACGTACACATTGGCTATCTTCCCAATATGTCTAGACGGCTCCAAATACCTGTTTCCTCGAATGTAACTAATCTCCAGGCACTCAACATAAATATTAAATTTTTGTGTTGTTTTTAGTTTTTTCCTGAAACCGGGGATACGAGCGAATATCAGTGTTTCAGTGTCATTTATAAATAACCCACGCGTCTTTTGCATGCATGCACGCACAGACACACATACACACATTTACACACACGCACACACACACACAAACACACATATATATATATATATATATATATATATTAGACAGTTTATCTTGCCTCTTAATTTGTCCACAAATAGCCTGTTTCTCTACATCACTTTTATTAAACAGTAAGTTATGATTTTTTTAAAATCATTTTATCCCCAAGAAGTACGCACGGAGTTATAGGTAGTGAAAGTGAGAGAAAAAGGCTGAGGATTGTTGAGGATTGGGGAAAAGACAAAAGGTGAACGGGATTCAAGAAGATAGAAGATGGCGATTGATATTGCATTTAAAATTTTTAATATTGAATCAGGGAAGGAAATAAACGGAAGGGCGTTCCACAGTCGGGAATGCGAGAAAAAATATTACAAAGCAATGCGCTCTTGTCTGTCTTTCTGTGTATCTATCTATCTATCTATCTATCTATCTATCTATCTATCTATCTGTTTGCCTGTCTGTCTGTTTAAATATACATATTATGAATATATATATATATATATATATATATATATATATATATATATATATATATATATGTATATATATATATATATATATATATATATATATATATATATCATGAGAAGAATATATAACTGAATTGACATTACCTGATTTGATATTACTGCCTAACACTACCGGCGTGATTTTAAATTACCGGTTAAACCAAGAGAACACCCATTGGGAAATGGTATTACTTCCTAACGGTAGAGAATCCGCAGCGTGATTTGATATTGATGTTTCATCGTAGAGAATCGTTATGGGTATTTGATATTACTGCCTAACCATAGGGATCAGTCTGTATACTTTGATATTACTGCCTAACCATAGTGATCAGTCTGTATACTTTGATATTACTGCCTAACCATAGGGATCAGTCTGTATACTTTGATATTACTGCCTTACTGTAGGGAACCCCAGCGTGATTTGATATTGATGCCTAACCCTAGGAAGCAACCAGCATGATTTGACCTTATACCTAACCGTACAGAACAACAAGTGTGATTTGATATTGGTGCCTAACCACCAGCACGTGATTTGATAGCCAATGTACTTCTGTTCCATACTTTTCTTTGCTTCAATATCGAGCACAAATAGCATCACATATGGAGTGTAAAGAAGTAATGCCAAACAGAAAACTTACAAAATTAACAGAACTAAAAAATTTTTGCTGTTGTGTTCATCCATGAACCTATTATCACACCAGCAATATGCATTTTCATGACATTATGCGCAGTTATGCATAACTGACTCGAAAATGATTCTTCTTCTTCTTCTTCTTCTTCTTCTTCTTCTTCTTCTTCTTATTATTATTATTATTATTATTATTATTATTATTATTATTCTGCGTGTCGTCCTCCTTTAAGACGTTACCGATCATGATTTCGTGTTCTTTGTAGTTCGTAATAACTTTTGTCTTGTTATTATCGCGTATGACGATAAACTACATCCACGTCCCGGGTAAGACGATAAACTCCGTTCAACAACAAGGCCTCTGATCAGCAGCTTTTGAGGAGCGTTGAACCATCTCATAATTGCTGGTGTCCCCCGGTCCGCCCTGAACCGAGATGGTTAGATTCCCAGCCATGGCTAAATATTCAACCCCCCAAACTGGGTTCAAAACACTATGAAAGTGTAAAAATAGGTTTTAATGCCAGAAATACTTTGTACAAAATTATTACCAGCAATATATTATGACCAGCTATACGTTTTTGAAAAAATAAGAATATAAAAAAAAAAAATGACCTGCAATAAAAAATGTTGTCAGCATTAAATAATCCATTGGGGTTGATATGCCATAAAACAAACCAAACCAAACCAAACCTTGTTGTTATCTCTCCTAATGCTTGTTCTATCATCCATTTACTCAAGCTTGATTCTCAGTATCCCTCTATAGAACCATATTTTTGTTGCTTCAAGTCTCTTCTTCATCTGTGGGAAGATGGTCCAGTATTCTCTGCTATATCGGAGGACTGATATTACGTAACAGTTCAGTGCTATTTTCTTTGTTTCTAATGCAATTGGATGTTTCTTAATACTTTGCTTAACTTATGGAAGGCATCTTTCGCTACTCTAATGTGTCTCGCCAATGAAATACGAAAGCAATAAGGGGGTTCGTTACAATGTGCGTGGCACAGAGGGTTTTAATCTCCATAAGGAATTGCTTGAACCTGAATTTGTCTTACTTGATTTCATTTCGATCAAATAACTAAAACTGACCTTCCATTTGTAAAGAAAAGTTTAGAAATTACCTACCTGTATAAAGTTATTTATTTTCTTTTCTAAAAGAATCTGCTGAAAGAAACTGAAAAATATATCCGCGAATTTTCTGTGTCATGTCTACATCCTAATATTCAAAATCCATTTTTTTTACCATTTCACCCCAAACAAGGCGGGTGTGCTACTGTTTCGCGGAGGTTTACATAGAGTGAAGGTGAGAGAAAAACTGTGCCTAGGGAGAATGAGGAAAGGATAAAAGATGAACGTGGTTCAAGACATCAGAAGATGGCGATTGACGTTGCATTAAAATCTGAGAAGATTGTAGTTATCAGGAAAGCAAGTAAATGGAAGAGAATTCCACAGGCGGGAAGTACGAGAAAAGAAGCTGTTGGAGTAGAAGTGACGGTTACATTTAATTATCTCAACGTTAAAAATATTGGACCTAGATGCTAGTCTAGTAGCACGTTTAAATTAATGTAGTCGTGACATCAGGGAAAATATCAACAGGACAGTAGCCATGGAAATATTTGTATAAAAGAACCAAGGGAAGCCACACCGTGTCTGTGAGAAAGTGACTGAAGTCGAGATGCCAAGTCAGGATCGATTACATTGCAGACTCTTCTTTGGACTTTTTTAAGAACCTTGTGATAGACAGCTGGGGCACTAGACAAGATATGGCAACAATACTCAATGCACGGGCGAATGGTACATTTGTAGATATGCAGGATGGACTCTGACGAGAAAAACCTGTCACGAGACAGTGAGACAAATTTCCTTGCAGTAGATGCAGCTATTGATTCAATGTAGTTGTTTCACTTCAAGTCATTCGATAGTGTAAGGCCAGGAAGGCGGAGAGAGACATTTTCCTGAAGTCTAGCATCAACCATGCAGGGAATTATTTCTGTGGTGCTAAATGAGAACAGTTTCATTTTGGAGGCATTAAAATTTACAAGCCATTTCCTACCCCAGTTAACCACTGATTGAAAGTCCTTTTCGAGAGCAGCAGCGAGGTTGACTTTGTCAGCGCTGCCGGATTTACTATTGAGACAAGAGTAAATGGTAGTGTCATTAGCATAGATGCTTACTTGGGAGGTGATGACATCAGGAAGATAACTGATGAAGATCAGAAACAGTGTAGAACCCAGGATAGGGCGTTGGGGAGACATCCGCATTCATAAGGAAGGATCTGGAAGCGTGCCCGTTCAGAGCGACCTTCCATATACATAAAACGTAGCATCCTACATCAACTAAGTCCACTGCATATGGATGGGTAACATGACACATCTCCATGTAGTGTACTCATCTGGTGATGTAGCGAACGCATAAATTTTGTTATTTTAAGCTTGAAAAAACACCATTATTATTCATATCTTAAATTACTTGAGCTAGCAGACAAATGAAGAGGAACGTAATTACATATCAGAAACTTAAAATAGTTAAACTAATAATTTATTAGATTTCTTTATTACATTTGTTTCCTATCAAAATATTAATTTTCAGCGAAATGTAATTACCGACTATATGAGATGTTATATGAATAATGTGGAGTGCGAATAATTAGATAAGTTGTACAAGTTAATTGAAAAAAGCTGTTTTTGGTTAATTCAATATAGAAAAAAAAACAAAGGTAAGAATACTTTGATATGTGGAGCAGTTACCTCACGACAGAAATATTTGGATTTTTGCAATTTACCATCCATGGTTGATTGCAGGTACGAGATAGAATTTTCTATTACTGGTTTTTAAGGTATTTACTCATTTTTTTGTTTTACTCTATCATTTCAATATATATAAAATAAAATAAAATTAAAATTAAAATTGTAATTAAATTAATGAATAAATGAATTGCAATCTTTTTTGTGCGGGTTCGTTCCAAATCCACTGCAGACCATTTCAAACGTCCAGCTTCCCAAAGAATACCAGGATGCAGAAAAAGGACATCTAACTACCACACAGACATCTCATCTGTTCTTGATAATGACTGCGAATGTCGAAAGTACTTGAACAAAAATAGGAAAATATGAACAGCGGACTATTTATCCCCAACATCGAGCACAATACTCAACACCTTATCCGAAAGTTGGAAAAATACACAAACAAATTAAACCGACGGTGCTTTTTGATCGCACTTGTTTATATATATATATATATATATATATATATATATATATATATATATATATATATGTATGTATGTATGTATGTATAATTGCTATAAAAAGTTATTTTAGTGAGTGCACGTGCTTAAGAAGACACAAAATAAAGTCAATATTAATAAGAATTATTATCGGATTAAAAACCAATGAAATGCTCATATACACTGCCAAATTATTATCGAGATCAAATCACCGTGCTGATAACAAATATGGCGCCAGTGTGTTTACATTGCGCAGATCAGTACGAAAATTTCAGTGA
>OZ010573.1:101970931-102023431 GCA_963932145.1 Acanthosepion lycidas | reverse complement strand
TAGGATCTTTTTGAAGTTGATTATAAAATTCATTTAAAATTTTACTATTATGGGAGCTAATAATTTTTTCCATGTTGTTCATGCAGGAATAACTAATTTTTAAATTCATTCTATTGAACAACTTTTTTAATAGCTTATCTTTTTTAAAATGTTTATCTATTAGTTTAAGAAAAAATTTTCCTATATTAATGTTCGACAGCTTACAGAAGGGTGGGTTGAACCATATAATTTTCCTATTTCTATTTCTAGATTTAGAAGACGTGTCGCTAGTAGATTTATCTATATAAGTGAGTGTTTGTTTGAATTTGCTTTTTAATAGGGCTTGATTGTATGTTGATTTATTTTGATCAAAGATGCTTTTACTAGAGGATAGTTTATTTATTCTAGTATTTACAGTGTTAGGGATCTGTTTCATAATTGCTATAGGGTGATTTGAGTCGATATTTATGTATATGGGCGATTGGTTCTCCTTTTGGAAAGCTTTATAAGTGTTATTTTCAAGATCAAATGTTACGTCTAGAAAATTTACTATTTTCAGGTTAGATGATATTTCTATTTTAAAACCTATATATTTGAAAGCCTTAATTATTTTCTTCTGGAGTTGGGATGTAAGAGGTCCATTAGAGTTAGGTATAATAATGAGACCATCATCCCTGTAAAGCCCTACATTTTGGGGGTTAAGAAATCTGCCCAGAATATCTAAAATATACATCCCTATTAGGTCCGCTATTTGAGCAGAATCAAACGCTCCCATTGGGACATCGAAATTGTCACTGTTATTTTTAAACCAAGTAGTGTCGTTAAGTTTAAGTACAGATTTTCTGGAATCCATTATGATTTTAATTTCCTCGTCAGTGATTTCAGTATAGTTTCTAGCAAAATTTAGGCTATTTTCTAATAAATCTTTAGAAATGGAGGGGTAAAAATCGATAATGTCTAATTGGATAAAGGTGGCTTTATTTTTAGATTTTATATTTTTGAACCACTTAATGGTGTCAGATGAATCTTTCCAAAGGTTTAAGGGATAATTTTCTAATATAGATACGTTTATTCTTTTAAGAATGTTTCTAGAAATTAGTCCTAATTCTGATTTGGAGGGATTTATTAATCTGGACTGTATATTATTTTGAAAGTTAGGTTTATGGTCTTTAAAAAGTAGGTAGGCATCTTTTAAGTGAGTAGTGCCCATTCTATCAGCAATATTGTGTTTAAATGCAAATTTAGCGGTTTCTCTGTGTATGGAGGATAAGTGTTTGTAGTTATTATCATTTTTATAAGAGTTAGATACTTTGTTCAGAATCAGATGATTATATTCCGATGGATTAATCTTGTAAATGTTCTTGGATTTATCAGCTCTGATCCATAGTTTCTTAGATTTTTTGATGTTATTGATGTCCTTTTTAAGATTGGATTGGAAAGAGTTGTATTTTTTTCTAAAATATATTATGTCTATTAGATTAATTAAGTCCTTTTCAAAGGGTTCCAAAAATTTATTGCAGGGAGGTGTATTTTGGGATTTTAAGTGAAAATTGTCATTAAGATTTGTAGGTTTATTTTGGGGATTAAAATAGAAGTAAGTTTTCCATCTCATCCGTTTGATGAGGTCAATAATTTTTTCCGTTAACGATATGGTGAAAGATTCAACAGAAGGGTAAGGAATATTTTTGAGTGAGTAATCCGGTGTAAATTTTTCCATTTTGTGTTGGAAGTGGAGGTACTTATAATAATCCGATGGGAGGTAATCCAAAAAGAGCTCAACTTATTTGATAAGGAGCTAATAGTTAAGTTATAAGGAACTTGGTAAACCGAATTGGTAAATCCAAAGAGGATGAAATCCTGAGAGCTCAATGTTAGGACAGAGCTAATATGTAATGAAAAACAAACCACTTTAAGGTACCATTACGATAATTTATTTCACCTAAATCCTTTTTTAAGGATTCAGGATCATCAGGTAAAACTTCCAACAACGAATTGAGAAAAAAATGGGATTAGAAATTGGTGGGTAGTATAATTTTTGTAATTTAATAGAGGGGGTTGAGAGTGGTAGTTAACAAGACAATATAAAGTATAGGGAGGGGTTAATTTTATATCTCTCTTAAGTATGTTTTATATTGGAGTAGGAGGAGTGACAGAACCTTGACCTCTTTAGATGGTTAATAAAACGGAAATGAATTGTAGAAAATGTATACAAGTGAGTCTTATGGTAAAGAGAGAGATAGGGGGAGGGGGAAAGAGAGATGGAGTTGTTATAATTTTGTTTTAACAAAATTATGTAAAAGATAATTTACAATGTTTGATAGAAAATTCGATGTCTGAAAAAAAATTTTGTTATTAACTTAAATGTTTAATTTTTTAAGTAAATAGTTTCAGGACTAAATATAACTATTATTGTAATAAACATATTTATCTAGGACATAAAGAAATATTTAAAATTCTAATACTTTATTCACCCGACTAATTGTATTTCCACAATATAAAAAAAAAAAAAAAATAACAATAACATCTATTTTAATATTTAAAATTAATTTATGAATGTAATTTATTTATTATATTGGTAAACTAAATTAAAGATTAGGTTTCATTATTTAATAGAATTTTAGAGTAATATTAATTTTCATTTATTCATATATGTCTCACAAATGTATTCATGTGAATCCCTACATACATACGATCATTAATAAGTCAAAAAAAAAAAAAAACCCATAGAAACACTTGAGATAATTTACACAAAAATTCATTTATCCTCGTACATAAACTATATATACATTTTACAATCTTTATCTATATTTCAATATATATATAGATTTCACAGTTAAAATTTAATTTTATCAATGTGATTTCGGAAGTGTTTCATTTTAAAGGAATTTAGCTAATATTATTACTATTATTAATAGTCAATGAATGGTATATTTAAATTTAAATTATCAATTTAGAAATGAAACTCCCTTCAGAAGAAAACAAAATTTAAACTATAGAATATTACAAAAGAAGGACATTACAAATTAAGAAAATAAATTAAAATGTCATTAGAAAGACCCAATATTTCATTTAAAATCAATTCATGCACGTACGCACATATATACATACACACACACACACATATATATATATATACATATATACATACACACACACACACACACATATATATATATACACACATACATACATACGATCATTAACAAGTCCCCCCCCAAAAAAAAACCATAGAAACACTTGAGATAATTTACACAAAAATTCATTTAACCTCGTACATAAACTATATATACATTTTACAATCTTTATCTATATTCTAATATTTGAAATATATATAGATTTCACAGTTAAAATTTAATTTTATCAATGTGATTTCGGAAGTGTTTCATTTTAAAGGAATTTAGCTAATATTATTACTATTATTAATAGTCAAAGAATTTAAATTATCAATTTAGAAATGAAATTCCCTTCAGAAGAAAACAAAATTTAAACTATAGAATATTACAAAAGAAGGACATTACAAATTAAGAAAATAAATTTAAAATGTCATTAGAAAGACCCAATATTTCATTTAAAATCAATTCATGCACGTACGCACATATATACATACACACACACACACACACACACATATATATATATATATATATATATATATATATATATATATATATATATACATATATACATACACACACACATATATACATCCACACATATATATACACATATACATACATATACAATTCATATATCCATATACAAATCTATATTCAAAAAATTAATCTAACCATTTAATCATCCGTATATATATATACATATATAGAGAGACATACTCATATACACATACACACCCTTAAATAGATATACATTCATATATAAGCACAAAACCCTACATACAAAAAAAATATAAAAAGAATACATATATACATATATATATATATATATACATACATATACATATACATATGTACATTTACCAAATATAAATTCTAAGGTAATTACGTCTATATACATATATAGATTACAAGTAGTTAAATCCATAAAAACACACATGTTTAAGTACATGTACACACACATATACTCGTACATACACATATAATATACATATACATACAAAACAAACATAAAAACATTTATACATATACATCCACACCCATGCAGGATACATGTTAAAAAAAAAAAAAATATTCAGTATTCAAGCATGCTTCATATTAGTATATTTATACTCACACACGTGTATATCTATTTATACATATATATCCATACTACCATACATATGTGTCCACAATATATATATATATATATATATATATATGTGTGTGTGTGTGTGTGTGTGTGATTGAATAAATTACAGACATTATGTCTCCTAATTTTTAACAAAATCCGATCATACTCGCGAATAACCTTCCGTGTATTGATATTAAAGGACGAGAGAAATGTGCTATAATTGTATAACTGTTTTCATTTCCCAAGTACATTCGATTTTCTTCCAACATCATCTTCACGGGTACAAGTAGTACAAAACCATGTTGTTCAGGGGTACAAGTATTTATACAAAGCTGTGCGTTGCTATCCATTTAGGGTGATTTTTCGTTTGCTTTTAAATGCAAACGGTTGACAAGGTGCTGATTGTTAATTAGAACGTGAAAAATTATACATTATGGAACTTTTTTCTTTATGTTATAAAGTCATGCGCGCATTAAAGCGTGAAAAATGTACCCCTGAAAACATATAGTTTTGTACTACTGGCATCCCTGAAGATGAACTTGGAAGAAGATCGAAAGTACTTGGAAAATGAAAATAAAAACAATTTAAACTGTTATAGCACATTTCTCTCATCCTTTAATATCAATACACGTGCATTAAATCCGTACATAATTCTATATATGCATTAAAACCGTAGATAATTCTATATGTATGTAAGTTTGTGAAGATTCTTGTATGTCTAAGTTGGCTTCGGATGGCAATGTATGTTCATAATTGTGTGTGTGCACCTGTCTAGCGAGAGTTCTTACTTCTTCACCTTTGTGCGATCAGTCAGCGCATGGGGTGACATATGATTCTAATTTATGGCTGATCTTTTTAAGCATGTATTCATTATATTAAATAGATATGATTAAAATTCTTTAAAAGTGAATTCAAAGAAAGATGATGGTGCAATGTAATGTTTTAAGTGTATGTTTATAGTTTGTAATAATGTTATTTTTCAGTTTATTTTCTCTTTAAAGAATTACGTTCTTTTTTTAATTAGGGTGGCATTAGTGAAATCAAAGTTATATTCAGCATCGTTTCGATGCAAAACGAGAGATCGTTTGTGCAAATGCAAGTCTCCCATGGGGGCTTTTAGATAACACGTAAACATTTTTTTGCATTTTAAACAATTTATTTGATGAATGCTGGTATTTGAATTGGTGCTGGGTTTATTTTTCTTCGTAATTATATCTCCGGTCCTAGTATCAGGGATGACTAATTTGTTTGCGAGTTTACTAGAGTGTTGGCGGGGAGGATTATGAATTTTGTGTAATTTTTGTTAGAAGTGTTATTGCTTGTATCTGCTTTTGGCTTTGTGGATTTTGTAAGCTCGTTTTATAAAATTGAGGATAAAATGATTTGAGTAGTGGAGAAGTTTGAATGTTTTCTCAATATTTTCTTCATTTAGGTATTACGGGATTCATAGCATAAGTCTCTGAGCCCAGAATAACTAAATGAAGAAGATAAATATATTGAGAAAACTCTTTCATTAGATCATTAACACATACACACACGCATACATACACACACACACATACACTCACACATATATATTTGCTTAAATATTTATATGTATAAAAAGAACGTATAAACATAAAAAATGTCTTAAAACACACACACACACACACACACATATATATATATATATATATATATATATATATATATATATGTATATATATTTGGTTGGATAGATGTGAGTTGTTTTGTGAAAAGTGTGTGTATATAAATATATATATATATATATATATATATATATATATATATATATATATATATATATATATATATATAATTATTTATATATTATATGCGCGGTACTTATTAGAAAGCTCTATCTCTGATATTGAGCGCTTTCTAATAAGTACCGCGCATATAATATATAAATAATTATATATATATATATATATATATATATATATATATATATATTTATATTTATAAATACACACACACACACACACACACACACATATATATATATATATATATATATATATATATATATATATATATATATATATGATCATTTCACTCCAAGCAAGGCGGAAGTGCTACTAGTACGCATGGGGTTACGGAGTGTGAAAGTGAGAGAAAAAACAACTGGGTACAGTGGGGATTGAGGAAATGATAAAAGATGAACGGAGTTCAACTCAACAGAAGATGACGATTGACGTTGCATTTACATTTTTGAAGATTGTAGTTATCAGAGAAACAAGTAAGCGGAATGGAGTTACATTGTCGGGAAGCACGAGAAAAGAAACTGTTGGAGTATAAGTGGAGGCTACATTTAACTATTTCAACAGTAGAAGGGTAATCGAGATGCAAATCTACTACCACGCTTAAATTTATGTGGTTGGAGCACCAGGGAAAAAGCTCATCAGAGCAGTTGCCATGAAAATATTTGTAGAAAATACGTCGGTGAGAAAGTGACTGAAGTCGAGATATCAAGTGAGGAGCGATTACATTGCAGATCCCTTTTGGATTTTGTTAAGGACCTCGAAATGAACAACAGTGGCAACATGTATGGCAACAATATCCAATGCAAATGTGTAAGACGGACTCTGAAGAGAAAAAACTTCTGGCACGACACAGTGATCCAACTTTCCTTGCAGTAGTTGCTGCTATTGATTTGATGCAGTCGCTCTATTTTAAGTCAGTTGAAACCGTGAGACCAAGAAGGCGCAATGAGACACTCTCCTGGAGTCGATCAGCAGCCATGCTAATGGCGAGCAGGGAATTTTCTCTATGGTGGTCAAATAAGAGCAGTTTCGTTTTGGAGGTATTAAAATTTACAAGTCATTTCCTACCACAGGTAACCACTGTTTCAAGGTCCTTATATATATATATATATATATATATATATATATATATATATATATATATATATATATATATATGATAAATGATTCTCAAAATGCCACTAACAGTTTTAACTTAAACGCTTTTGCAAATACTATTCCATTGCATTAGCAGATGTCTTAAAACATTGTACAGAGGTGGTAAGAAATTTGAAATTGCCCACATCTGTATAATTAATAATTTATACAAACATACGCGCGTGCGCACATACACACACACACACATACAAAACTTATATCAGCAATGAATAGCCACATATGTTTTTCTCTCCCAAACTCCTTTTTATAGCTCTTATTAAGGTTTGTCTTTTACCATCCCTCTGACTGCTCGTTCTGTCATCCATTCACTTAGCTCGTCAGTCAAGTGGACATCTTCATCGCCTTTTGCCTCGATATGTCATGTGAGTTTCAAATTTTCCAAGCCCTCCTTCCTTATTATGTGCATTTCTGCTGTCTATATCAGATTCTGAGTATAAATGTCCTTTTTGTTTCAATTTCCTTTAAGACATTTTCTTTCCCCTACGCGCTCCGTCCATGCTATCCTCAGCATGTTTTTGTAGCGGCAGATCTTCGTTTTCTTCAATCTTCTCTTCATCTGTGATTTCCAGCATTCATTGCCATATTGTAGGACTAATATTATATAATAATTCAGCACTGTTTTGTTCAAAAAAAGTTTCGGTAACATCACCGAAGTTAAGCAACATTGAGTCTTGTCAGTATCTAGATTGGGTGTACGAGTTAGGTAATAGATAATGGCTCTGATTTGTTAATTCGAGTTCGTTATATTCACTTACGGGCAAATACCCCTTGGGAAAGGTATGAATTCACCTCTTCTCTCTAAAATGATGTGCCAATTAATAAAACGCTAAACTATTATCATCTCGAAAAAAATTCTGATAATCTAAAAATATTTTCTGGCTTTAAATAACCTGCAAACGGTTGATAAACCGCATAAAACGAATCAACTAAAAAAAATCTTTTCGTAAAAAGTCACTTTCTGAATACTTTTGGTATTTTAAGAACAACAACTTCCTGATTGTTGGTCCTTTTTCAAAATCACCTTCTAAATATTAGGTTGGTGCAAAAATAATGACGTTTTTGACGTATTTTTAACGTCAAAAAACGTCATTATTTTTACACCAACCTAATAGTTATCTCATTTTAAGAAAAAAAATCACTTTCTAAATTCTTTTGGCTTTTTAAGTAATTATTTTCAGTCTTTGAACTTTTAAAAGGTGATTTTCTTATTTCTTTGGTCTTTACAATGCCATTTTCTTATTTTTCTTTTAGACTTTTAAAAAGCTATTTCCTTATTACTTTGGAGCTTTAACAGAACATTTTCTTATTACCATGGACAATTAAAAGGTCATTTTCGTATTTATTTGCTCTTTAAAAAGCCATTTTCTTATTTCTTTTATCTTTAAAAAGTCATTTTCTTATTTTTTGCACTTTTAAAAGACAATTTTCTTATTTTTTTGTCAAACTTTTAAAAGCCATTTTCTTATTAATTTGAACTTGAATTCCTTTGGTCATTACAAAGCCATTTTCTTATGTTTTTAACTTTTAAAAGACATTTTCTTATTATTAGGTTGGTGCAAAAATAATGACGGTTTCTGACGTTAAGAATACGTCAAAAACCGTCATTATTTTTGCACCAACCTAATACATTGTGATTTTAAAAGGCCATTTTATTATTTATTTGGCTTGAAAAATCCATTTTCTTATTTCTTTGTTTTTTAAAAAAAGCTATTTATTTGATCTTTACAAAGCCATTTTATTATTCTTTTTTGAACTTGAAAAAAGCAATTTTATTATTTCTTTTCTCATAAAAAATATATTTTCTTACTTCTTTAGTCATTTAAAAGGCCATTTTCTTATTTCCTTGTATTTTAAAAAGGTCGCTTTCTTATTTCTTTGATCTTTACGAAGTCATTCTCTTATATTTTTTTTTAACTTCTAAATAGTCATTTTCTTATTTCTTTGGTCTTTAAAAAGTAATTTCCTTATTACTTTGGACTTTTAACAGGCCATTTTCTTATTTCTTTGAACTTTTAAAAGTCATTCTCTTATTTCTTTGGATTTTTAAAAGGCAATTTTCTCATTTCTTTGGTCTTTTAAAATCCATTTTCTTATTTCTTTGGACTTTTAAAAGTCATTCTCTTATTTCTTTGGATTTTTAAAAGGCAATTTTCTCATTTCTTTGGTCTTTTAAAATCCATTTTCTTATTTCTTTGAACTTTTAAAAGTCATTCTCTTATTTCTTTGGATTTTTAAAAGGCAATTTTCTCATTTCTTTGGTCTTTTAAAATCCATTTTCTTATTTCTTTGAACTTTTAAAAGTCATTCTCTTATTTCTTTGGATTTTTAAAAGGCAATTTTCTCATTTCTTTGGTCTTTTAAAATCCATTTTCTTATTTCTTTGAACTTTTAAAAGTCATTCTCTTATTTCTTTGGATTTTTAAAAGGCAATTTTCTCATTTCTTTGGTCTTTTAAAATCCATTTTCTTATTTCTTTGAACTTTTAAAAGTCATTC
Source organism: Acanthosepion lycidas (assembly GCA_963932145.1). Classification (NCBI taxonomy): domain Eukaryota; kingdom Metazoa; phylum Mollusca; class Cephalopoda; order Sepiida; family Sepiidae; genus Acanthosepion; species Acanthosepion lycidas. The sequence goes on along the minus strand of OZ010573.1, from coordinate 102,013,806 downwards.
TCTTATTTCTTTGGATTTTTAAAAGGCAATTTTCTCATTTCTTTGGTCTTTTAAAATCCATTTTCTTATTTCTTTGAACTTTTAAAAGTCATTCTCTTATTTCTTTGGATTTTTAAAAGGCAATTTTCTCATTTCTTTGGTCTTTTAAAATCCATTTTCTTATTACTTTGAACTTTTAAAAGTCATTCTCTTATTTCTTTGGATTTTTAAAAGGCAATTTTCTCATTTCTTTGGTCTTTTAAAATCCATTTTCTTATTTCTTTGAACTTTTAAAAGTCATTCTCTTATTTCTTTGGATTTTTAAAAGGCAATTTTCTCATTTCTTTGGTCTTTTAAAATCCATTTTCTTATTTCTTTGAACTTTTAAAAGTCATTCTCTTATTTCTTTGGATTTTTAAAAGGCAATTTTCTCATTTCTTTGGTCTTTTAAAATCCATTTTCTTATTTCTTTGAACTTTTAAAAGTCATTCTCTTATTTCTTTGGATTTTTAAAAGGCAATTTTCTCATTTCTTTGGTCTTTTAAAATCCATTTTCTTATTTCTTTGAACTTTTAAAAGTCATTCTCTTATTTCTTTGGATTTTTAAAAGGCAATTTTCTCATTTCTTTGGTCTTTTAAAATCCATTTTCTTATTACTTTGAACTTTTAAAAGTCATTCTCTTATTTCTTTGGATTTTTAAAAGGCAATTTTCTCATTTCTTTGGTCTTTTAAAATCCATTTTCTTATTTCTTTGAACTTTTAAAAGTCATTCTCTTATTTCTTTGGATTTTTAAAAGGCAATTTTCTCATTTCTTTGGTCTTTTAAAATCCATTTTCTTATTTCTTTGAACTTTTAAAAGTCATTCTCTTATTTCTTTGGATTTTTAAAAGGCAATTTTCTCATTTCTTTGGTCTTTTAAAATCCATTTTCTTATTACTTTGGACTTTTAAAAAACTTTTTTTTTATTTCTTTGGCCTTTGAAAAAGTCATTTTCTGATTTTTTTAGACTTTTCAAAAAACACTTCATAATCTCTTTTTACATTCTAGAACTCACTGTTTTTTTTTTTTAAATAAATTTGGAAATGGAAATTTTAACAAGGGAAGTATTTCCTATCACATTTATTTAATTGGGTATCGAAAGCTACATTTAATAAATACCTAAATTTTTGGAAGCCATATATCATGTATTTCGAAATAAGCAAGTGACTTGTGGCCCAGTCTGTAAAAATGATTATGAAGTAAAATACAAATTCCATATACAAATGCCATATTCTGTTCTAGTTTGTACTTTTAAAATCTACGCCATTCACTGTGATATAAACCTTGATATATATATATTTTTTTATCTTGGCATGTTTACTGTAATTTCCAAATTCTTTAAACAAACGAGAAAAGCATCACATCGTAAACTGCGGGAGGAGTGTGCTGAAAGAAACCCAAAATGAAAATAGAAATGTTATCTTTGCTTGAACATTTATAGATAGGATCAAGGAAAATTTCTACTTGCGCTACTCAGAGTAAAAAAAAAAATGAAAATAATCAAAAACGAAAGAAAAGTTATAAAATTAAAACAACATATTTACCTTAAAAATATATATAAATTCACCAGAACAAAATAGATAATAAAAATTTGAACATAGAAAACCAGAAGCTGAGAGTGCTGTGAAATAAATTTATTTTGCCAGGAAAACAAAACTAAGTGTTTAGGCTTTAAAAAAAAAAAATTGAAAACCAGTAACAACAAATAAATTCACATATTCGCCGCCTCTGAATAATACCCGGAAAATCTTAAATAGCAAACAGTTTTCTCAATTCATTGACAATGCAAACCAACGCCTCTTTACTGACATTACATAGAAGCAAAGTTGCGCACTTTATCAATATTTTGCAGATAAAAATAGTAATCCCGTCAGCGTCATTTTAGTGATATTTTCACGTCTGTCACTTATATGCCATGCGTAATACACGCTTAATATAAAGTAGAAATAGAGATCCGAATAGTAATAGAGGATAGACTAGAAATGCAGATCAGTTAGACGTCACGCTACCTTCCATATATGCGTTTTCTCTATGGTCACTTGGTCTACTTAATTCAATAATGGGATCGCCTGTGTTTGCCCAACTGTCGATCTATATTCAACCTCAAATGTCGGCAGCGACACTTTATTCCTATATAACAGCGAGAATTAGTGATCGATATTTAATACATGTATAATTTTCGTTAAGTCAAAATCAATGCATAATAATATTCGCCAATTCAGTCAGTTAAGCGTTATACGTAATACGCGTTTGGGCGATCATGTCTCTGTCGATTCATGACTGACTAGGGATAGATTTTCCCGCAGTAGGTTGCCGTTTCTTTCAGAGGTAAACAATGCTATAGAACTCAGACTGCCCTGGTATCCAAGCAGTAACTGGAAGCAGAGGCACATTTAGATGTAAAGAAGTGATGCCTCACCCCGCCCCCGAAAATCCCCCATTTTGACGTGTAGGAAAATGGAAGAGAAGAAAATAACTTTTTAATGACAAAAAGAAGAGTGTTAATTTAAATAATTTGAGTAAAGCCGAGGATGATGACGAGTGTTTAAAATGACTGAAAGGTTGTCTAAAATCTAGAATCTACTACAATTACGACAGCATGTGTATGAAAGGCCTATGACAGTGTCAAAAATATTATATACTTTGGCTGGAGGCCCCATAGATTTTGAGGCCCTACAAGTAAATCTGGCATTCGCTGGGAGGAGAAAAGGTGGATTCATACCTTACCCAAGGGTATTTTCGGGTAAGAGAATATAACGAAGCTTACTGGAATTCGAATCCGGCTCTCTGATTTCTAATTACTAGTCGTTATCTATTACACACATAAACACTGAAAAAATCAAACAGATAATAATAATCATCATCGTTATTTCGTCGAAGTTCCCGCTTATTTGGATCACGGTAAGCATCACGTCACTGTTATTATATGACACGGTTCATGGGTTCTCAGGTGAGATGCAAAAGCAATTCTTACATCAAGTCAGCTAAGACAGTGATGCAGTTCCGAAAATTAACCATTTTTTGTTGTTGCACCAACTGTGATTTAGAAAGGTTTCTTACGCCTATTACATTCGTCATTCGGTTCTTATTCTATGAGCCGTGTCCATTCAGCACGTTGGCTAACATGGCTCTCCACAATTTACTGTTTTTGAAGCTCTTACTAAATTTTGTCTTTTCGCCATCTCTCCTAAACCATTTTCCGATATCCATTCACTCAACCTCGTCAGGTAGCTCGTGCGTTGCTTTCCTCTGACCCTCTTACCGTTTATTTGTCCTGTGAGTATCAACATTTCCAAGTACTCTTTCCTCATTATGTGCCCTATAAATCTTAACTGTCTCTGATGTTAAGCATAATCTTAAATGTGCTGTGTTTGTTCAGAATGTTGGTGATCATGGCTCTCCACATTTTCCTGTCCCTTGTAGTGAGACATAAGTAGTAGAGGCAATAGCTTACCATAGTAATTAGTCGGGAAGGTCTGAAAGGCGGCTGAGACTTCACTTTTGCGGAAGTTTTGTTTATCACCTCTTGTTTATGAGCGTTGCTTTCTGGTAAGAGTTTTCTTGATAGATCGCCCATACCGCTTATTTAATCTACCCACATAGGGTTCAGTTCGGAATTCTCTTTAGGTTACCCATATCGACATACACCTAAGGAAGGCCACTTCTGTTTTGTGGTGATGTTGGTTGAGTCAATAGGACTCGGGGGTCCTTTTTAAGGGGCATATATTCAATATATTCCCAGTCTTCCATTGAATGTGTGAAGATTATCAAATAATCAGCGAGTATTCAAACATAAAAATTTGAACCTACTTTCCAAGCTAATTATATGGCTATTAATAAGTAATGTTCATTGTTATATATCGCGTATTTTATATGGGGTACTTTATATGTTGCAATGGCAAGGAGAACAAATTCAAAACTGAAATTAATGATCTGAGAATGTTCCTTGCTAATATAAAGCAGAAAGATGGTAGAACCGATGAGGAATCCTTTGAGGACGTCTGCATTGGTCTCCCGGGCTTTAGAAAACTTATTATTAACGACGCATTTCATGGAGCTACGAGACAGGAAGAACTTGATAATTGCAACAACTCTTCTAGAAATACCATTGCTGGATAGTTTGTGTAGCTATTTCCTATGCCACGTCCCGTGAAAGACCATAAAGATATCTAACTCGATCGCTCTTGTAATTACATTTTTTATCAATTTTTTTATTTTGTGTGTAATGACAATTATGACATCAGCTATAGACGTAGAGGAGCGAAATTCATACTGTTTGTCATTCAGAAGGTTTTTATGTCGAGGTTGAGAAAAGTTATGAAAAATCATCCTATGTGAATCTATGAAATTTTAGGTGTTTTGATAACGAGGAAGCGACGAAAAGCACACGATGTCGAATCATAAATAAAATGACAAAACATTTGAGACAAATTATTAGGTCTCCTTCAAAGGTAGCGGTGAGGAAAATCGAATGAAATAGACAGCTGAATAAAAAGACCAATTTCTGAACAATTTTTTTCATCAACATATGCCGTGTTAAGCTTGACCATCCAGATAGATGGAGCACAGGATAGGTGGCTAATGTCGGAAACAGTTATCACAGATGGATGCACTATTAAATATGTCATATTTTGGCATTGGATTATAGGAGGTGAAATGGTGCACCCATACCGAATTGCAGATAGTTAAAGATGACAGCTAAGATGTACATTGATTTTTTTAAGGAACACATCGACTGTAGTTGAAGAAGAAGAAGAAGAAGAAGAAGAAGAAGAAGAAGCCCACTTTCAGAAAGATCAGTTTTTATGGATGGTAATGCTATGTTAAATTTGGCGGAGAAAAATAAGGTATTTCTAAAAATGCGTTTCACCAATACTCTCTTGTTGAAGTGAACTGCTTTTTCGCCCGACCTTAACCTGCCTGAAACCCCGTGAAGCATTCTGAAGAGGGAATTCTACATTACCGGGTTGCAATTTACCAGAATATTCTGAATGCTATTCTGGATGCTGTGCAGTCTGTATCGCATTAAGAAATACAACAGCTCACAAAATCAATGGATGAATGACTTCTAAAGCAAGTTTAAGAACACTAGCCGAATACTAGCAGTATAAACCTTTTTATTGATATAATAAAAAAAAACTTAGCAAAAAATTTTATTTAATTATTTGAATAATTTTCTAATATTTGTATTAATAATAACACATAAATATAAGGTCGTAACTAACGTTGCTGTATCTAAAATTATAAAACTCTGTAAAAAATTAATGTTTTTAAAATCTATTTATGTCCGCTTATTCAAAATATAATTAAATTAAAAAAAGACGATTTTTATAAGCCAATATTACATGTATGGTATTTTGTAATTTATTTTCATAGCATTGAATTAGATACGTTATATGTTTTATTTCACCATCTTGGTTTCTTCTATATAGCCAAGGGACACAACTCATAATCACTAAAGAGTTTCTATTGCACCCCTCTTATCAAATAAAAACAAAAAAATACAAACAATACCTTACGCGAATTTGTAAAAGAAAGAATGTGGATTTTATATTATTCCTTCTTTATACCTTTATCTTCATTAAATTGTTTTCAATCATTTTGTTCAAAACATTTGTCTGTAAATTTTGCACACCTTATGTAGTTATAATTTTAAATTACAAAATTGTTTTTCGGGGTAACCTGGTTAAGAATGAAAAACCAAGAAAATCGAATAAAATTCAGAAAACTTACATGGTAAGTGTGAAATGCTGTCTATTCTATTATGAGGAATATATGCACAGACAAATACTTTTGTGATCCCTTCATAAGTGTTTTTTTTTTTCAAAATTAGAGAAAATGATAAGTGGCTAAAAAAACATAGAAAAAGAAAATAAATTCGTTAGAAACGTGATACAATATCCTAGGTACGTTACTATGGTGACATAATAATTGTGAGATCAATCAATGGGTTGGACTACAATAAAGGACGAGACGTAATTTTTCTAAACATTGTCAATGAAGCGAGAATACTCGACTCCTGTAGACTAAATAAAGAGTTCATTTCGAAATTCCCTGTAGTGAAAGCAAGAGGACATGTTTTGATAATAACAACAAAGATTAGGAAAGTAGTCCGCACGTAAATACTGTAAACAATGTAAACAATTAAGAAAAGAGTGCTGAATTGTTAAGAAATATTTATACTCCTATGACAAGGAATACTGGACAATCTCATCAGAGATTAGGAATAGACTTGAGGCAACAGAAGTGTTGGTTCTACAGAAGAATTTACCATAGGCTGGGCCGTTGAGCAACGACAAAGTTTTATACAAAACAGAAACAAAAAATACACCTACTTTGTGGGGAAAGCAGTGAATAACTTAGCAAGCTTATATATATGGTAGGCATAACAGGGATTAGAAGTGATAGCCAAAAGAAAATCTAGGTAATTTAAAGCTAGAACATGTATTATTTTAGACAGTAAAAGTTATTTGTTTAGATAATAATGATTTACTGATACAACTTCTACTAATTAACTCATAGCTGGAGGAAGGAGAGGTGGATCCACACATTTCCCCTAATTTTTTTGGCTTTGATTGGGTTTTTGTTTTACGGCATATCAACCTCAATGGGTTTTTTAATGCCGACAAAATTTTTATTGCTGGTAATATGTTTTTCTTCAAAAATCTATTTCTGGGAATATTTTTCCTTGAAGAAATCTATAGCTGGTCATATTTTTTTCGAAGAATGTATAACTGTTTTTATTGCTGGTATATTTTTTAAAATATTGCTGATAATAATTTTTCCTTCAAAAATTATTGCTGGTAATAATTTTTTTTTATTACAAAGTATTTCTGGTATTAAAACCTATTTTTACACAAGTTTGGGTGTTGACTATTTGCCCATAGCTGGGACCCTAACAGGTGCTACCACCCCGGGTCAGGGTGGACCTGGGTACAGCAGCAATTAAGATGTGGTTCCACGCTCCTCAAAACCTCCTGATCAGAGGCCTTGCTGTTGGACGTAGTTTATCGTCTTACCCAGGACGCAGATGTAGTTTATCGTCATACCCAGGCCAACTTTCCCCCAAAGGTATTCGCGCGTAAGTGAATATAACGAACCTGACTGGAATTGGAACTCGGCTCGCCGATTTCTAGTTCCGAGCCGTTATCCATTACACCATCAGCACGTACAAGCTTATAGTACCTGATATACCCCAAGCGGTCAACGATCTCGGTACTTACCTGGCTCGATATTGCTTAACGTCGGTGATCGTACAAGAACAAGTATTTTAGGGTGATATGGCCGTAAGCCGGAACTTGAACGAATAAAGCAAATAGTTACATTACAGATAATTGGTACGACAAATGAGGAATCGCCGCTGTGAAAATGTCAAGAACCTTGGCAAGGATGTTTATTAATCACTGTCTTATTGTCTTCAGATATAAAACATTATAAGCTGCTGTAGACTTTGAGTGGGCATCCGTTTATCAACGGAGAATAGAAGAACGTTCAGACTTTGCACAGGAAGGTAACTTTCATAAAAATTAAAAAATAGATTAGGTGAAGAGAGTATAATAGAGAAACAACCGGAGAGATAAGAGTGGTTCAACAGATACTAAGAAAGGTGTTTCTGAGAGGAAAACTAAAGAGATGCTGCGATAAGAAAGGGTGCTGTAGAAAGCGGTAAAACCACAAACATTGATAAATAAAATGAAGGAAGTAATGTAGAAAGGGAAGATAGTTGGGCAGATTTTAAGATAATTTTTGTTAATTCTTTTCCATTTTTTAAATTTAAACATTCAACTTACGCCTCATTATAACGTAATATTTGGTCAATGCATATCTTGTGCCGTATTATCATTCATTGTTTTCTTCCTTAATATAATTTCTAATGAAGGTTTCAGTATAAACATGTTTTATGTAATTCTGAAGCTACGTGACATAATTTCATTAGGCATACAAATCTAGCGACTCGTATAAAAACCACATAGATATGGTATATTTTTCGTGCATCGCAGTGTAATTATATAGCAGGAGGACTATTTTCTTTTATCATATATAATACGCCAACTCTGAACAGCAAGAAACATTACGCTATATCATTATAATGTATCACAAGTGAAGTAGAGACTTGAAGCAACATAAATGTGTTTCTACAGAAGGATGCTGACAATACCATGGACTGGACATGTGAGCAACGACGAAGCTTAAGAGAAAATGGAAACAAAAAGGATACTTATACTTAACATTAGAATGCCGCACATGTTGTGCCATCGGCATCCCTCAAGGTTGGCTTTCATACGCTGCGCGTTGATAGAGGACTCGATTTTGGAGAGGTGTGTAAGGACGCCTTCCCTTACCTTACCATCACTCTTCCCGTTTCGGGGTCTGAGCTTCATCGTAAGGCTCGGAATCAAAACGATTTTCCTCCAGGAGTGTCGGGCGGCTTTGAATGTCATTCCTCGATCCAGTGAATTTTCACGGTCCTATAGACTATTGTACTATGAATTAGTGAGGAGGTCGCAAAGGATCCTCTATGTGGTCGGCTTGACTTGTCGTCATAATAGTTGCGCATTTTCTTGTCTTGGGCGCCAGCGGCGGATTATATCAGCAACCCTGAATTTTCATTTACGTGACGATTGATTCGGAACGGTCTATCTCTCAATGACGTAGCCTTCAGAGGAGGCTGGGCGGATTTGACCAAATGTCATCGGTTTAGAGGAAACGGCTTCACATGCCTTCTACTTTAAGCGTGCCCGTTCTGGGACTATATCGGCGAGCTGACGACTGGTATTGACCACAAGCAGTTCGTGTACATTGATCTCGCATACGTGTGCGATAATGAGTCGCCTCTGTTCTCTGGGGTGGAGTGAGTGGTGTTTTTCAAGTTGCTAGCCGTGGCAAGAATGGTGATGTGAACTTTGCGGATGGAGGGAATCTTGTGATACGAACGTTATTCGTATCAGGATCTGGGCGGATTCTTTGGGCATCAGCTCAGGATGAAGATCAGAACTGATAGGAAACGTTTGTTGTCGAGATATTTCAGCGAAAGGTGGGTAATAGTGGCGAGCCTGGTTCGTGTGAATGAGGCTAGCCTTGATTTTTGATTAAGTCAGAAACTATTTTGTTGACTGAGTAAGTGTTGTTCTTGGTTTGTACCCGGCCTTCTCTTTTGTTATTATCTTTATCAAGATTTCCAGCTTCCCCAATTTGTTTTTGTTCCCTTTTTTTATCTTGACTGAGGCAGTCTTTGATTTCCCACTCGGTCAATCATTTTTCTTTCCCACTCCATTAGTGAGTGTGCGTCTTGAGTCTGTCGAATGGCAGTATACAGCGGTCACTCTTATTAATTTTGAGGAGTGGAAGGGTCCTATTGTTATGTTTTGGTTTGATTTTGTTATATTTTTAGTCTGTTTTGGATCCATCCATCCCTCCCCACCTCATTTCATGATTCATGGAAGTTTTATATATTTTATAAAAAGAAGAAATTTATGAAGTGTGAGATTTTACATCATGATGTTTTTGTAGGCTCACTGTGAATATTTGGTATTGTGGTACATGTAGGATTGAATGATGATGGATAAATTTTTGTAGTGAATGACTAAATTGTAAGGAAACACTAGGTCGCGAGTAATGATCAGCCTTATCTCACATCTTCGGCCATGTGACACAATTATGTATGTTTTCATACATAATAAACATATTATTTAAATAATGAGCTTCAAATATAATTTTACCCATAATTTTATGAATTTAAATTTGTATGAACTGAAAGCGAAATTGTAAAGTTTGTAACCTATTTTAGAATCGTATATAAAGGTTGAAAAATATATTCAACTTACTAAAATGCTTCATAAAACTCAATATGATGCCGAGATCATAAAACAAGATTGAAAATGAAAAAAAAAAAAAAATTCTAGCTGTCTACAAATGAGATGGACATTGGAGGTCAAAAGCTCGACAAATTGGAGTCCCCCGGATAACTGCTTACAGATGGCTATCTCAAGGCGAAAAGGAAGTCTCAAGAGGTGACAAAGGTTCAGAAAAGTGTCAAATCAGCACAGAGATCTTAAGCGGAACAAAATTGAAGAAAAATCCAGAGTAACGCTTAATGAGCTAGTTAACGCCATTTACCATAAATTCAATTTAAATTTGTCCAAGCAGATTTTACATCGCCAACTGAATATGCTTTTATACACTCTGAAAAGCGTCAGATTGTTGGAATTTTTGGGTAGTACTAGTGAGCTAGCCAAAATGAGCTGACTCATTTTATAGTTGACCAATAGAGGGGTTAACCAATCAGAAAGCTCAAAATATTCAATGCGACGTGTATAAAGGCGGCCATGTTTTTTCCCGAATATTCATTGGCAGCCTTTGATATCGAAGACTGAAGAATTACAGAACAGCTGCTGGTGGTATTGGCAATATAGTCAGATTCAGTAGAGTGTCTGACTCATGAGTATTAATCTTTAAGGCTGTTTCATTGAACAGATTACGTACTGCGCTGTATTCTATATTCATAGTCTATGTTGAACATGGTTAACACAGATTTGAGCCAGAAACAGCAAATACGTTTGAGAATAAAAAAGAGAAAAAACTTTTGTGGCAGAAATCCTTGCATTTCAAGGCCAAAATCTGTCAATCCTCTTCCTGGACAAAACAAATTTCAATATTTATATTTCAAGGAGTGAAGAGCAATCTCGAAAAGGTTACAAAATGCAGCACAATTGCAGCAGCACCGAAAGGAGCCACCATACTTTTAATAGGATATATCTACACCTTGGCGGGGAGTCGTGCGTGGATCGTACACATGTAACTTGGCGTGTGATTTAGTTAAAAAGCACTCTTGTAACCAAGGAAAAGTAAGGTTGATCTGTCGTTCTTGTCACTGACAATGCACCTTGCCATTCAAAAATCGAATTAGTCTTAGATGAGGAGGAATTTTCCGATGATCAAATTTTGAAGCTAGACCTTACAGTCAATACAAGTTCAATCTTATTGAAAATGTTTGGTCAATTTTCAAAGCTGAAGAGGAAATTGATTGAAAATACCCAAGAAATTCTAATGAGAGAAGGGTTAACCTTGAGCATCAAAGAGTATAGGCGTCAGCCCCTAAATATATAAATAAATACTGCCCTTGGAAGACATGACATTTTAATTAACACGCTTTATTTATAATGAAGATTCAATCATTTTCTTGTGTAGAATTATTTTTTTATATTTTCTATTCGTTTGGTTCAAACGTTACTATTTTCAAATTTAAAGATAATGTTCCATTTTGAAAGTTACTATTCTGACATTGAAAGTGAAATGTATAGATTTCCTGCAAGGTCTCATCATTTTACAGTTGAACAGGCTAGATGTAACCGTACGTCCTTTGCTAACAGTTTCTTCTGTCACCCCAAAAGTGAAGGCACGCTGGAGTAAATGTTAGCGCCTCGGATTGAGGAGAGTCGAAATCGAATTCTAGTCGAGTACAAATAACATTCATTTACGTACCCTTGGAAAAAGTATGAACTCATCTTTTCTCCCCACGCGCCTGTTATGGGTAGAAGATTGAAGATCTGAATTCAAACAGCCTACTGGCTTGTAGGCTAAAAGAATGTAAATTCAAAAACAAATCCACATTACAGAAAGGTGAGACGGGGAAAACTCAACGTCCCCGGTGGAAAAATATATAGCAAGCCATTATTCTGACTTCAATGTCAATATGGGAGACAATTGAGAAATGGAGGTGCAAAATGCGTTAACTTTTTTTTTTTTTTTTAAGCATTTCACCCCAAGCAAGGCGGGAAACCACTAGGACGCAAGGGGTTACAGAAAATTTAGAGCAAGATCAGATAGGAGTGATAGAAGAAAGGATGAGGGTAGTGAATAGATCAAGGCAACTGGAGATGCCGATTGACATTACACTTGAATAGCTGGAGACTATAGCTCACAGGGAAACAGGAATAGGGAAGGAAGTTCCACAGGCGAGAGGTGCGAGACATGAAGCTATTGGAGTAGAAGAGACGGCTACATTTAGGAGTTTCGACAGTGAAGGGGTGAGAGCGGGATGTCAGCCTCGTATGGCGCTTGAACTCATGACGTCTGGGAACCAGCGAATAACTGAATGAAATGAATAATTCCAACCTAAGCAAGGGGATAATGCCATTAAACGCAATGTGTTACTGGGAGTGAAAGAGAATGAGAAGACTTTAATGAGGTGAAAGTATTCTAGCTTAGTAGGAGTTAATTAAACCAAAGAAGGTATGACATTTCCCAATTAATATATCCAGAGGGTCACAAATTTTTTAGTTTATTATGTACGTCAAGACGGCGCAAAAAAAGAGAAGTGTATCATCATGTCGTTTTTTATTCCAGCATAGTTAATCTCATTGTCGATATTCTAAAATGAAACAATTTTATTCTAATCACAGATAAAGTTGACTCAACATTCTTGATCCTATGTTTGTAAAAAAACATTTTCCTCAGCTCACATAATGAGGAAAGAGGGCCTGGAGAATCTGATACTCACGGGTTGAATAGAGGTAAAGAGAGACAAGGGAAAACAACACGTGACATATCTGGCGGGCTTAAGCAAGTGGATGACAGAACGTGGTCTGGAGGAGAAAGCAGAGGGAAGGAACTTGTTGAGAGCTGCAAGGGATAGAGGGAGGTAGACAGCTATTATCGCCTACGTCCTGAAAGGTCATGGCACATAAAAAGAAGAAAGGACGATATAAAGGAACAACTTAAACACGAAACAAATGTAAATATTTAAGTTAATAAATTCACATTAAAGTGTAGAGAAGGTACTACTATCTGTCGCAATGTTTTCCTGTTTAAACTTACATTTCCATAAATCAAAGGCGAATGTTTATACAGGCAAGTGAAACATTTCTAATTGAGTGGGTTTGCACGTACATCGATGTATATGCAAGGTTATAATGTTGTATTTTCCCCGTGTAAGTGCGCATGCGTAGAACACCGAGCTTATCTGTCAGCATGCTAGTTTCAGGTGGAGATAACCTATGTCAGGTTGTGAACCGTAAAACTGAGTGTCTCTTTTTTTCAGAACAGGGAGAAAAGAAGGAGATCTGAATAGCTTTTGATAGTCGTTGTTTGTAAAAACTTGATAAATATGAGACTCAATTTCATATTTAAGAATATAAATTAAGTATAAAATAAATATAACAGTTTCCTTTTACTCTATATAAACTGCCAGCTGTATACATTTGCTTTGTCAGATGCATGTTTAAAAATGGCTTCTAGTGGATGAAGTATTAGGGAGGATTATACTTATAAATGATAAATAACAGTTGCTTTTACTCTTATTTACAAAGATATTTCTTGTTTACTGTTTTCTTATTATTGTCTGTCTTTATTTTATTACTAATTAATTATGGTTAATTATATCCATCAATCTTTCTTAACGATCGATCTTTTCTTGGTGTGAACGGCAATCTATTTAATAAGATAATCCTTCCTTTTCTCAAACAAAACCTGTTTCTCATAAATAATGGTTAAAGACTAGTATCATTTTTACTTCTTATGTTAACTGAACGGCCAGAAACATTTCGTTATATATTATTATAATATATCTCAAATGAAGTAGAGATTTGGGGCAACAGAAATGCGGTTCTACAGAAGGATGCTGAGATTACCATGAACCAAACATGTGAGCACGACGAAGTTTTAGAGAAAATGAAAACAAAAAGGACACTTATACTTAACATCCAGAAAAGAGAATATAATGAGGAACGAGGGTTTGGAAAATTTGATACTCACAAGAGAGATTGAAGGCAAGAATTGAGAGGAAAACAACGCATAACCTTCTTAGCGAACTTGAGTAACTGGATGGCGGAGTAAGGTTGTGGAGAGATAACAAAAAGACAAAACTTATTATGAAATTCAAAGGACAGAAAATTGTGGAGAGCCAATGTCCTGAAGGGACATGGCACATAAAAGAAGAAGATATATATATATAAACACAAGTGTATACCCTTGTTGATACTGATCAAGTAATAAAAGCAAAGAAGTCCTCCCCAATTTCCCTCTTTATATTTATATATATATATATATATATATATATATATGGAGAAAGAAAAACTTGAGTCATCATCGAAGTTAAGTTTTTTCCTTCTTGAGCTATATTATATTGCTCTGTATATAAATACATTGAGCTCTCTTCATGGATCTATCTTTTTAATATATCATATTAAAAAGACCTACTTGGATTATCCTTATCACTTACGCAATTGCTATTATTATCTATATCTATCTATCTATCTATCTATCTATCTATCTATATATATATATATATATATATATATATATATATATATATATATATGTGTGTGTGTGTGTGTGTGTGTGTAAATATAAAGAACAAGAATTAAAAAGACAGAAGATAATGACTGACATTGCATAAACATTTTTGAAGATCAAAACTTCACTTGGAAGGTAGAAGCCGGGAGAGAGTTCTACAAGCAAGAATCGCGGTAGATGAAATTGTAGCCATTACATGTAGCCATTTCAACTGTAAAATGATGAGCCCTTGCCGCCAATCTAGTACTGCGCTTAACTTTAAAAAGTCTAGGTACTACAAAGGAAAGTTCATCAGAACAATTACCATGAACGTATTTATAGAAAAGACACAGGGCAGATAACTTTACTGCGGTTGGAAAGTAATTGAATCCGTGATGCCAGGTCACGACCAATAATACCTTTTTTGGGTTTACAAAGAATCTCTAAATATATAGCAGAAGCACCAGACCAGATGTGACAGCCATATTCAAATGAATATCAACTGGTAGACTTATAAATATTTAAGACAGAATCTGTCGAGAATAAATTGCTTTACAATACGTAGTGAACAAACTTTTCTTCGCAGCAAAGCTAACAATTTATTTCAGTTTAAGTTTTTCACTTTATATCAGCAGAAAATGTCGGTCAGTCAGTCGACTGGCTGATCGGTTGAACTCTCTGACTTTGGGCGGGGAGGAACCCGAAGGATGCTACGCCGAAGGGCGGATTCTCTTTCGGGGAGGTAAACCGACCCTGAACCCGTTTATGCGGGTTCAGTGGGCATATTTTTGGCCGAGCCCACAAAGTCGGAGATCCCACGTTAAAAAGGCCTTGTGCCACATGACGCCCTCGTGGGGGTGGGGGTGACTGAATATCGTCAGCAGAAAATGTTAACCCCATAAGGCGCCATTAGTCTCTCTCCTGGACGTTAGCATGGAAGGAAGAAAAGGATAAAATAGAGAGCAGTTTCGTTTTGGAAGCGTTAAAATTAACAAGCCATTCCTTACCCTATTTAATAGAAGATTGTAAGTTGTTTTTGAAATTAGCTGACAATCTGACCATTTCGGTCTTACTTTTATTGCAGGAGTAAATCGTTGTATCATCAACATAGATACCGAGTTGAGAAATGATATCATCAGGAATGTCATTGATAGAAATTAGGAGCAGGGTAGGTTCAGGGCTAGAGCCATAGGGTTTACCTGTATTACTACAGAAAGACCTAGAAGAGTGGTCGTTCAGGATAACTTTCATTTTGCGATTTGATAAGAACGACTGAATCAGATTAAAAAATTCGTCCAGAAATACCGTAACTTTTTAACTCGTGAAGAAGACCGCCATGCTAATCCCTTTCAAATCCCTTCGAAATGTACAAAACAACTGTCCGAGCATTAACATTCTTATCTAAAGCTTGATAGGCTCTTTCAGCAATCTGTTGGATTATTCATAATTGTTGAAATTTATCGTATTTTTTTCAGACATTGTACCCGCAATTAATATCTAACCAACTTTACACACCTACAAATTGTTTCTTTTTAAATTTAAAGTCAGCTTTCTCCTAGACTAGTTTTCAAAGACGTCTAGAAGGTTTCGTCATCACTAGTATTTAACACATTGCTGGGGGAAGAATATATGGATTTATGCGTTTCCCAAAGTTATTTGTGCGCAAGTGAGTGTAAAAAACTCTACACCAATTTCTCTTTCCTAGCCGCTAAATCTTATATTACTTGCGGTTCGAATTCTTTTACTTCTATGTGCCGTGTCCGTTCAGAACGTGAGAGGTTATAGCTCACCATAATTTCCTTTCAGTAAATGTCTTTTCACTCTCTCTCTTAATCCATGTTCTGTTATTTACACAAATTCGTTAGGTTGATTATGCGCTGTTTGCTTGTGTTCCGCTTGCCTTCAATATATGAATGTGAAATTGTGTACGCCCTCTTTCCTTATTATTTGCCCTAGACATTTCAACTGTCTCTTTTTGAAGCTTAGTATTGTTTTCATTTTCTCTTAAACTTCGATGCTCAGATATTCAGTCCATTTTATTCACACCATCCTTCTGTAGAAACACATTTCTGTTGCGTCATGTATCTTCTTCAATTTTGATGTGCTTGACCAACATTCACTGACATATATGAGAACTGATATTACCTAACACTACAGTACTATTTTCTTTGCTTCTAATTATTATTTTTTGTTTGTTAATATGTTATGAACATGATTCAATGAAAGAATATTGAATTTTATTAATACTCAATATTATTTCCATAAATTTCATACAATGCCAATATGAATATCAATAATGAACATTAAAACGCGTATGAATTTCGCCGATGAAGGAAACAGATCTAAAATTGTCCAGTCAATGTTGAGATACATGCCCACAATTTCGGAGACAGAAAAGGGTTTTTGCTTCTAGGATGATATTTCGTAATACAGGGATTGAAACCTTCTTGCAAGATCGACAATATCCGTCCCCTAATGTTATGCTTAAGAAGAACGCACCTTTTAAATTTATCCTCGAAAAAAAAGCGAAAGAAAAGGATTATATAATAACAGAATCATGTAACTTTGGCGTCGCAGAAGTAAATTTTGCATCTAATTATGATAAGAAATGTAAACGTTTCCTGCATCACCCACAATTAAAGAAGCTCCTTTAAGAAATTCATCAACGAATATTTTTTTTATCTATAACAGTTGAAGATATGGGATGTAGATATTCTTGTCCTTTGTTAGAATAAAACTAACGTCCATCAAATAAATAGTAATATCAAAAACCAGTGGCAGGCTGGGTCCAAAGATTTGGGCTGCCAGAAGATAACGGTGCTCACCTACAACTACAATGTTATCATTTATTTTTAATAATGAATAAATAAAATTTTAAAAAATTACATAGGAAAAAGATACAATTAAAATTTTTGTGTAAAATATATGTATTTCTTAGTAATTAAAGTGTACATTCACTGTACATTTTACTGCTGGTATATACAAAATGTAAATACAGAATGTTATAATTGAATTTTTAACATTTTAAATAATTGGTTGGTATTTTTAAATAGTTCACTGCACAATTTACACATTAACAGATAGTTCAAATACACGATAAAGCATTGCATGCAATCCACTGTATTAAGAGAAATAGTGTTTTTGTTTACGAGATGATTGTGTGAATCTGTTAATAATTGCTTCTGCACATCATATAACAAATCCTTTTGAATGAATAACAACATGTAGAATTCGAAATTCTTCCCAGACAATGAATTTCTTAACCTTGTCTTTATGATCCTTAGCTTTGAAAATGTCTTCTTACTTGAGTTACTGATAGTGTTCAGATGACTTTATAAAGTTCTTATTCCTTTTTAAGAATAAAACAGTTGACAGTGTTTGTTTCTTTATTGCATTTTTATTTTATATAGGGGAGAGATTCCATCAGTATCTCACTTGCCATCAGGCAAGCTGACACCATACCTGTCCATCACTATCAAAGAATTAATAATGCTAAAATGTTTCGTCGATGTATCTATTTCGTTTTGTCATTTACTTTCCACTGGCCAAATCCAACATCTTTCTCGGGGTAAAATAACGTCCATGAATTTCATAAGAAATAATTTTGATGAGATTACTAACCGAGAACAAAATGAATTTCACATTAAATGCTGACTTGCAAATGATTTCTATTTCAGGACATTTCGTGTAGAAATACTCGCAACTTCCTTCTTGCTCAATGTTGCAAATATTTATGGTAGAATTCTGTTTGTATGACAAGTGATAAATGCATTCGCCGCTACGAAGAATTCTCAAGCTCACTGGCATATTTGCCGCCATTCGTTAAGTTTGTAGATTGCAAACAATATGGCTGTTATTTATTCTATCGGAAACAACTAAATACGCCAAATATAACAGTTCAGTAAGAATATATGTATGAAGAAATTATATCGTAATTAACATTAAAAGTAGCAATTCTTCAATGATATCGATGTTAATAAGTCTACGATTCAAGTCTAGCAGGACACGCAACATTCATGATATTATTATGATAATAAAGATAAATTATTCTATTTTTAAATTAAAAAAGAGCTTTAGCTGTGATATATAAAGGTACTTAGGAATTGTCTCGAAAGCCATATAACTGAAACCAAGAATAATAGGTTTAAGGCCATATATTGAAATATATATTCTTGTACGATATCCCAAGTTAAGCAATGTCGAGTCTAGTAGGTACTTAGATGGGTGACCGCTCGGAGTTATCAGGGGCTGTAAGCTTGAATGTGCAAGTGATGGAATAGATAACGACTCAAAATTAGAATTCATCTCTTCTCCCCTTAGCTGTGGGTTAATTATTAAGATTTGTATCAGTAAATCATTATCATCTCTAAACAATTTTTTCAATGGAAAAATATTTTCTGGCTTTAAATAACCTACAAAAAGTTAGTAAACCGTAAAAACATCCCCCATTAATCTAACGAAATTGGAATAATGAATTTCAATTTGAGCAGAGTCAATTTCAAAATGAGAAAATTTGACCAAGGAACGTTTTCTTTACCAATTATCGAAAATATACAGATATCGGAAAATAAATTTTCAAATATGAACCAAAAATCAAGAAAAAAAAATAATCCGGAACATTTAAATAATACGTAAAAAATAATTAAAACGAAACTTTTATAAGTATGTAGCCAAACCAATATATATATATATATATATATATATATATATATATATATATATATATATATATTAAACCAAAGTAATGTTAAAATCAACACAAATTCCCACATCGATAGCACGACTCGGAGTTTCATGCACAACGCAGTCTTCAGGTGCTGAGTATAGACTGGCCATTACGTATCTTAAATTTTAAAAAGTCTAAAATAAAAAAAAATGTTTTACATATATACGCAAATCCCGCTTTAATGTGAAATATAATTTTTAAATTTAAAAAAATATATAATCCAGTAGAATATATAACTGAGCCAACATAGTGATAATGAAATATATTTCTTAAAATTTAAATTACGTAAAGGCCAGTCTATATTCAGTACCTGAAGATCACATTGTGCATGTCATCCGTGAAAATAGTCATTCTATCCGTGAAAAATATGTATATTTATTAATGTATACTTAATAGCTCTGTTGTATTAAATCGAGCACAGTTTTATTAACACTAGCACTATCTGTGCACTATATATATATATATATATATATATATATATATATATATATATATATATATATATATATATATGCATGTGTGTATGTATGGTGAGGTGGTATTCTATCAATCTCACCCATGATTTCTTGTCGTTGGTAATTAACGTTCTGACGATTTATTGAGCTTTTATGTCTCAGTGCAAATATAATATTGAATTTTCTCATACGTAACTGTATCCCAGAGGGGAAGCTATAAGTTTTGGTGTCCATTGTGATATTTTTGCTTTTCGATAATTTCTCAAGTGCTATAACTTATCTCCATATTTAGTCTTTTGAATTCATTGTTACAATAACTATTCGCTGCACAAAGCCATTCTCACAGTCCGTGTCAATCATTTTTTGGTTCCTGATTATAAAGTCAATTATGTCTCCTTTTTTAATGCCAGCAGCGAATTTGAATCCAAAGCAGATTGTATAATGTCTAGGCGTCCTGTGTAGTTTCGTTTATCATCTATGCATAAGATCCTTAATTTGTGATGTAGGCTATCGAGCTAAGTTTCATGTTATTGATACTTTAATGTAGACAATCCGTCTTTTTTTGTTTTATTTTCTTTTTTGACATGATGCTGTTTTGTCGGAGACACAGTCCAATTTTTTTAGCTTCGTAGAAAGCTATTTTTTCACTTGCGTCGAGAATATATATATTGTGCTACTATTTTTGAACGCTTCAATATCTGAATTATTTTGCATCTCATCACAGTGATCTCTTTTAATTTTATTACATTTCTTTAATAATTGTTTTATTTATTTTATTGTGAAGGTAAATGCACTTACATCAAGATCCATCTTTGACTTCTAAGAGTCGTGCTCTTAATGGCTATATCTTTGGAAATGGATATATATATATTTTATACGAACATGTCTGGCAATTAAAAAATCTTGTTTTACACTTTATCGTTATGACTATATTTAACTCACTCATAAAAGGTTTATTAATTTCGAGATTTTATAGTTAGGCATATATTTTTACTTATGTATCTACATGAGAGAGAAAGCCGGGAAGTAGAAATAACCATTAGCAAGAGAAAGATGAAAACAGCAGACAGTTCAAGGGATGATTTGCATTTTAGCCTCGCAAGCCATTGCTAGTAATTTCAATTTCCACATTGGTTACCTTATAGTGCAATCCTGGATAATAATAAGAAAAACCTATAGGGAAAAAAACGATATGCAGGTAGAAAAATACGTTACAAAATTAACAGAAAACGGGAAAAAAAGAAATGTTTGATTGGTTGATTTTACAACTTAACAACACTTAGCGGATTATTTAATTTTGAATATTTTGGAGGGCACTTAGTGAGGATCAAACATAACTAGTAGTTGTTAACAGCACTAGACTCGCTAATCATTATCCCACACTGAGTTGAGTAGAGAAGAAAATACAGAGATAGAGAGAGTGAGGTGAGGAAAGAGGCATGGAAAGAGAGAGGTATGGAAAGAGAGAGGCATGGAAAGAGAGACAAACCAATGTTTGCATGGGGTTTAATAAGCTACATAAGTAAATGATGTATAATTCTCTTCGCTATGGAGGGAAGGTTTGCAAGCTTATTTCGCAGATCACTAATAATGAAACGTATTCGCTAATACCTAACTTTGCTTACATGCACTGTTTGGTCACCAGAAACGTTCAGCAAGAGTTGGTCAAAGTCAATGTATGCATTTACTTCCGGATGAAGATATTCAATGGCACGCATCTGTTTCATACGCATTTCCATGTAAGACTTCATTTTAGCGGACTGTTATCTGAAAAAAAAAAATATGGATGATTTTCAGTAAAGGTAAAACCGCTATTGCTATAAAATCAACATCAGACTCTGTTGTTGATGGCCAACATAAAGAATAGGAGACTTTATTTTATTTTATTTTAGGACCGCCGCTTATAAATAAGTGAATAAAACTCGTGTTAGTTACGAGTCATCTGTAAAAGTTAAATGTAGATGTATTTTTTTAATTCTTTGTCTTTCAATATATTTTCTACTCTTAGCTTAGTACAGCAGTCATTCAGTTATTGGCGTGCATGATAAACGCTTAGGCGATCATGTATCTTTCGATACATGACTGACGAGACAGATTTTTTCCCACAGTAAGTTACCATTTTTTTTTCTGCGGTGGACCAGTTGCCGGTCTGTCCTGCTATTTACCCAGAAGTTTCATACCTTTCCCAAGGTTATTTGCACGCAAGCAAATTCAATGGATTCAACTGGAATTCGAACTCGGCTCTACCGATTCCTCAATTCGAGCCGCTATCCATTATTCCACCGTGCCTCCTCTCAGTTTTCCGAATGCAGAGGGTTAATCAGCTTTACGTAGAATGGGAAACGCTTAATTATTCCAAACACAAAACAGTCTACAAATACTTTCCTACCTTTTCTGCCTGCCATCAATATGGCGGACGCTAGACTCTTGGAGAGCAACAGACTGCGTCTTCTTGGCCTCACCTTTTCAACTGACTTGAAGTGGAGCGATGATATAGAATCAGTAGCTTCATCTACTCCAACGAAATTTTGTTAACTGTGCCGTGCCAAACAAATTTTCTCATCAGAATTCATTTTGCACATTTACAAATCTACCATTCGTCCTGGTCTTGTTCTCCTGCTATTCATCTCGTGGTTCTTAACAAACTTTAAAGAAGGATATGAAATGTAATCAATCCTAACCTGGCATGTCGAATTCAGTCACTTTCTCACCGACGTGACCGGGTTTCCCTCTACAAATACTTTCATGGCTACTGCTCCGACGAGTTTTTTTTCCTGGTGCCCCGACTAGATGAATTTAAACGTGCTACTAGACTGGCATCTAGCTCCCATACGTTTACTGCTGAAAGAGCTAAATGCAACCCCCATTTCTACTCCAAGAGTTTTTTTTCTCGCACTTTCCGCCTGTAGAACTCCCTTCCGTTTACTTGCTTCCTTGATAACTAAAATCTTCAAAAGTTTAAATGCAACGTCAATCGCCATCTTTTGTATTCTTGAATCCCGTTCATCTTTTGTCCTTTTCTCAATCCTGTCAATACTCAGTCTTTTCTTTCACTTTCACTCACTGTAACTCCCTGCGTACTAGTGGCATTTCCGCTTTGCTTGGGGTGAATTGATTAAAAAAATAACTTCAAAATAAAATTTGTAATTTAATGTTTTCCGGAGTTCAAACAGTGTGGAAAAACTTATTAAAGGTAGACAAAATAAAAGACACTTTACAGAAAGCAATTAAATATAGTTTTATTAAGGAAAATGCAATGAGATAATTTTTTCAGCGAGTTTGGTATTTCTCTTTATTAAGTTCTAAACTTTTGAATACCATCTCACCTTTATAGATAGATAGAAATAGTAGATGCAAGATAATAGTACAAGAAAGAGATGTGTGCATTTACTCAAAATTTGGCTATTTTTGATAAATACTTGTTATATTCCTTTCAAAACATTTTGAGAGAAATTCCTTCTATCCATTAAAAACAGGAAGTAACATCTTGACCGCACAAGAAATTAATTATAAACCTGTCAGAAAATTTCAAAACCGTTCTCGATTCTTGCTTTTCTTACTTCGTTTTATGAAGCAATAAACGGAAGAGTTAAGTGTCTTTGATGCTTTTTCAGATTTACTGTTTATTGGGCTTTGGCACGTGATCTAATCAGTAACACTTTCTAATAATTATTGTCGAAGAAAAAAAATAATCTCATTCTTAAGACGAGATGAAGAGGAAGTACTTGGCTTAATATATACCTCGAAACACACAATATAAGGAACATTTAGACGTAATGTACTTAGTTTGGCGGTAAACCGGGGTAAGAAATTTCTCCGGCGTCTGACAAAAGAATAGCGCCCCAAACGTTCGGAGAATTTGAACGGCGCACGTGGACCAGATGTGAAAGTAATTTTTTCCGCTACTTTTGTGAGTAAGTGTATACGAAGTCTGTCTGGAACGCGTCTAATGCTTTTGAATTTCTTGATGAACGGTTGCAAGACATTGAATCTGCGCGACACACAATCAGCGGGGACCATATTGCGCATCCAGAAACAAACGTTTTCCTGTAGCGTTAAGTAGTGTTTAATGAGATGCAATTAGGTGATTCGATGTACTCTATGAATATCGCATTCAGAATAGCAGAACAGGTGGCTTCATTATGTCTCCTTCAAGGTAAATTTTAAGAAATCATCGCGTCAACCAATAGCTATAGAATCACTATGAACACAATAAGGCAACTGATGGCGATCCCGAAAGAATACGTTAGAGATTGTTTTGAAAAAATTGAGGATGGCTGGATAAGTTGTTTTTAGGTTCAAAGAGGATTAGTTTGAAGGGAACTTGGGCATAAAAGTCCGAAGTTGACTATTTTGACTTTAATATTAACTTAGATATATCCCAGAGAAACTTCAGTTATACCCAGGAGGATTTCCTACAAGATGACAGGAATTATTAGAGTTATTAATTTTTATGTCAGCGTTTTCCAAACGTTTGTGTAGTGCCTCGGAAAGTAAACTTAATTATTTGCTTCCACACGATAGTCCATGATACAAGATGAGGCCTCATGTAATTCACCCATGACATTTTTTCATGGAAATCTGTATTCATATAAATTTATATGAAGTTTAAAGCATACAATAAGCGATAATACAATTTGGTGTTAGAGCCTGATTCATTCTTTGCATCAGTAACATACACCTGAGCTGTATCAGCTGGACTCTTCGTAGGTTCGTAGAGAGATAACTCTAGTTTTGTTAGCTATGTTAGAACTACTAATACTTCAACTACATTAGCTGCAGGAGAGTAAGAATAATCCAAAATGGATCACTTTCCGGTGGATACTTGATGATTCTCATGTAAATCGGACCTGTGTCTACGTTTTGATTCCGCAAGAATCTACACCGCTATCGTTTCCTAGACTCCATAACAATACATAATTAATATAGAAAAAAAAAGAATTTGTAGAGAGTTTTGATTGTTGACATCCTAAAAGGACATTGTATTACAAAAAATAATAATAAATTTGGTCTTTGTCCGAACCTATATCTACTTTTTTGACTCTAGTATAAACAGCAACAATTTATAACGGTTTTTTTTTTACTCTAGTGCCGGGTTTCCCTAACTGGGTGATATCGTCCACCGGCGGGCGATTTCAACTGTTGGATGGGCGGCGAACAACTGAAAAGAAAATGGTAGGCATTTGGAAATGTTGGTGAGTGATATAACATTTTGAGAATTAAAAAGGTATTTCCGTATATGCTACCCGAAAAAATACTCAAAGAAGATATGCAACGAAACTGTATTAAGAAAATAGCAAAAAACCCACCGGGAGCATATTTTTTTTAACAAGTTTTCACGAAATTCAGGCAGGTAGATGTAAATAAATTAATATACTGTTTAATAAAAATAGAGCATCTACTGAAATATGAGTATCCATTAAAAATAAAGTTTAAACGAATGAATGAATGAATATATATATATATATATATATATATATATATATAAAACTGGACTGTCATGGCCATAGAAATAGGCTTGAGGCCTATATAAGAGAGAAGTATTTATGTGTCAGACACCAAAGACGCGTCCTCTAATTTCCCATATATGTGCTTTCACGTTACCCCGTCCATTGTATCTCTTTCCTCCTGTTATTTATGATCGATTCTCCCGAAGCAAAGCGGCAACACTATTAAGACGCGCGGGGCTACAGGAAGTAAAGGAGAATGAAAAGCCTTCAGAAGCAACCGGAAACCCAAACCTAAACTGGGAACAATGAATTAACCTCTATTTCCGTTCAAAATAACGGGTTGGTGAGCGAACTGAGTGATAAGGGAACCTATGGATTAATAATATACTCTCAGGTAGCATTCATTTTTATGACGATTTCAATGTTCAGTATTAGCAGTGGTTAGTCTACTCACTCAAAAAAAAAAATAACAAAAAAAAAAACCGTTGAAGATGTTAAAATACTGTTATGACTTATGGCCTAACCCAGATCATGAATAGACCTACTAGTGTTCCCGATATAACTTGGCATCATGCAGACCACCTACACATTTTTTCTCGCCTCGTGTCCTGATAGTGTTACCCACCTTGGGCTCTTCAGTCCACTTTCTGATCAATGTCAAGATTCATGTCAAATCAAAGGCATCTCCTAACGATTAATTTCACTGGACAATCTTTCGATACGCAAAATCTTATATTGTGGAAGCTTCTGTCTTAGTCCTCCCTCAAAAAATTATTCCCAGAACAGTTTCCCTCAATTTCCAGTGGATTCTTTCTTGCATGGAGAGTCTTATGCCACACAAAAAGTAACAGCAAAGACCGAATATCCAACTTTGGTTCACACCTGAATGTGCTGCCGCTATAAATTATTCTTAGCAGTAATACAATAATTTGTGGACTGGGGCAGGAATTGGCTGGTTAACTTTAATGCCTCAAAAAAAAAAAAAAAAAAAAAAAAAAAACTGCTCTCTATTACTCACCACAGGGAACCATCCCTGCCTCCCATTAGAATGTCTGACGCTCAACTCCGCGAGAGAACCTCTTTGCAACTGCTCGGTTTCAAATTGTCCGCTGACCTGAGATGGAACGAATACATTGAGCCAATAGCTTCGTCCACCGCAAGGAAAGTCGGCTCGCTGTGCCGCGCCAGGAAATTTTTCTCACCGGAGTCAATCCTTCAAATCTACAAATCAACCATTCGCCCTTGCATGGAGTATTGCTGCCATATATGGTCTGAACCCTTTCTGTTTGTCTCAAGGTCCTTGATAAAATCCAAAGACGGATATGCAATGTAATTGGCTCTGATCTGGCATCTCGTCTGCAGTCGCTCTCTCAGAGACGTGCCGTTGCATTCCTCTGTCTTTTTTACAAATACTTTCACGGTAACTGCTCCGAGGAACTGCTTTCGCTGGTTCCCAGACTTCATGAATTTAAGCATTCTACTAAGCTGGCATCTCGCTCTCACCCTTTCACTGTCGAAACTGTTAAATGTAGACGTCTCTTCTACTCTAATAGCTTCATGTCTCGTACTTCTCGCCTGTGGAACTCCCTCCCCATTTCTTGTTTTCCTGATAGCTATAATCTATAACTTTTCAAATGTAATGTCAATCGACGTCTCCAGATGCCTTGATCTATCCCCTATCCTTCTCTTCATCCTTTCCTCTATCACTCCTCTTTGCTCTCGCTCCACCTCTCTGTAACCCCTTGCGTGCTAGTGGCTTCCCACCTTGCATGGGGTTGAATGCTTAAAAAAAATACCATCACTATCAGAGGAAACAGGGTAACAGACTACTTATTGCATTCAGAACTGTTAGAAATCAGATTAAAAGAATTCTGAAGAGTAGTCAGACCAAAGTTAAAAACAAGAGAGGGTTGCTGCATTTTCTGGAAAATCACTATGCTTTTCTGTAGTTTCCAAATAATTTTTTATTATTTAATGTTTTCCTGAGTGTGTAAAGGTATATTAAAATAATAAAAGGTAATAAAAATAATAACAAAATTTCTGTCAGTTTAAGCCAAATTTAAAAAAAAATACTTTGCTCCCCCGATTTCTGGAAAATCACTGACATAAGCTTGTTCGGAAGCCCTTCGAGAGGCAGATTTTCCAAGTATTCGTTTCTCACTATGTCACTCAGACATTTCAACTGTTCTTTTCTAATTTTTCTATAATGGCCCTTTATGTTTCCATTTTTCTTTAAAACCTCCTTGTTGCTTTCATGCACCGTCCATGTTATTCTCAGCTTCCTTGTGTTTCCGATAAGAAATTTAGAATAAGATCTTAGCAAATAAGCTCATTGGTTCGACACATTGTAGTATAAAATCTAAGAAATAAAATTACCTGATGTTCTTTCCACTTCAATTATCCCCTTTTGATATTTCTAAAGTTCTAACATCAAGATTATAAGTAATGAACGTTGTTTTTAATCTAAATAAGACATTAATTTTTTAAAAACACTTCTTTGGTTTTGCTTTGAAATCTGTGTTTTCTTTTTCATGGTAAACATGAATAGATTTGTTAAACTTATCTATTCACCTGTTTGTTTATTGTTTGCAAAGACTGTACAGCTGAACAAATTCATTATTTGCAGAAAGAAAGTTACATTGCATGAAGTGTTGAAAATTGAAAGGCATCAGCAAAAAAACAAATAAAAATTACATATAATAAAGAAAGAAAGAAAGAGAGAAAGAAAGAGAGAGAGACAGAAAGACAGAGAGAAAGAACGAAATAAAAACATTCAGATAAGAAGAAAAAAAATTGAAAGAAAATGATAAAAAGAGAGGAGAAAGTTTTAAAAAATCATGAGGCTGACTAAATCAGAGAAGGTAAGAAAAGCTACATTGCGTGAAGTCTTGAAAGGCATCAGCAAAGTGAAGATATGAACAGAAAGAGATATAATAAAGAAATAAGCAATGAACAAAAAAAAAAAAAGAAAGATATATAGATGTGAAAGAAAGAAAATTTCAAAAAAGACAATGTAAAAAGTTTGATAAAAAAGCAAGACGAAACAAAAATGAAAGAAAGAAAAAATCGAAGGCCTCAGCAAGGAGAAAAGGCATGAAAAGAAAGAAAGAAAGAAAGAGGGAAACGGAAAGAAAGAAAGGAAATGGAAAGAAAGAAAGAAACGGAAAGAAAGAAAAAAGAAAAATAGATAAGGCAAATAGAAATTTAAAAAAATAGTAAAAACACTGATAAAAATGGGGAAAAAAGAAAAAATATATAAGAAAAACAAAAAGAAACTCAGGAATAAAGCAGAAGCGAATGACGGGAAAAAGTAGCAGAAAATAGACAATAAATATCACCTTATTAATTTTGTTACTAGTTTCAACACCATACTCTTGTTTTTTACGTGAATATTGCATAAGCCTCCGGATAAAAAATATTTTGCTATAATCCCGATTATATCTTGATCGTTCATTTCAAAATACACTAACGAAAAAACAAGCGAAAATTTTCTGGTATTTTGCCTGGCTATTTATTAAGCCGTTTGCCTATTTCACGCTTAAGTCGCTCGGTACACTTAATAAACGAGGAAGCGAGTGGAAAAAGAAAACAAAGTTGATGATATCTTTTGCTTCAAAACATTCTTCATAGCGACAAAATTAACAACAGTCATTAACTTTTTCTTTCTTTTTCTTTTCGTTGGTGGCGATCTACTGTTTTCTTTTCTTTCTTTTTTTCTTTTATAAAACATGTTCCATCTTTTTTTTTTTTTTTTTAAATTTCCGTTTCAATGTCCCAATATTCCCTTGTTTTTTTCTTTCCAGTTTAAAAGCATCTATCATAATTTTAAGGAAGGATCAGATATGGATTAAATAGTAGGGAAGATTGGCATCTCTAGCTGCGGCTGACAACCTGTCATTCCATACCACGGCCGGCCTGATTCGATCCTGAGTTGTTCCCACACCGGTCAGTACTGCTTCCGGTCAACTGATGATCATTTCGTTCCTGCCCCACGTTGTGTTCTTCGATCACAGAGCAGTGAAGATCGAATGTTCGTCCGTACTTAAGCGCTGAATCGAGTCGCCATGAAAAAGGACAAAGAATGCTTTCACTGGTGAAAATACAAATATCATAAATAACAAGGTCGCTGGGTTTATTTTCAGTTGGTTTATATAGTCGTTGATACAACAAAATTACCCTTCTGGCTAAACTCCCTACTGTGACACTGGGTCTCTTGCTTCTACAACCTGCGGTGGGTTAAAACATTCACACGAGATGGTCGTCAGAAATTCTCCACAGTAGGTCACGTCAGATAAAACATCTCCCTCGTCCGCTGTTGGTTGAAATTTATCTCTTTTTTTATTAAAACAAAGTTTTCAAGGAAGTAGGTTTTTAAATTCAGTAACTATTATTGCTCATTCTTGTACTGATGGCGGCTTCCTTCCTCACCTGTTATTTGAAGTAGTTTCGAATATCAGTATATTGATTATACCATTATTTTTTCTTCTAGATACATGTGCTATCCATTTTGTTAAAAGACATCAAGTGATGTGGTTATTGTTATTTGGTACCGTTCTGGTAAACCCTCCTACAGTAGAATGAACTCTTCCCCCTCTCATAAATACAAACTTCGAGAGTCGGAAAGTAGAAGTGAAGTGGAGTAGTAGACGCAGTGCTAATCTAATTACTAACACTATTGTTTTGTATATATCTTCAATATACTTTTTCAACCTACCTTCGTCTTCCGTGTCTTTCTTTCTGGCCCCTACACAGGCCACAACAGGTACATTTCTCTGTGATTCTGTAGCGTCAGTCCAAAATGTTCAAACAAGGACTTATGTTCTACTGGTTTAATTCGCTCAGTTTATTAACTGTTATTCCTCTTTCCAGTATTTGTAATACGAGACGTGCTCATCTTGATTATGTCATTATTTTCTCGTCGAGTTACATGGGCTATTCATTTTAGTGATTGCTGCTGTTGAATGTCATCAAGTGATATGCTTTTTGCTATTTGGTGCATTTCTTTGTTTGGGATACTCTAGAACCAGTTCAAAAGGTTCGAAGAAGGATTGGCCTCGCTAAGATTTAGATTCTCTATTCTCTGGAAGCCATTTTAACCATTGATCCGATAAAGTGGTTGGATACAGCTAACAGTTTAGGTATTCCTGAACGAGTTTGGCAACATGACAGACATCTATACGAAAGTCTTGATCTGAGGAAAATATTTAAGAACAGGATTCAAGTTTTCAAGCTAATGTTTTGGTTTTGTAGCAATTAGCTGTATTGGGCGAAACTACCCCTAGCTCAGCCTATTGTATGTTCTATTTCCTTATCTCCTATACGAAATTTGTTATACTTAATCTATACGCTAAAGTGACCGATCCTTAATGGATAATGGCTAGCGACAGAGTTTGTTTGATCATTACTAATAAGCAGTGAGTTCACTCCTCACTAGATTATCCCAAATTGTGACTCTGCGCTATGCAAACCTTAGCTTATTAAATGACAACTCCATAAAAAACGTAATATTATATACATGAAGAGTGTTAAGTCTAGTGATCATCCTTGAAGCTAGAATTATAAAGTCGCTCGAGGGCGTGCTGACTATAAAACTATTCAAGATTATGATCAGTTTATTTTGCATAATATCTATGGTTTCAATCCTAACTAGTTTTTCTTTAGTCATAATCTTAATCTCTCTAATAATCTGGATAATCAGCTCTTGACTTTGAGTGGGTAACAGATAGTGAAATAGTAGTGGATATCTTAAAGACATTGCATACAGGAAGAAAAGCCTTGATAGAAAACAAAGCATCAGAAAAATTAAGAAGGTGTCTTTGACATCGGCTAGGATACAGTTTGGTGTGTATTTATCATAATGGAGATTTGGATAATTATAAAAGAAACAAAGAAATTGATGGACCCTAGATCTATTTTATTGATTGATCCATTTTTTACGGCTTATCAACCAAACCTGGTTGTTTAAAGCCAGAAAATATTTTTTAACTGTAAGAATTTTTTATGGACATAATAATGATTCTGTGATGTAAGCCTTACTAATTAAACCCAAAGTTAGTGTGAGAAGTGTATTTGTGCGTAAGGGAATATAACGAATTATCCATTACACCACCTCCACATCCAAGCTTACAGCACCTGGTATTCCCAAGCGTCTACCCATCTAGGTACCTGGGTCTGTGATTATATGGTCAGGGTACATTCCTGCCACCGTTAATAATTTAATAAGAGTATTGTCACATAGAAAAATTTCGATATTTACAGTATAATGATTTTCCTAGCGTAGCTTATGTGTAGCTCAAGGCCGAAAGAAGGGGGTACCTAGTGAGGACCGAAGATACTAGTCAGTCGTCATTCTAGCGAGACAAGGTTGCTAACCATTACACCGCCCCGAGGTGTCCAAATATTTTTCTAAGCGAAGCTTAGATGTGGCACAAGACCGAAAGTGTGAAGCACCCAGTGAGAATCGAACTCACTACTCAGTCGTAATTTTTCTAGCGAGACAAGCTTGCTAACCATTACACCACCCCGAGGTGTCCAAATATATTTCTAAGCGTAGCTTAGATGTTGCACAAGACCGAAAGTATGGGGTACCCAGTGAGGATCGAACTTACAATTCAGTCGTAACTGTTTTTTAACTTGACAAGCTTGCTAGCCATTACCACGCGGAGGTGGCCCGGTTTTCCAAGCGTATCTTAAATGTGGCACAAGGCCGAAAGTATGGGGCACCCAGTGAGGATCGAACTCATTATTCATTCGTAATTGTGTTAGCGAAGCAAACTTGCTAATTCTTACACCGCCTCGGGGTGCCCAAATATTGACAGTATATGAGCAGAAAATATTCAAGTTGGTAGTGTCACTTGACAAAATGATATTCCGTATAGAGAAACGGAATTTGATTTTAGCGAGTATTCCAATAATGTTAGTGAAGATCAAACAGGGACAGCTATTGACAACGAGTTGCCTAATCCTGAAAGAAAAGGACTTCCAGCTAAGAATATAGCTAAGAAGAAAGAGACTATAGTGAAACTTCCTAAGCCAGTTGATATAATTACGTGAAAACAGAACAAAGCGACTTACGATATGCCATTAGTAGGTGATTAAACTATGTATAACTAAAGTTCTATTAAGACAAAATATCATTACCTTTAATTGAAAAGAATATTTGCCAATCTGCCGACACAAATTGATAAAGATATTTAACCACCGGTGACATTAGGAGAAATCCTATTTTTCGTTGTGGTTTACATCTATATTCATATGGCCGGTCCTGCTGGAGTGTCAAAACAAACAAATTGTGTACTTTTTTTTATATATAAAATAGCTTTTTACTACTTGGCCTTGTGCCGCACTAAGATGCGCTTAATAAATATTGAGTTGCAGCTGAAGAACCTTGAAGAACCAGTGAGGAGGCGTTGTATCTGACAGAGACAGAATATAGTCAACGGTTGATTGACACACTTGCAAAAGGAAGCTTATATATATATGCAGGATGTGTGTTCATCACAGATTTAATTGCTTTACTTGCTTTCAAGTCCTTCTCATTTTCAACGAATAAAAATGTCAAAATATAAATTACTCGCATGAAGCATAACAAATATGGTGTCAATTTTGTTTCTTTTCTTCTTACTTCTATTCTTCTTCTTCTTCTTCTTCTTCTTCTTCTTATTATTATTATTATTATTATTATTATGTTTTGTAATACAGTTAAATTTACAGTTAAATTTCTTGCATACAGCGGGTACATTAAGTTATTTTTTGAGTCACAAAATGTTGATATGGTATTCCCAACGAAGAAACAGTTTTAATCAGATTGATTTCAATACACCAATCACTACTGAAATTACATTGACATTCCTTTCCTTCAATCCACCCTTCTCTTCCTCTTCCTTCTCCTCTTCCTCCTCCTCCTCCTCATTATTATTATTATTATTTTATTTCCTTTGATTTCTGATGTGTACTCATTACTTTCCGGCGCCCGCTCAGGGACCTAAGGTTAGAAATGGCATTATGGCATTTTCCACTGGAAAAATTTTTTTACATAGACAAAGCCCTTCGTGAGAACATTTTTTTTTGTATTTCTTTAAGGAATGGGCTTCCAGGAATCCCTTCAATTAGTCTACTGGAATCTTTTCCAACCAGTCCGAGGGATCCAAAAACAAAGGTGATTGTTGATGCTTCCATGTTACACATTTTTGAGATTTTGATTTCAAAGTCCTTGTATTTTGATAGCTTTTTGAATATCTTCAAAGATAAATTGCAGTCTGCAGGGACTGCCATATCAATGAGAAGGCACCTTTTTGTGTGCAATCTCTAATAACAATGTCTGGGCGGTTAGTTATGATTGTCCTATCTGTGTGTATTATGTAGTCCCATAGAATTGTAACAGGTCCTATCTCCGTAACCGGGTCTGGGTGGTGTTCATACCACTTTCTTTTAGTTTCCTTCCCGTAGAAGTTACAGATTTTCCAGTGCAGATACTGACTAAATCTGTCATGCCGGTTTTTATATTCAGTGTGTGCCAATACAGCGCAACCTGATACAAGATGATCGATGGTTTCTGGGTAATTATCCCAGAACCTGTATTTTGGGCTAACACTATATTTTAGTATGCTTGATAATTTCTAGTTGTTATTATTATTATTATTATTATTATTATTATTATTATTATTATTATTATTATTTCCTTGGATTTTTGTTATATACAAATTTCCTTCCGGATCCCAACCAGAGAGCTGAGATCAGAAATGACTTCATGACAACTTCCACTGATCATGTTTTTATTTGAAAAAAAACTTAGATTACACACATCTTATACAGATAAAGCTCTTCGTAATATGTGAACTGTACTTGTGAGTACAATTTATTGTATTTCTTTAAGGCATTAACTATGAGATATCCCTTCACTGAGTTTATCAAAACCTTTTTCAATCAATCCGAGGGCTCCAACTATAAGTGGTATTACTGATGCCATCATGTGCCACACTTTTGAGATTTCCACTTCCAGATCCGAGTATTTTGATAGTTTTTTTTTAAGATCTTGAACGATACATTACAATCTACAGGGATTGCCATGTCAATAAGAAAGCACATTCTGTTCTCGTGGACTTTGATATCTGAAAGATTAGCTTTGATTTTTTTTCTTATAAAGTCACATAATATTTTTCAATGCAGATACAAGATACAATATACAAGATGGTCAATTGTTTCTGGATATTTATCACAGAATCTGCATTTGGGGTCAACACAATTCTTTCAGTATGTTTGCTTTGTAATTTCTAGTTAGCAATCATTGGTCCTGTGAAGCAAGAATAAAACTTTCGGTTTAAGTTTTTAACTCTGCACTATGTAGCGATTTTCCAAGCGTAGCTTAGATGTGGCACAAGGCCGAAAGTATGGGGCACCCAGTGAGGATCGAACTCACTACTCATTCGTAATTGTTCTAGCGAAACAAGCTTGCTAACCATTAAACCGCCTCTAGGTGCACAAACTCTGCACTATGTAACCACTGATGGGTACGGGGTTTGTCTGTGTCAGCTAGTTTGGCACGGACCGGGTACTGACCATAAAAAGGATTATTATTATTATTATTATTATTATTATTATTATTATTATTATTATTATTTCCATTCTTTTCGGTTGTATACACATTTCCTTCCCATCCCAACCTAATGTCTTAAATGGTTTTATGACATTTTCCACAGATCATTTAAAAAAAAAAATTAAATAAAACAAACCTAAGATCAAACGCATTCTACATTATTATTATTATTATTATTATTATTATTATTATTATTATTATTATTATATTTCTGCTATGGTCACACTACCTACCAAATCTGTCGGAAGACCTAAGGTAGGTAGTGGTGTGTTATTATGGTTACATTTCCTGATTTGTTTTTCCATAACATCACTAGCGTTATATGGAGAACGTTCTTTTTAGTGTATGGGCTGTACTTACCAAGACATTTTTTGTATTTCTCAAAGACTGGGGTTTCCAGGGATTTTTCCCATGTGTTGTTGTGTTCCATTTTTTTATCATTCCAAGCGCACCCACTATGACTTGTGCTATTCTTGTTTTCAATTTCCACATTTTTTTCTATTTCGATTTCCATGTCTTTATACTTCGATAGTTTTTCAAATTTCTCGATTGCGCTTTATTCTTTATTTAGTTAGCACTTAAGTTACGCCCGGCCAGCACCTCTTGAATTTTGTTTTGATTGCAAGGAAAGAAGGAAACAAACAAACGAATAACGAGAAGATAGAGGTGGCGATAACGCTCTCGAGTGTATAATGTCTGCTTCAGTGGAAGGGAAAAACCTGTCAGTTTCAAATCTTTTTATTTGTACCTTCTTACTTCTTTAAATAATGACATGTATTCATACTTATCATTGTTATGGTAAAGTTTTATTAGAATTATTGGGTTCAAATATTTAACGGGGAAATTTCCACGGCTCTTTTATGGTTGTAGATCTCGTAAGAAGCTTATTCAATTGTTAACATAAGAATTAGGAGTAATCAGAAATTCAAATAGGAAAACCGTTAAATTTCCATGGTTACTATTATTATTTATTATTATCTGATTATATTTCTTAGATGAGATATTGTAATTATTTACACTTTTATATTGTTCGGACTGATATCCTCATTTTTGTTGTGATATTCACGCTTCTGCCGTTGTACGCTCCAGCCTTCTTCAGGTGATTGGAATTTCGAACTGAACACTATTTCGTCCAGCGTGGTAGATTTTTCTAGTTTCACGTCCCATGCCTCTTTCGGATATCTCCGTTATCCCCCTTTCGCTCAACTCTCCAAGAACACATGGCCCAGTGGATAGAAACGTTGGGCGGATCCAGTAACTTGACACAAAGAGTTGTGAGCTCAATACCTGGCTACTGCAGTGGTAAAGAAAAACTTGGTGAGTTGAATTAAAATATCCTCCTTTATCTTTGATCTTTACAGCACAATTTTTTTGGCATTGATAGCAGAAGTTTCTCAAAGTATAAGTTTCATATTGATTTCAGTATTTTTCAATGAGTCTATGAGCTCTTTTTCAATTTTTTTTTTTTTTTACTCTTCTGTCAAGATCATCCCATGTTAATTATAGGGGTGGTTTCAAACTTTTGAACTGTAGTATATATATATAAATATATATATATATATATATATATATATATATATATATATATATATATATATATATATATATATATATATATATATATAATTATTTATTTAAAAATATGATTCCAACACGCGACATAAGAGTTCTATCGAGCACTATTTTTTTAAAATAATAACAAAAATAATAAAGAATTTTGGATTATTTACCTAACGAGTTCTTTCCTATTTTTCTATATATTTTCACACACACACACACATTATTATAAAATATAAAAAAACACATTAAAATTATAATCTTATATATATGTATGTTTGTTAACGAAATACACCCTAAAAGATACATTGTAGCCCAACAAATTTTGTAGAAGCATAATGTACCTTCACCTCCTGCCGAATGAAGTGTGAAATTTCATTAAAATTAGAAAAGTTATTATTGAGTTTCGACCGTTTTTCAGGGCTTTTTTTTTCATTTCTAATTAAAAATTCAGTATTTGTTTTCGATAGACATTCTCGTATCAATCCGCATATATAGTCACATACTTGTAAATTATATTCAAACTAGTATGTGTGTAAAAAATATCAAACATTTGTAATACATTATGACAAAATTATTAAATAATTTAAATATATATAACCCAACATATATTTATACAATTCTCTACACTAAATTAGGCCTCTTTTTATAAGCAAATATATTGGATATTTGGTAACTACTTGAGGAGTGAAGAGGCTATGTGTGTGTCATTGTAAATCGTTATCTGTTTGACGGGAACATTGAATCCTATGAAATAAATATATGCATGCTAGTTTGCCGCCGTTAAAATAAATATAAAGAAGAGAAAAGTATGCATAATAAAAATAAAATTATTTTTTTGAAAAATTATCGAGAAAAATATATTTAATAGTTTTAATCGGACAATATTAGTTTTACGCAGACAATACCTGTTTTAAGCAGACAACAACCGTATCGATCCAACTATGAACTATTAACTATTTAGAAAATATTTTCAACATCCGCTCTGAATTGACCTTGACGGACATTGTAGCTCTTCTTTCATTTTCGAGCCGAACACAATGTAGGTCCCTTCAATTTTATTTTAATAAAGAGAAGACTTAAAATATAAAATTTTACAAAATGAATAATAGCATAAATTTAACAAAAATGGCTGATTTATGAAATTTTCTTCATTCTCCCTTCCTTTAATATTATATAATGTGCGTAATAATAATTGCAATGATTTGTATTGCCACGGTATTAATATTAGGTTGGTGCAAAAATATTATCGTTTTTTGACGTATTTTTAACGTCAAAAAACGATATTATTTTTGCACCAACCTAATATATACGTAATTACAATAAAATTTATGATATTGATACCTCATAATTTTCTATCATGAACTAATTTTAAAAGAAACCCCAAAAGTTTATGAGTCTTATGTAATATAGACTAAAGTTAACCCATACATATATATATATATATATATATATATATATATATATATATATATATATATATATATATATATATATATATGTGTGTGTGTGTATATATATATATATATATATATATATATATATATATCTTTTTAGTTCTCGTGATCAAGGGCCTCAAGCTCAATCCTTGTACGAAGTGTTGCTTTTTTTAGCGACTCATGACGTGAACACGTCTATGGAGAAACAATATCATTTCGTGTAACATAATTTTTCATTATGGAGGGAAATGATCATTTTGCCATTTATTCATGATTCTAACTTATAACATTTTAACCAAAATATTTCTTTCTTCTTCCGAAATGCCTAGAAAACACAGTGTTCGCTATAATGTTTTAGTGAAAAATATTCAAGGTTTATATTTGTGAATCCACTGTAGCTGTAAAAAACGGTGATATAATATTTCTTCTGTGATAATTCTATCTGTAGAAAGGTTATTTCTTACAAGTTTTATGACATTTTCTAGCATATCTCTCATCATTTTCAGGATGGTCTAGGGTTTTCGTTTATAAAATTTGTTATTTCCGAACAGACCAACTTGTTTATTTCACCGGAAAACATATTGTTTGCCCTTCAAAGGTGGAGTTCAATATTCTGCAAAAAAAAAAAAAAAAAAAAATGCATTATCATAAATCAACCAGGAATTTTATGAAAGTAATCTATCTTTTTTTTTTCTTTCTTTCTTTCTTTCTCATCAAATGTGTGAACGTGTGCTGCAATAAATTATTCCAAAATGAATTCTGATATTTACTCAGATTTTTGGAAGTAGGTCGGGAAGAGATTTTTTTTTTATTTCACTTAAAGCAAGGTGATAATGCCGCTAAGTTTACTTGGAGTGAAAGAAAATGAGAAAACTTTAGAAGAAGGAACCCAATCCTAAACATGAAACAAGGGATAAAACTCTACTCCTGTTCAAAGAGATAGGAAGGTGAGTGAACTGGGCGATAGACAAACCTATTTACTCCTATTGTATAAATGAAAGGAGAAAGAAAATGATTTGTTCCTTTCCTTCGTCTAGTACGATTTTTGTGCTTCCCCTTGGTTGAGTATGAGTTCATTGTGTGTCTGTTTTATTGCAATATTTTGATGTCCGTACAAGATAAGTCCAAAGAGAAGATCAGAAGCGTAAAACACTTTTTCGTTTGACTTGGTAGCGAGTCGATAGCGAAAGTTCTTCGCGGGAATAGGCTTATTCAATTTAGACTTTTTAAAATCAATCTATACTTTTTACCATTTGTTTAACTTAAGTCTATTGTTTTAGACATTGATGTATGTATAAGATTCATTTATTCTATTTTATTTGCACTTGCTGTATTTTAAATTATTTTGTAAAAAAAAGAACTTTTCAGGTGCGAAATTGATCAAAATTGCCATTAAGAATTTTATCACAAATTAATTTGATATTTTGTGTTATTGTTCTAAATATTCATCATATTGATTATAAAAGTTAGTTCTTCATGAATAATTCGCGTTTTTGTTTCTAACAGATATTTTTCAAAAGTTTTTCTGCGGTCTTTCTATAAATATTTTAATGTTAGTTTTTCTAATTTCTGTTGTATCGAGATTTTATAAATTTAAACGCAGTACTAGAATAGCGGCAAGGTCTCATCGTTTTACAGTTGAAATAGCTAGATTTAACCGTAAGTTCTATGTTAACAGTTTCTTCTATTGCTTTTCTCGCTTGTGGAACTCTCTTCCTGCTTCATGCTTCCCAGTCAACTTTGATCTTCAAACATTTAAATGCAATGTCAATGGTTATCTTTCGTATTCTTAATTCTTGTTTTATTGTCCTCTCTCCTTAAGAGCAGTCTTTCTCTTATTCTCAATAACCCTTTGTCTCCCAGTGGCTTTATTACCTTGCTTCGGGTAAAATGATTATATATATATATATATATATATATATATATAATCACTTTAAATATTATTTTTAGTAGACACTCGTATTTGGGTCAGCACCGCGTTTAATCAGTAAACATTAGTACGTTATTTATTTTCGTCTAACGTGAATGTTCCAGGAATATTATTAAAGAAAAATTGGATTTAAACCCGTGTCCCCCATGGTAGACTCAGCACGCTCTACCAACTGAGCTACGGAGAACAGGCCAAATGTGCACCTTTAAGAAAAATTTCTCTTGGCATTGTTCTACCGAAATTGTTCATATCTGCACAGTTTCGTATCCAAACGTAAAGAAAGAGCATTTTTAGAATGGGTTTTTTATTCCTCCGATAGATTTTTATCACTATAAAGGTTATTTTTAGTGGATACTCGTATACGCTCTGTTTATTTATGAAACAGTATATTTATTTTTGCATACCAGCTTGAATGTTCCAGG
The DNA here is from genome assembly GCA_963932145.1 of Acanthosepion lycidas. Classification (NCBI taxonomy): domain Eukaryota; kingdom Metazoa; phylum Mollusca; class Cephalopoda; order Sepiida; family Sepiidae; genus Acanthosepion; species Acanthosepion lycidas. The sequence continues at coordinate 101,973,941 of OZ010573.1, read as the reverse complement.
AATTGTAAATTTTAAAAACTGTAATTAATACCGAAATTTTTATAAACCGATAATTTTTTTTAAGCGTTTCACCCCAAGCAAGGTGGGAAGCCACTAGGACGCAAGGGGTTACAGAAAATTTGGAGCAAGATCAGCTAGGAGTGATAGAAGAAAGGATGAGGAGAAGGGTAGTGGATAGATCACGGCAACTGGAGATGTCGATTGACATTACATTTGAATAACTGGAGATTATAGCTCTCAGGGAAACTGGAATAAGGAAGGGAGTTCCACAGGCGAAACCTATCATTGATACTATAATTTCTTTAATGAACCTACGAGGTCTAAGCATCGGGTCTGGCTCTATAAAAAGAAAAACTACAATGCATATCAATTCGGCATTTAATCTCCTTCAAAGTAACCCCCTTCTGAAGCCATTCACTTTATCCAGTGTCATTTTCATTGATGGACGCATTCCTGGAGCTACTTATTTTAGGATAGCGAACATCTGTCTCCTCGCATTCTCTTAGAATTCCTCGACGTCTTGTTTATTTCAAGAGGAACTTGATTTTTAAAGAGGAAAATGAATCATAAGAGACAAGATCTTGGGAATATGTTAGTTGTCACTTCTAGGGAACCTTGACCTTGGCTAAAAACTGCTTCCCAAGCCATGGCCACTGATGGAACCTCTGTGGTGTGGTGAGATAACTACGCACTACACACTTTCCTTGCAAACACTGCTATAAACAACGGAAGTGAGCGAGAACGTTATAGCTTAATATGTATGCGCGACTGAGTTCAAAGTCAATCTGTGCTAAGTGGTTTCACTTTGCGTATTTTAGCTCTATCATAGTAACAAACCCGGCACTTTTTTATCAAACCTCGTATAATTAATAGATCTTTTAGCAATCTATAATAATATGGTCATATTTAGAAACCTATAATTAATATCTGAAGTCTATAATTAATAGCATATATTTTATAAATCTATAATTAATACTGTAATTATTTATAAAACCTATACATAATACCAGGTCTTTTTAAAGAAAACTATCGTTAACGCCTGAATTTTTACAAACTTTTAATTATTACGGTATTTTTTAGAAACCTATAATACCAGATTTCTTTTTTGAAATTTGAAATTAATAACACATTTTTATTTTACTTTTTATAATAGATACCGGATTTTACGATAGATATTAATTATTGAAAATGAAAAAATAATTTAAAAATTAATTACAAACATTTTTCTATTCTTTTAGTAATTAATTGTTTCCTAGATATCAAATTAACAGATATCCTGTTTTAAATGCTTTTTCTAAAAGTTCGAGTAAGATTTTACCAAAACTTATGCTACTAAAGTATAAGGGACCATTTTTAATATATCAAATCTACGATGCCCAAAGAGAGTAAGTATATCAGTTAAAAGATAGCGTGGTGACATATACCGCCAAAATTTTTTTTTTCTTTTTAACAAACTTATCTTGAATTTCCATTATAACTAACATTCGGTTAAAAATACAAAAAACTTTTGCTGATTAATGTTTAAAATCTTTTTTTTTTTTCTTAATTTTTGCAACAATCTTGAACAGTCATCATAAGTAAATAGCAACATTGTTGTACTTACCTATTTTTGGCAAAACATTTGAAGTTGCTCAAACACTTGTGATATTTGATAAAATCCTTGGCTTTTCTCCAATGTCTACATTTTCTACAGCCGTTGTTTTAAATTAAAATTCTTATCAACTAAAGTTATACACGAACAAGGGTAAACGGCAGATATTTTTTTCTTTAAGGATGTCGTTTCACTTATCAGGGATAAGAGTAATGTAGTCGGTTTGATTTCGAGCTGAAGTTAGACTACCTCGAATACGCTTCAAAGAAATTAAGGGTTCTTCGTGTTTTAGTGATTGGGAACAGTTAAAATATGTTGAGTGTACCATTAACTCTCCTGGCGTTATGATTATTAGCTTATTTAGTACAGTGTGCAAATTCAGTATGAATCAGATCTAAGTCTCTCTCTGTCTCACTCTCTCTCTCTCTCTCTATATATATATATATATATATATATATATATATATATATATATATATAATAGAATATGTGAAATGACTCTATAGAACATTTGGACAGTTTTTACACACTTTATTTTAAGAAAAGAAAACACTTATATAAATACAAGAAAAATTCAATAAAAAGGTTAATCACAGTACCTTGTCAAATACAATGAGATTATGGAAACTAGTTTTCAATAAGGCATCGTGGTAGCGATAGGTGATACAAGTAGGGTGTGGAGAGTACTTTGTGTACGCTGGTTTGCCTACTCACGTTACTCTCCGGAGACAGCTACATTGCAACTGTTCGTGACCACTTCCCGCCATTCATAGAATTAATGTATTCCGAACAACGAAGAGTAATTCCAGTAGGATAATTCACAGTGTCATGTTGCGTTCTGGAAACAAATAATACGGTTACGACTTTCACTTGATATGGGAGTAATCTAGCATTTATGCGACGCCATGGAGAGATCTATTCGAACAAAAGATCATGCACCTAAATATATCAGGGAGCTACAGATTTATATCGTGACAACAAGACTCAACATGTGTTTAGAGGTCTTCTCTTTCACTTTCACTCCCTGTAACCCACTTCATACTAATGGTATTTCCGACTTGCTTGGGTGAAATGATCACATATATATATATATATATATATATATATATATATATATATATATATATATATATATATATAAAGTGAACATTGAAGTCAACACTTAGAGGCGACAGGCTGTTTCATGCTAGACGCAATCGTCAGGCCTGTATATATATATATATATATATATATATATAGAGAGAGAGAGAGAGAGAGAGAGAGAGAGATAAACTGTCAGACAGAGAGCAATTGAAGTAATTTAAGAAATGTTTCTACTTAATAAACGAATGACAAATGACCCTGTATGTATATATATATATATATATATATATATATACACACACACACACATATATATACATATATATATATGCATATA
>OZ010573.1:101920931-101965931 GCA_963932145.1 Acanthosepion lycidas | reverse complement strand
TAGGAAACTGATATGAACATCACACAAGCTTGGTTACAGAGATAGGATAGGGCCTGTAAAAATTTTATGGGACGTTAAAATAGACACAGACAGATCAATCAAATTGATCGACTAGACATTGTGATCAGAGATCACAAGAACACAGTATAATTTGTTATTGATATGACAGTCTCTGCAGATTTTAATGTATCTTTGAAAATCTTCAAACCCTATCAAAATACAAAGATTTCGAAGTGGAAATCTAAAAGGTATGGCACATAAGAACATCAATAACTCCAATTATAGTTAAAACCCTCGAATTGATTGGAAAATGTCCCGATAGTCTCATTCAAGAGAGTCCTTGTTGCCCATGCCTTAAAGAAATACAAAATATTGTAAAGTACAGCTCAACACTTTACGAAGAGCTTTATCTGTTTTATATATATATCTTAGGTCCCTGATTGGGACCCAGAAGTAAATGTGTATACAACAGAAATCAAGGAAAATTATATTTTATTATTATTATTATTATTATTATTATTATTATTATAAAATTGTTCCCACGAGTACATTACGAATGGCTTTATCTATGTAAAATATGCGATTCTTTTTTAAATTACTCAATGGAAAATGACATGATGCCATTTCTGACCTTAGGTCTCTGGTTGGGACCTGGAAAGAAATGAGTACACACCAGAAATCAAAAGAAATGAAATAATAATAATATTAATAACAATAATAATAATAATAATATGTAAAATATGTGGGATTTTAGGTGCTTTTTTCTCCCTAAAAATGCTCAGTGGAAAATGTCATGATGACATTTCTGACCTTAGGTCTCTGGTTGGAAACCAAAAAAGAAATGAGTATACAGCAGAAATCAAATCAAATCTGCAGAAGCGCATTAACGTACTGCCTCTTAAATCGACTGAAACGAAAATTGAGCTCTCTGACAAACTTGATCCTGCACTTGATTCTGTGAACATTACCAATGATATCGAATCATCTTGGAAGGCTCTGGGTGATGCAACATATTCTATATACTTGAGATGTTCTCGGTCTGCCACATCGTAAACATCAAGACTGGTTCGATGACAATAATACAGAGGTTCAGCAGCTTATAGATCAAATGCACTCTTCTCATAAAGCATGGATTGAGGACAAGAACTCGTCCACTAAGAAGATCGCTTACAAGAAGTGCAAAAGTCAGGTTCGTCGATCTCTTAGAGCCCTGAAAGAGCGTTGATTATCTGAAAGGGCCACTGAACTCTAAGAAGCTTCAGATAGAAAGTATGTAAAGGCTTTCTATGCTGGCTTCAAGGGTGTTTTCGGTCCTCAGAAAAGTGATGTTGCGCTAATCTCCACAGCAGATGGTGAAACTCTCTTGACGAATAAGTCAGACATTTTGGATCGCTGGAAAGAGCGTTTCGAAACTGTGTTAAACACCACATCGGTTACTGCCGAGGAAGCCATCACATCAATTGTGCAAAATCCAGAAATTCCGGAGTTGTCTTTCGAACTTACCTATCAAGTAGTAAGTGTCTCCATCGAGCAGAACTCATCTGGTAAATTACCTACTTCTAAGGATCCTATTCATCCTGAAGTGTATAAGCATGGTGTCCAAAAATAGGTAGAAAATGTGGAAGTCAGGCTGTCTCCGACGGGATTATAAAGACACCTCTATCAAACACCTCTACAAAAACAAGGGTTCCAGGTGTGTCTGTGATAATCGTCGGGGGATGTCACTCCTTTCAAATGTAGACAAAATCCTAGCTAGACTGATTCTAAGCAGAATCATTATACATCTTGTTGACGGCATCTATCCTGAACCGCAGTGTGGTTTTCGGTCGGGTCGTGGCATCATTGACATGATATTTTCTCTTCGTCAAGTTGCAGAGAAGATTCGCGAGAAAAACCAGTTGTACATGGTGTTTGTAGACTTGATGAAGGCCTTTGACACTGTGAATCGAGAAGCTCTTTGGCAAGCTTGAGAAAACTCGGGATTCTAGAAAACATGCTAAAGGTGATCATCTCATTTCATGAAGGAATGAAAGCTAATATCCTATCTAATGGTATGATGCCAGAATGATGTCACGAACGGAACCAAGCAAGTGTCATGGCTCCCGTCCTGTTTGCCCTTTTCCTCTCTTTGATTAGCAGAGAGAGAGAGAGAGAGAGAGAGAGAGAGAGAGAGATAGAGTGGCGTCAAGTTTCAGTTTCGAACAACTGGTGGACACTTCAATCATCAACGCTCCGAAGCTAAGACCCACCATCGTACACAAATCATCCGTGATTTGTTGTTTGCTGATGACGCTGCTCTTGTTGCGACATCATTTGAGGAGGTCCATATCTAATAAATCGTTTCTCTGCTGCATGTAGAGCCTTTGGTCTTACACTTAGCATAAAGAAAACTGAAGTAGTGCACCAACCATGTCCTATTCCGAAGCAATTCTGTGGTGAGAAACAAAAACTACTATTCTACAAATTTCTAGAGAGACCATTGAAAGTAAAAGACAAATCCCTGAACTATGTAAAGTCTTTCGCCTATCTTGGTAGCAAAGTCAACTTCAGTGGATCTTTAGATGATGAAATTATGCATCAGATTGCTAAGGCTACCAGTGATTTCGACAAACTTCACCATCGCTTGTGGGATGAGCGGTGTATTCGACTGGATAGAATGTTCGGGTTTACAGAGCTGTTGTACGGCTCAGAGTGGTGAGTTCCATAGAGGTAGCATATACGACAGCTGGATGTTTTCTATAAGAACTGTCTGCGTACCATCTGTGGAGTTAGCCTTCAAAATAGGACATCTAACGTAGACCTGTTTAACAGGTGTAATATTGGAGGAATAGAGACTTTCCTCATACAGTCTCAGTTACATTGGACTGGTCATGTCTTGGGAATGTCTGATGACAGGATAGCCAAGATCCTAATGTATACCCAGTTAGATCAGGGCTACAGGAATGTAGGTCGCCCATGGATTAGATACAAAGACAAGCTGAAGAGCAACTTGTTTGCTGTCAATATACCTCATAACACAATCGAGCGCTTAGCCTTGGAGCGGGTAGAATGGAGATCAACAGGTTTTAGTGGACTCATAACTTTTCAATCTACTAGTCTGAATTGCCTTCATGAAGCGAGAACAAGATCTAAAAGGTCACTCAATCTAACAGTGATCTCGTCCCACAATCCTCACTCTTGCTCCATAGGCAGCCTCCTTTGTAAATCACTAGCAGGTCTTAAGCGCCATTTAAGATTATCGCACAAAATTCATAACTGAATCGATAGGTTGTCGGATCCTCATACGTCGAAATCGACCGGAGAGTCCATTATATATATATATATATATATATATATATATATATATATATATATATAATCAGAAGGACAGTAGATAGCGATTGACATTGCATCTAAATTTTTGCAGATTAAAGTTGGGTGGAAAGCATGGAGCTTGAAGAGAGTGCCACAAGCGAGAAAAAAAACATGTTAGCATATAACTTACGGCTACATCCAACCAGCTCAACTGTGAATTGATGAGATCTCGACGCCAGCCTAATACTAAATTCATAAAGTCTAGGTACCACAGCGAAGAGTATTCATAGAAAAGAGACAGTGACAACCTGACGGAAAGATCGATTCCAGTAAACCGACTTTCTTAGTAGCTGACCTAGCAATACATATATATATATATGTATGTATATATATATATATATATATATATATATATATATATATGGTAGGCTTATAGATTTGTAAGATCGATTCCAGTAAACCGACTTTCTTAGCAGCTGACCTAGCATTATATATATATATATATATATATATATATATATATATATATATATATATATATATATATATTACAAATCTATAAGCCTACCATTCATCCATGCTTAAGATACAAAGAAGAATCAGTATTATTGGACCTGATCTGGCAGCTCGGCTTCAGTCATATTTCCATAAGGTTGTCACTGTGTCTTTTCTATAAATACTTTCATGTATATATATATATATATATATATATATATATATATATATATATTGTGGAGAGCCATGATCGCCCACGTCTTGAAGGGTCACGCCACATAGCAGTAGAAGACTGATAAGTCTGAAAATCACATGGAAAAGATATTTAAAAACAAATATTTCCGAGAAAAAAACAAAAACAGTAGTTTAATATCCAGTTTCCTTTTTTCAATTTTCAACTTGGCAATATATGTAACAATCGGGATTGGACACTTTTTACATGTTTTCTTTTTATTGATTCTATTTTATATACATTGCGCACATAACTCCCTTAAAACATAGGAACAAATCGCATGAGTTTTCGAGCTACAGTTAATAGCTAACACTACAGGTTTTAGGAGAGATAAAAAAAAGTCAAAAATTATCAAGAGCTACAAAAGACAGGAAATTGTGGAGAACTATGTTCGCCCAATTCCTAAAGGGACTCGGCATATAGAAGAAGAAGTCTTGTACTTTTTCTCAAGCGGTCACTCGTCTAGGTACTGACTAGACTCAACGTTGCTTAATTTCGGTTATCGTACAGGAACAGGTAGTTTCCTTATGATGTGACGTAAGCCTGGAATTTGTGGAGAGCTATAATCGCCCACGTCTTGAAGGGTCACGGCACATAGCAGGAGAAGACTGATAAGTCTGAAAATCACATGGAAAAGATATTTAAAAACAAATATTTCCGACAGAAAAAAACGGCAGTTTAATATCCAGTTTCCTTTTTTCAATTTTCAACTTGGCAATATATGTAAGAACCAGGGTTGGACATTTTTTTTTTACATGTTTTCTTTTTATTCATTCTATTTTATTTACATTGCGCACATAACTCCCTTAAAACAGGCCCACGGAAAAAAATGCACCAAATCTTAATAATCATACAATAACTGATGTTCCCTATCGTGGCACGTTGTCGTATAATTGGAACGTTTCAGAAAGCCTATCTTGGGAACGTTCGCCAAACTTTTTTTTCCTCTTTGACAGCCGACTGCAATTGCAGAAGAGTCTGACATGATTCTTCCGACAAAACCTTTTATCCACCCCTGAAGGGAAAAGAAGAAACATTGGCGTTTCATAAATTATTTCTCCTGTGAAAGTTTCAAGTAGCCAATTGTTTGTTGATGCGATGATTACTGACTTGGAAGGAAGACAAGCGTATAAACATTCGCTGGATGATTGAATTCACGCCAAAATTCCAACTGAAGCAGCCAGGCGCGATTTGGCATTAAACAGTAAACTCATAAGAAGGTTGCGTGTATATATATATATATATATATATATATATATATATATATATATATATATATATATGTGTGTATATATTACTTCAGTTCACCCTGTGAAGCCTAAGGGCCACCCAATGTAGAGTGTTACTGAGTGACATTAGGCTTGAGTGAATAGTGTGAGTGTATGTAGGCTAGTTATCAGTTGACCCTAGATAAGAAGAGGTTAAGTTGGTAGTGATCGAGGAAGCAGCCATTTGTGAATCTGTTCCACAAAGTAACACTTCTTTGGAAGAAGCTGTCTAAGTGGAACTTACTCATTACCAAAGGAATATGAAGGGAACGAGGATGATTTTACGCCGTGAAAATGGAATGGTGAGTTATAGGATTGACCTACTGAGAGAATTAAAAAAAATCTAGCTTGTTCGAATATATGGCATAGCAATAGGGATAGATCAACGACAGGCTAGTAACGTTTCGTATGTGGTATACGGGGTTGAAGTTTGGACAATATATTCTCGCCCACAATTATTCCTAATTAAAAAAGAGAAAGAATACAAAGAGAGCGTTAAAAACTAAGATAATCAAAAAGAGAAGAAGAAGAAGAAGAAGAAGAAGAAGAGCATCAAAAATAGAAGAAAAAAAGAAAAAAGACGAAATAAAGGGATCAAAAAGAGAAGAAAGAAGATCAAAAAGAGAAGAAAAAACTACAAAAAGAGAAGAGAAGTAAAAGAAATAATGTGATCAAAAAGAGAAAATGAGGAGATTATTAAAAAGAGAAGAAGAAGAAGAAGAAGAAGAAGAGATTGGATTATTAAAACGAGAGAAAAAAAAACGAAATTAGGTGATCAAAAAGAGACGAAGAGAGGTGATCAAAAAGACAAGAAGAAGAAAAATAATTTTTTGTCAAGGTCGGTCTGTGGAGACTAAATACGGAGGGACTGAGCATTTTTCGATTTGACCCACTTCTCAAAACCAATATTTCAATGATCAAGCATCCGAAGGTTTGATTTTGTGAATTGGGAGTGGGCAGGGCGAGAACATTTCAACACAGCCTTAAATATACTTTATATATACAGATAAACAGAAAGGTATTGGACCTCTTCGATTATTTTTTTTATTTTTTTCTCCTCACCACTTTCAATGCTTTATTGTTATAACATTGTTGCCTGACTATTCTGGCTGCTCTTGAGAAAAAATAGGAAATTGCAATTTACTCAAAATAAATGCATGTAAAGACATCGAAGGAAATTCTTCATAGGCGAGGTCATCTTAGTTTCTCTCAGATACTCTTCTATATAGATTAAACTAAACGACACATCCAACACAGAATGTAATAAAAATAGTCTCAAAAGAGTTCATATTACACGATATGACTACGCTGCTTTGAAAATAGTGTGTTAGTTCGTTTATAGCACACGCCCAAGGGACAGACATTTCACAGTAGACTTGGAAACGTGCATAAACATTGTCACAAGTAATGTAAGTTTCGTAAAGACGTGTAAATATGACAACGGTAACGGAAGGGTTAATCATTCTGAAACTGATTTGATGAAAATCATCTTTTTGTTCTATGTGCTGCGTCCTTTCAGGACGTTGGTGATCATGGCTCTTTCCAATTACCCGTCATTTGTAGCTCTTAGCAAATTTGATCTTTTTGGTATCTCTCCTAAACTTTGCTCTGCAATCCATTTAATCAACCTCGCCAGGTATGTTAAACGCCATTTTCCTCTGTCCCTCTTGCCTTCAATCTGTCCTATGAGCATCGAATTTTCCAAGCCCTTTTTTCCAATTATTTGGCCTATTTTTGCATAATTATTCGACCACCAATGAAATAAATAAATGTATTTGGCAGCAAATTAGGTTAAAACATCATTTAAAATTGAGCAATTCTTAAACTCTCCTGTATGTTTTAGTACCTAGCATCAGTTTAGCATCTTGACACAGCTCGTCCCACTGCCTTATAAATGGAATGAAACTGGCGTCATAGCAACTCATGTACAATACGGTTGACCACGAAAGATTTCAACAAGAGAGGGGGAAATACATGGGAAGTTTCAGTCAATCAGAAATCTAGACAAAAGGCTGTTAAAAAATATATATGGAGACAACTGAAACAGATGTGAGCCAGATCTCAAAACAATTCATCGTATATTGAGCCAAAAAGTGCGTCGAGTACTGGTTGTACGAAAGAAATTCGCTACTGAAGAAAAAAAAAAGAAAGAAATACCACGTTCAGAAATCGCTAAAAGTTTTTTTGATGCATTGTATAATTACTGGTATAGAATCATTTGTTAAGACAAAGCAAAACTGTAACGGTTCCGTTTGGAAAAAAATGAACACAACCTGCAATGTAAAAGGTACAATGTGGAAATCGTGAAGCATTGTGATGATATTTTTATGGAGTTGCTCTTGCATGTACAAGAAAACTCAATGTGTGTGTGTGTGTGTGAGAGATATAGAGAGAAGAAAGCGTGTGCGCAGGTGGATTTACTAAAATATCAATCCATTCTTTCGCCCAAAAATCTTTTAATGTTTTGCTACCCAAGTCATCCAACAAAACAACGATCCTAAATATACTTCGGAAAACATCTCGTCTGAAAATGGTTTAAGAACAACGGAAAATCTGACATTCACAGCACGTATTGAAAGTAAGAGGGAAAAAGAGAAACGGAGAGGAACCTACCTAATAAGCTTTTATAAATTCATGGAAGTACACGTAATTAGAGAGATGGTGAAAAGGTAAACCTTACTAAGGAGAAGGAAATTGATTTCTCAAATAAAATCGAAGAATGTACGTGTGTGTATGTGCACATGTGTAGAATTTAGTGGTTATTTATTCATTTTCACAATTTAATTGTCTATTTATACTCTCTCGTTATTCCGTTACTTCTATTTTCGGCTCTGAGTGTCAATATATATATATATATATATATATATATATATATATATATATATATATATATATGATAGAATAAAATAATGATATCAGTGCTACCTATTGATATATATACAATTAATGTAATTCAACCTATCTTATGATGAGCAGAACAGCTGCCAATAATGTAGTTGATAGTTGTCATGAACATTAATTATTGAATTAGAAATAATATAGTTCGCAATTTCTAACGGATGTCAACTCTGAGTTTCGTGATTTCACTCATTTCACTCATCAAGATTTCGAAGTATATATATATATATATATATGTGTGTGTGTGTGTGTGTAAAATGTGTTTGTGTATATATATATATATATGTAAAATGTGTTTGCATATACACACACACACACACACACACACACATATATATATATATATATATATATATATATATATATATATATATATATACAATTTTTATATATATATTATTTATATCTCTATCTATAAAAAGGCAGTGTGTGTGTAACGAATACACGGCCGCAATTTCCGACGGATTTGTACCAAAATTTACATGCACATGCTCCAAGTTAGCCAGAAGCCCAAGACCGACTTTGCATTTCCCAACTCCCATCGATAGTAGAAATAATCGATTTTTTCATGCTTCTACGGCAGTTTTCATGTAGTTTGCAGCCATTTTCTACTGGCCAGAGTGAAAGCCTACAGCTGGCTGCCACGAATAGGCAGGAAGATTCTGTTGCCTAGCGTGAGAGCCAACAGCTGACTGACACGAATGTTAACTAGCATGCTAGCATCCCCAAAAAATCGATAGCTGCATTCGTTACAAGTGGGGAAAAATTTAAATCTGTATGGCACTTTACTCTAATTGGCTCATTCGCTTGCTTAAACTCAACGTTGATTCTGATTCCGCAGAACTGGGTTGGGTGTGAAAAAATATTTGTTGTTAACATTCTTTTTTCATTCGGTTTTTCCAGTTACGAGTCCTTTTTTTAAAGCTGATCGTTTTGTGTTCATTTTGTTTAGTTCTTTTTTCGTTACAGATTTAATGTTTAGTATAGAGCTTAGAAAAAATTCGTAGTGTGAGATAGGCAAGAAGTAAGGCATGTAGCAACATCGGCACGGCAAAGGGCACTCCTTTAAAGGCAAGGAAGGGCAAAAATATTTTAAGTCAAGTGATAGCGATTGCTGTATGAGTCGTACGATTTTTGAATCAAGCACGGGCAACGCCGGGCCATGCTGCTAGTATTATATATGCGCGGAACTTATTGGAAAGCGCTCAATATCAGTGATAGAGCTAACATATTTAGTTGGATTGATGTGAGATTGTAACCCTGGGCTTCACGCTATTTGCGATCGTCAGACAAACTGATTAATTTTTAAATTTGGAATTTATATATGTTTGTGTATATCGGTGTTTTTGTGATAGTGGGAGAAAAGTAGGAACGTCACTCATACGTACGCAGATATACATACATGTACGCTCACGTATTGCAGCTCACACAAACATAAACATATATGAATAGTGTGGGACTTGGCGTATATGCGTATCTATGTGTCGTTGCGTGCATAACTTAACCACACATGGATGCACATATTTAAAAATTAAGCAGTTTTTCTGATGATCACAAATAACGTAAAACCCATGGTCACAAACTCACATCAATCCAGCAATATATATATATATATATATATATATATATATATATATATATATATACACACGTTAGATTTTCATATTTATAAGTTAGGTTAAAGATTAATTAAAGTTTTCGTTTAGGATTTTTTCGTATTGTTCTATATTTCAAGTCATTACCTGGTTTCTGCTGAAATTTGAAATATAAATTGTCCGATGTCTGAATACTTTTGATTTTCATAAGTTTTATCAAAAAGTTATTTTGTTTTTGTCGGTTTCATTGTTTTCAAATACCACGTCTTCACGTGTCTTCTCTGTTTCATTAAAATAATACGTCTTCACGAATCAGTTCGTGTTGGAAATTTTTTTATTTAAGTATTTTTATTATTTTTGTCACATTCGATGACATTATATTAATTTTAGGTTGTTTGCCTTTTATGCTTAATACTTCTAGTAATCGTTTTTTATTATTTATATGATATAATGTTTGTATTGTTGCTAAAAATATGCCGGCTTTTTGTATTTTGTCGTTGCGTTAGTTGATATATTATTTAGTCGAACTATTCGTGGATAAATTGCAAGTAAATCGACGCGATAATGTAGCAGGTGTGTAACAAATATATGTGTTGTTTTAATTATTATTAGAGACATTCTCCAAGTAGGAAAGCGATATTGGTTAGTTGAAGTTTCTTGTTTTTTTGTTGTTTTTGTTTTTTTTTTGTTTTTTTTTTTGTTTGTTTTTTTGTTTTCGTTGGTGGTGATGTTGGACCTTTATAGTTTTTTGTAGTAAGTGATAAGATTAATTTGTTTTTTTATCGTTGGTGGAAAAGTCTATGTATTTGGCTTCTTATATTTTCTGGTTAATGTTTAGTGTGTAGTAGATTTCGGTAAAATAGTTTAATGGTGAATTTTCACACGCGATACTTAAGAAAAAACTATTTACACGATAAAGGTTTGCAATTATACGTAGTTTATGTTTGTGTTACGTATTTTACAATTTTTGCTCATAGTCTTTTTAAGATATTGTTTTCTTTGATTTGGCCCAGTCTACTGTAATGAGTGTATCCTGTCTGGCTGTTGAGATAAAGTCTCCGATACGATAATGACTATTGTGCCCCTTGAGCTAAAGAAAACAAAGTATAACAGACGTTTTATGTCAGTACAAGTTTTTTTAATATAATTTATTAAGCCTGAAACATGATGGGATGTGATCTAAAAGACCAAGAAAACTAGACGCATGAACACATTTTTACGTATTATTGTCATGTTATCAGTTCAATTAGCCATGACTCAAATGGTCATGGCGGCTTTGTAGCAGATTCTTTTTTCTTTCATGTGTGAACTTCTGACGAAAACGATAACATGGCAAATTGCAATGAGCAAAGGTTAATCTCAAATTCATTAAAATAAAAGAAGAAAAAAAGCATAATTGCCCAAGAAATGTCTCGCAATTAACAGTAGGTAAACGACGAGAGCGAGAAGAAAAGACTAACTACCAATTGTAAAAAGACAGATTGTTTAGTCATTTACAAGTGGGGCAGTCAGAAATATGAGCAACGAACCGAAGGCGTCAAAATCAAGCGAGTACAGAAATTCTACTATGTATAAAAACGAAGAAAATATCATGCAGAAATAAAAAAAAACGCGGAATAGTGAAAGTTGCCTTCCAGAAACTAAGCAAAATATTAAGAAACAGGAAACAAAGAAAAAGTGCAAAACTGTTATATAGTATCGATCTTTTTATATGGCAGTGCATGTTGGAAGATTGCTTTAAAGATGAAGGGGAGAGTCGAGGCAGTAGAAATGTGGTTCTACAGAAGGATACTGAGAATACCGCAGACGGAACATGTGAGCAACGAGGGCATTTTAAGGAAAATGGGAACGAGAAGAACGCTTCTGCTTACGATAGGATAGAGACAGTTGAAATTTTTCGGACACATAATGAAGAAAGACAGCTTGGAGAGTATGATACTTTCAGGACATACTGAAGGCAAAAGGGGTGAAAGAAAGCAGCGAGTAACCTAACTAACGACATTGTTTAAATAAATGGCACAACATGAAAAGGGAGGGATAACAAAGGGAGTATACGTTTCTTAGAGCGACAAGGTATAAGACTTTGTGCAGAACTATGATTGCCCCTGTCCTGGAGTAGCACGTTACATCAAAAAGTAACGAATAAAGGTTAGCCCTAAAATTGCTGCATAAGATAAGAAACAAGCTTCTCTACATAATCTGGAAAGGATTCATGTCGATAACGTCTGATTAAATAGTCTGAAATTAATGAGGAAGCTTCGCTTACAAAATCTGAAGCAAATACCTCAACTGATACTAAATCTAAACAAACAATATTTCAAATAGAAAATTACTACTTATAGTATGTGTGTTTAAACCGATATATCAGATTTACTATGAAAGATAATAGATTTAAGTTCAGATCTCAGTTGGCGATATTTCTTAATCATTCAATGGCCGTAAAATATAAAAACGACCTGAATGTTTATATATGAACCAACAAAAAGCAAAGGAAAAACAATTTAGTTTTTGTAATGTAAATTTCAACCGCATAAAACGACAATTTTATACTAAATATGATAGTAACAAATAGAACATATAGTATATATATGATAGTAACATATAATATATATATGATAGTAACAAATAGAACATATAGGGTGGCACAGATAAATCTGGAAAAAAAAACATAATGGATAATAAAAACATCGTTTTCTATATAACAAATGAATATATTTCAATTAAAATTTATACACAGGCACATTTATAAGGTACCCAATGTTGCCCCCTCCGGTGTCAACCATTTTTCTTCAGGTGGGACCGGGAGTTGGAGGAGGCCTCGCAGAAACGTCTCTGTCCATATTGACCATATCGACGCGATGGGTGCCTTGAAAGCCTCCTTGATATTGTAGAGCCTGCTGTTCATATCTCTCCCTAAGACGCTCCACACAAAATAGTCGAGAGGATTGTAGTCTGGCGATGAGGGGCCATAAGTCAGGTGACCAGGGGTACGGTGAGCAAGTGGCCGCTCTAGCGCATAAGATTTTAAGATCCTTGACTATATACCTGATTGTTCGCCTGCTAGTGCCTATTTTCATTGGCGATTATCTTCATGCTTTTGCTGGGACTCTCCTTGACAATATCAGGGTTGAACTCTGGCGTCCTGATTACAACAGAGCACTTCTTATGAGTCTTGCGATTTGGCCTGAAATGATCCTTGTAGTCTGAGCGCCTGTATGCCTTAGCGAACTCGTAGACAATGGTTTTAGAATATTTAAATCATGCAATGATTTCCTTGGTTTCGTGACCAACGTGAAGGCTCTCCACAACAGCAGCTCGGCGATCTACTAAGCACTTCGTTCGTCAATGGCAAGACTAGCGAGTGAGGTGTACTTTCTACTGATGCTCTCGAAACACGCTAGTGCATGACGTCACGGCGCTGGTGAAACGGAAATTTTCCGGATTTATCTGTGCTAAAATTTATTTTAATGATTAACAGGTATACTTATGTAGATAACTCAATAAGTAGGTAAGTCTGTAATCTAATGCTGAAAAGAAATATTTTATCTAATAAATATTTTTGGACATAATGTAATCAGCATGATTCCAATTAATTTAACACGACACTTCTTCATTTATTACATAGATCTAATGCTATACATTTGAGGGTTACATGAAGGAACAGAACGTATTTTCTACGGAAGAGCTTCTGGAGACCTGACGATAACATCGTCAGAATTTTATGCCTTTCGTACGCATAAAGGAGACGCTCAGAGTTCTCCAGTGATGATGAGGTAAAAGAGGCAACTCGCTTGTGGCTAAAAAAGACGAGTATACATGCCCTCATTCAAATTATAACAGAGAAGGAAGGAAACTAGAAATATATACTTATAAGGTGTCCTATATTTATGAGATAAAGTGTTCAATACCAGAGTTAGAGCGCATGTAAATATAAATATAAAAGTGAACATTGAAGTCAACACTCAGAGGCGACAGGCTGTTTCATGATAGACGCAATCGTCAGGCTGCCTGTTCACTTTTATATCTATCTATCTATCTATCTATCTATCTATCTATCTATCTATATATATATATATATATATATATGTACGTGTGTGTTCGTGCGTACGCACAATTTCAGTTATAACTAAAATATATCTGTAAAAAGGACAATATGATTCAAAACAAAACTTATGCTAGCCGAATAAACTAGCATTTATTTGTTAAAGTACATCTGAGGACGAAATGCATCGGCTTAGGTAAATTTTCATTTTGTCTTTTTTCATATATATATATATATATATATATATATATATATATATATATGTATATGTGTGTGTGTGTGTGTGTGCGCGTGTGTGTGCGCGTGCATATATATATATATATATATATATATATGTCCATACTTCTTTTTAAATTGTGGACTGGCGCTACACAATCACAAGCAAAGACCTTTTTCAAATAACAGAAGCCATATCACTTAAGCATTACCAATAAAAGCAACAGCTAAAACAGATAGCACATATAAATAGTTAATAATGGCAAAATCAAGATGCTGACATTCCACATTACTTCAAGCAAACGGATAGGAAGGAAGCCCTCATCAATACTGGAAAGTGATAACAGCTACTGGATCTGAGAAAGCTATTTTCCTTAAAAATTGTTTCAATAGAAAGATTTTATAGATTTCAACCGAATGCACTACTGACTGCTCAATGAATGAATGCCAGATATTTCCTTGCAGGGAAACAGCTAATATTGCTATATATATATATATATATATATATATATATATATATATATGGATAAATAGCGTTTCTATTTTATTTTCTCTCCATTGCTTGTTTCAGATAAAATTGAACGGGGCCACTGTTTTCGGCTTCACCTCTCTCGCTCCTTCTATTCCTTTCATTTCTTTTCTCTCACTTCTTATCTCTCTGTCTTACGGCCTCTATCTCACCTTCTCTCTATGTTTATTGTCCTTTCTCTACAACCTCCTCTTTGTCTTTTTTAAATGTCTAATCTCTCTCTTTCTCACTGTCACTTCAGTTGCTAGCTTTTCCTCCTTTCCTCAAAGCATAATATCTTGAGACAAGACCCACAGGAATACAGGTAAACATTTTCCAATTAGTTTACCTTCTGAATTCTCAGAAACAACAAAAGATCGGTCTTCCTCACGATATTTTTCAACCAAGCAGACATGTTTTTATGATAACTAGTCAGTGTCATCCTTCTAGAACTTAATCTATATTTATATTTATTTGCTTTCGTGTTTTTTTTTCTTCGTGTGTAAGAATTTACTTAGTTAAATTTGGCAAAATTCCCTGTGTTTTAGAAAACTGCGCAACACATCGTGTCGGGTGGGGATTTGCCATCCTAATCTTGGCTTTTGTGCCTACTCGAGCTTTCACTGCTAATGCTAAAGGTTAACTACTTATCAATTTGAGTCTTTGGAAGAACGCTTCCTTTCTCTTTGTGTAGGCATATTTTTGCCAGTGTGTGTGTTTCATCGTCATGGTAAGCGTCTTCTAATCGTTTTTCCTTTTTATGTAAGAGTCTCTTTCCATCTTCTCTCTGGGAGAGTGATGGCTGGAAAGAACTCTGACCGAATGACCAAACATCAGAATTTGGGAGGAATCGTTTCTTGGCTAATGCGTCCTTGTAATGCATTGCATTATTGATGCGTGGGAATGTTTTCCTTTAAAAACTTAGACTAAGTAATTTCTTTGTTATGATTTTACAAGAATATCACTGATTTGTCAAAAGCTCTTTTAATGATCTCAATTTCTTTTAATCCAGACAAAATATACAAGGGCACTGCACATCTGTAGACCTAACGAAAAACTGTGCAATTTTTCAGCCAATCAGAGAGCTGAATTTCCGTGAAAATATATTGCGTTTACATTATATTCTACATTCCTTATCTAACTCCGAGTTAAAAAATAATAACGTGAATTTTTTTTAATTGAATATTCAAGGCTCTATAACAGAATGTAAAGGCTGGTTGAAAGATTTAATGCGTGAGGGAAATATAATAGCCATAATATATATATATATATATATATATATATATATATATATATATATATATATATATATATATATATAACGAAGGAATTGATCGAGTCTGAAAGAAACCTCAACAAAATACAGAATTTGGGACTCATCATCATATATATATATATATATATATATATATATACATACATATATATATATATATATATATATATATATATATATATATATATATATATATATATATATATATATATATATAGGCCCGTAGGAACAGTTGGTATGATGTTTGCTTGACCACTTAACTGTCAGGGATTTAATTCTCGGTAGTGGATGCGCACTAATGATGAGTCCCAAATTCTGTATTTTGTTGAGGTTTCTTTCAGACTCGATCAATTCCTTCGTTATATATATATATATATATATATATATATATTATGGCTATTATATTTCCCTCACGCATTAAAACGTTCAACCAGCCTTAACATTCTGTTATAGAGCCTTGAATATTCAATTCACAAAATGCACGTTATTATTTTTTAACTCGGAGTTAGATAAGGAATGTAGAATATAATGTAAACGCAATATATTTTCACGGAAATTCAGCTCTCGGATTGCCTGAAAAATTGCACAGTTTTTCGTTAGGTCTACAGATGTGCAGTGCCCTTGTATATTTTGTCTGGATTAAAAGAAATTGAGATCATTAAAAGAGCTTTTGACAAATCAGTGATATTCTTGTAAAATCATAACAAAGAAATTACTTAGTCTAAGTTTTTAAAGGAAAACATTCCCACGCATCACTAATGCAATGCATTACAAGGACGCATTAGCCAAGAAACGATTCCTCCCAAATTCTGATGTTTGGTCATTCGGTCAGAGTTCTTTCCCGGAGAGAAGAAGATAGAAAGAGACTCTTATATAAAAAGGAAAAATATATATAATAGAGTGGGACCGTCGTTTAGTCTTTTACTGCATGTAAATGTCTAATAACGATCTGAAATAAGAAATAATTGAGATTAAACTGTGAGAACACTCAGAGAACCTAATTAGAAGTTGCGGAGAAAAAAAAGGAAAGAAAGAATGAATTAAAAATTATAATAACTAGAAGCCATAAAATGAGTTTAGAAAAGGCTCTGGGAAGATTTGAACCTGAAATAAATCAAGACGAATTCATTACGATATAGTAAGAGTATATCTTCCTCAATTTACCCAGTTGCCTCCGGTATGATAAGATTTATGGTCTTCTGGAATTTTCCAAGTTAGAAAGAAGAATTCTCGATGTCTTTGTTTAAAATACTATCAAACACCTAACACATTATAGCTTATCAAGTCCAAGGTGGTGACCTTTGGTCATGAAGCGTTTTACAAAATGGTGTTAAGACAAAGAAAGTTCACGATATCGAAAAACAAGAAATAAATCAATGTCTGGTTTGTGAAATTCTTATATAAACCAGTCAATACACAGACGAAAAAAAAAAACATACAGAAAAAGACCAGGTGACAAGATGGCTGAAATCCTGTATTAATCCTCTTCCTTCGTTGCTGCTCTAAGACCTCTCCATTTATTTCAAATTACTGCTAGAATTGTTTTCCTGTTGAAAGACCGCCAATTCTTCACTTCTTGTATACTACCAAATTCTCCAATTTATTATTATTATTAGATATCAATTAATTTGTTGATTTATCCCTTGAAATTTCTTTACATCAAAAAAGTTAGTTACCACAGCTGCGATGATTTCATGCCTGAACTCTCCACAGAATCACAACAATCTTTAGGCGAAATCCCCACAAAATCAGGTTACCTCAAAGGTTGCTGATGTTGACATGCAATAGCTGTGAAGATTAAAAGAAAGAAAAAAAAACACCGCTAAGTGACGACGCCAAGAATACTACGTTTTGATAACTTTGGGGCAGGGAACAACAAATCGACGGCACGAAAACGAGCAAGAGGAAGCGGCGACCGTTAGACCAATGGAGGATTGTAGCCTAAGAGCCACTCAAAGTAGAATATTACTGACTTAGGTTGTTGAAGGGACATAAGCAGGGAAGTAAATGGTAGAAGATTACGGTTGGCATTAAACTAGGTATTTTTTTGGGTGTCTGTTTCAAAAAGTCGCGCTTCTCAGGAAAAAGCTGCTTGGGTGGAAATTCCTTCTTATCAATGGAATACAAAGGAAATGGGGATGATTCGACCCTGTGTACGTAACATGGATTGTTGTAAAGGGGAACTAAAGAATGTAGCGTTTTTGACGGAAATAACGATAGATTGACGTTGTAATGTGGAAAATAATCCATTGCCCACAATGACGCATAAACGTTTTTGAACTCTCAACAGTAAAGATTGTGTAGCTCCATCCAAGATATGGTAGTAATACTCCATTTTTGGTTTTATCTGACTATGAAGGTTAAGATTTGAATAGTTTTTGTGAAGTTTATGTTATTAAGTTGTACATAGAATAGTTTCCGATTTTAGAATTGACTTTTATTCCTGAATGATACATTTTCTGATCACTTGTGATGAGAGATGGATTCTTTGTGACAATTGTAAACGATCGACTTGATCATGACGAAGTAATCAAACACTTTTCAAAACCGAGAATAAACATTTCAACCCAAGCAAGGCTGTAGTGCTATTAGTACGCAAGTTGACTAGACAAATATATCATTGTTATTAATAATATATCATTGTAAATACCATGCAAAATATCATGATATCAAATAATATCATAGTATCATAATTTTATAATATAGTAATAGATGGATAATATCTTAATAACGTTGTAATAATATTATAATATCATAATGACATAATAATAAAATAATATAATAATAAAATAATTTTTCCAATAATATCATCATAATTACATAATAATAATATATTTTATAATATAATATCATAATATCATTCAGATATATTGTTGTTAACTGATCACTGTTGTTAATAATAGAATATAATTAAGATATATATATATATATATATATATATATATATATATATATATATATACATAAATCGATAGATAGATTAATAGATCGTTTGATAGATAGATGGACAAACAGAGAGTAATTGAAGTATGTCAACAATATATTTGTCTAGACAATATAACTTTGTCTTCAAAGATTAAAATGGAAAATTTCTGTTGTTAATAATATAATGTAACTGAGATAGATAGATAGATAGATATATAGATAGATAGATAGATAGATAGATAGATAGATAGATAAACGGACAGAGTAATTGAAATATGTCAACGATTTCTGGAAATAATCTACTCTACCTAGTTAAGAGGAAAAAAATAAAGAGTCTTTGATGTCTAGATTTGGAATCAAGATTTTGGCAAAATCCTTTCTGTGGAAACGAAGTTTTACTCCAATTATATCTGATACATGTTATTCACTCAATCATCTATGACAAAATGTACTGAGGGATTTAACATATGATGTTTCTAGACGTGAAAATGTGCCGTGAGAAACCAGTGATTGCTCTACAAATAGATATGTTTATTTGACAAGATATAAGCGCTAATAGCTGCTTGGGAAAAGTTGCGCTCCGCGGATATTAAATAAACGCGCACATTCGCACGCATGCGCATGTAAAATGTAAGATAAAAGATTTGTCGCTTGATATGTAATGATGAGTTGAATTTTGAACTGAAATTTTTACTGTATCATTTCCTAGTGAATAATTTTCACCAGTCCGTCAGAGACGTTGGCAAAATTACTTTGTCACCATGAAATAACAGATTTATTGATAACATCCAGACATTATATCCCATTTTTTTCTCCGTCTCTTTCTCCCGCTCATACAGATACATATGAAAGATATGATATATAAATGTATATATATTAGTTTAATAGTGGCTAACTGAATGATGAAATGGAAAAATATACGCAAACACGAACTCACACAAACAGCAACACATACAAAACACACACACACATATAGATATATATAATATTTATTCAAAAATTATAACATAAACATGTTATAACATCACTACAAAAATAGTCATTTTGTTATAACACTTCTAGTGTCTTGTTGATGCTGTTGATTGTGATGGTTTTACAATCAACAGCATCACTTGATGAGATACCAGAAGTGTTGAAACAAAATGGCTATTTTTGTAATGATGTTATAATATGCCTATATTATAATTTTTGAATAAATATTACTTGGTCTACTTTGTATTGACCACTTTTAAAAATAGTGTTTTTGGTGATCGGAAGTTTTTTCTGTCTATACCAACCCTGTACTCGGATATATATATATATATATATATATATATATATATATATATATATATATACTTTTTTTACATGTCGAAGTCAAGTTGTTTTTTCTGGGGTCCCTTTTGTGCTCATAGATGCGTTTTTTCTGCTTGTTTCTCCAATATATTGGGAGGAACAGTTTTGGCAATTTATTTTATAAATACCGTCTTCAGAAGTATTATTGCTATTATATAATTATATATATATATATATAATTATATATAGTCATATAAATAAATATATATATTATATATATATAAATATTATATATATTATTATATTATTATATTATATTATATTATATATATATATATATATATATATATATATATATATATATATATATATATATATATATATTTCTCAAAGAAAATGTCTAATTTCACTTTCATATGTTTAGGTTTTATTCAAATTCTAAAAATCACTTTTTAAAACAATAAACATTGTCGAAAAGTGAAGGTAGTTAAAAAAAGCGGTGTTATAGAAAAACTGTCCTTTTAACACTCCGCCATATTGCGGGCACGTTTATCCATGTTTGCCAAAAAAACTTTGAAAAGCTTACGTTAGGAAACTCTTCATACTGACAATAATATGTAACGAGTAACGTATTTTCCCAGCATATAATGTGCTGCTTATAAAATCAACTCTGAGCATCCCGTCCATAGGTTGAGGTAGGGTTTATAGATTCTACAGACTCGTCTTCTTGTACCTCTGTTTGCTATGTTTGCCTCTAGACGACACCAGAATTAGACATATCCCGCTCATTACAAAGGGTGGGAGTACACTCTTTACATATACATATTTCTTTTGTGGCAACTTTTCAATAGTTTGTTTTTTAGTTATCATCAGGTGATAAATCGTGAATAGGTTTCTCGAGAGCCTCTGCTTTTTCCGGTGCTAAAATGATAAATCTCTTAATCAACAATTAGCTTTAAAATCACTTGTCGATTTTCAGAAAAAAATGATTATTAAAAACGTTAAAGAACAAAAGAAAATGACAAAGAACAATAATTCTACAATGAAAAGTCATAAGACTGTTTAGATATTAACACTTATAAATCTTTTACTTCAAAGCTAACATACTTGGCTTAGTGTCGGATCGCACCCGTATAACGAATAATGATATTAATATCTACCAATCGTGTTATGCTGCACATATAACAGCATCTTTTGATTCCAGCATCTTGAAGGCGAACATAACACGATATTCAGCCACATGTTGAGCTTTTGAAAAAGTCAAAAGAAATAAATAAGAAAGGAAAAAAATTAACATCAAATCATGAACTAACTTAAAATATTACACATATTGCGCGTACTCTTTCTAGGTTAGAGTTTGCCAATCATTTTTATGCTTCACATCCGTAATAAAATAGTTTAACAATGTTCGTACACTTTAAAATAGTAACGATGTATTAAAAGAGAGAAAAGTCGGATTTATAATTGTTGAACGAATTGAACTTTACAAATAAGATCCAACCTCGGCACCAATGCAACTATAAACTGATAAATTAGATTAATTTATAATTTAAACATTTGTAAGTAGAAAAATAAATAGCAAATATGAACACAAAATTCAATGACATCATTAGACCTGCATCTCTTTGTTGTTGTTGTTGTTTTTTTAAAACGTCGAACATTTTGTTGACTTAGATTTGCAAGTCTGTCTGTGAATTCGGCCGATTCCTAGATTTTGTCTTGATCGATAAAAGACAACTGAATCCAGATCCACATACGTAAGTTATTGAAAATAGAAGGATGGCATGGATTTCCTTTCCATCAAGTCTTGGAAAAATACCCAATGCTGGGCAGGCAGCAAAACTCCGCTAAAGTCTTGCTTTCAAACTGATTTTCAAATCAATAAAATCTTCCTTCATCCACTGACATATTTTACAAATCGCTGGAATATGGTTTATAAACCATTATTCTGAAAATTTCAGGTCTCCAGTAGCAACATTTCCATCAAGAGTACAAGCCTTTCTCTCGCACTTTATGAAATTTCGTCTCACATCTACCTGCGTAATGTGCGTACTTCCATGTTTGGGAACTCCTGCTTTAAGTCTATACGAATTCAAAGTAAAACATCTGAAAGGTACTTGAAAAAAAATTATTTAAAAAGGAAGAGATATCCACCTAGAAGTAACTTAATAATTGATAAGTTTGTCTTGCATATAATTACTACTGTAATGACAGCGATACCTACTGGATGTTTTACTATTGTGACCTTGTTGTTAGTAAATTTTAATGGTCAGATGCAATGAAACAAACGTCTTGAAAAAATGAATTGAGATTCAATAAAGCGAAGATAAAAAATTCACAACTAAAATAAAGGCCAATGAACCAGTTAATTAATCTATTCCCTTTATTTTTTTAAAAAGTTCAATTAAATCTATGATTAACTGATTACTCCTGATATTATATGAATCGCTTTTTTCTCAATATCTTTTCATGCTAAAAATTTTATGTATTTAATATATTATGGGGTCCACCCTTTTCTGATATAAATGGACTCATCCTGCTGCCATAAAATAGCCACAGTCAGTCAGTCAGAGAGCCTGAGAGTAGAAGAACAGAGTAGAGGAACGAGTGGAGGAACAGGGTGGAGAAACAGAGTGGAAAGTACATAGACACTGTGATTGAGTTGACGTTAGAAGTCAGTTACAAGGACGCCCGACTCTAAGGAAGTTTACTTCGAGACTGTATATAGCGATCTTTGATTAATACTAACCGGCGTTCCTGGATTTTACTAACAGCATTACCTTTTGTATTTTGTGTAAATAAATTTAATTTCTTACCTTAAATATTGCGTTTGTCATTTATTGGAGACCGATTTTTCACGCGGAATCCACAACAACTTGGCGAACGAGGATTCGAAACTCACGCGGATAACCCACAACAACATGGCGAACGAGGATTCGAAACTCACACGGAAAGAAAAACTTTTCGTACGTCCAACAACAAACAACTTGGCGAACACACGCGGAAAAACTAATCAACAGAAGAAAAATCCTTCCCTCGTCGTTCAACAACAAATTAGCGACAAACAATTTCGATGAGTAAAAATACATAAAATTGAGTTATCATGGAAGATTTTAAAAATACGTTGGTAGAACTGATAAGACACCAAAATGAGCAACAATTACAAATGCAGAAATACCAAAATGATCAACAGTTACAGCTATAAGAAAAATGGCAAAGGCAAATATTACAAACGCAAAAGGAAAATCAAGATAGACAAACAGAGCTCCGGGAACTAATATTGAATGTAGGGGGCAGCAAACAATTAGATAGTGAAAAAGAAGCAACATTTTCGCAAGACGCAGTGTGGAATACCATAGAGATTTTCAAATATTCTCTAGATGAGGACAAAGATTTTGGAGATTACTTCAGAAGACATGAAGACATCTTTAACATAGACTGTCAAAATTGGACAGAAGCAAAAGAGCTACATCTATTGCTTAGAAAATTAGGAACTGAAGAATATACAAAGTTCGTGGATTATAGCTTGCCAAAAAAGACGAACGAATTAAAATTTGACGAAGCAGTGACATGTCTTAAAGAACTCTTCAGCCCCAAAACATCACTCTTCCATAGGAGGTGGAAATGCCTTAACCTGGTAAAGGGCGATAATGAGGATTATTCCACATTTGCCGCAATCGTAAATAAACATTGTGTCGACTTCAAACTAGCGGAATTAACACCGGACAATTTTAAATGTCTCATTTTTGTTCAAGGGCTAGTTTCTACAAAAGATAGTGAAGTGCGTAGAAGAATGCTTGCAAAATTACAAAATGAACCGGGTCTAACATTACAGCAATTATCGGAAGATTGCCAGAGATGTTTAAGCATAAAGAAAGACGCAAAGGACATTGAAGAATCAGCTGTTTCTCATATACGTAAGTTAAATAAAAGTCTACGTTCTTCACCCTCCCCGGAAAGAAAACTAAAATTTTACGACAATGACAAAAGATTCTCACCCTCCCCGGAAAGAAAAATAAAATTTTATGATGAGAGAAAAAGTACAACATA
The DNA here is from genome assembly GCA_963932145.1 of Acanthosepion lycidas. Taxonomy (NCBI): domain Eukaryota; kingdom Metazoa; phylum Mollusca; class Cephalopoda; order Sepiida; family Sepiidae; genus Acanthosepion; species Acanthosepion lycidas. The sequence continues at coordinate 101,941,857 of OZ010573.1, read as the reverse complement.
CAGGACAAATTATGACGAATATCGAAACAAATATAAGTCCCCTCCATCAGCATGTTATCGATGTGGAGGATTACATTGGAACAAGGATTGCCGCTTCAGATAAAAAAACTGTCATGAATGTGGAAAAAAAGGCCACAAGGCATCCCAATGTAGAAATAGAAAAGATACTAACATAATAAGAGCTACAAGGATGAATAATGATGACAACACCAATGTAAGGAAATATGTAGAACTGGAAATTTTAAACAAAAAGATTAAATTACAACTGGATTCGGGTTCCGACCTCACTATAATCAACTTAAAGACATGGAAAAAACTCAACAGACCTACCATGTTACACACTCAAAAAATTGCCAAGTCGGTTACAGGCAAACGAATAAAATTTGAGGGAGAAATAATAGTGAATGTTAAATTTCACGGCAAAACAAAAAAAACTTAAGATATACGTAATGAAAGATACTGAAAATTTAGTAGGTATCGACTGGATGCAGAAATTCAACGTTTGGGACCTACCTATCAACACGTTTTGCAAAAAGTTAGAGGTGGAACCATCAGATACCATAAAATTGAAGGAAGAATTATACAAGCAATTTCCTGAGGTATTTTCAAGTGGGTTGGGACGATGCAACAAATTTAAGGGCAAAATAGAATTAAAAGAAAACCAATTTTCTGAAAGAAGCGAAATGTACCGTTTGCTACTATAGAAAAAATAGACAAAGAATTGGAGATACTTGAACAAACTGGGATTTTATCTAACACAGAGTTTAGTGAGTGGGCTGTGCCGGTGGTTTACGTAAAAAAGAAGTCAGGAGAAATTCGCGTATGCGCAGATTTTTCGACGGGACTCAACAAGACAGTAAAAGCAAATTTGGCTCCAAAGATTATTGGCGTCTCTGCAAGAGCGTATTGAACAATTGAAAACCCTCTATACCTCCTTTATTCAACCAGTTCGAAGTCCTGACCTCCTCTACCGACAAGGCTGAATGCTTTGCTCGGAAATTTTAATTCAACTCGACGCTCAACTCTTCCGGTGTACCCATACCCGACTTCCCTCTTAGAACTGAGGCCATATTGAGTGGGTTAAACATAACCCCATCTTTGGTACTGGGCGTTATTTCCAATTTAGACCCCAACAAGGCTAGCAGTGGAGACGGGATACCAGCCATTGTCTTGAAGAAATGCGCGCCTGAACTGGCGCCCGCCCTTTCTAAACTATACTGCCTCAAGGAATCTTGTTTTCCTGACTGCTGGAAGTCCTCTTCGATCGTTCCTGTCTTCAAGAACTCCGGCGACCCCTCTGACCCTTCCAACTACCGTCCTATCAGTCTCCTTCCCCTCTTCGACAAAGTCTTCGAAGCCCTAATCAATACCGGGGTGGTTAACCACCTCACATCCCATAATCTGCTCTCAGACAAGCAATATGGTTTCCGCTTTGCCGGATCTACAGCCGATGTGCTTACAGCCATCACTGAAACAGTCTACCGAGCTCTTCAAAATAACGGGGAAGCCCGAGCCGTGGCACTAGACATCTCCAAAGCATTTGATAGGGTTTGGCATGCCGGCCTTCTTCGCAAGCTCCAGGGTTATGGCATTACGGATCGATTATATAACCTAATACGATAATTCCTGTCAAACCGTAAATTGAAGGTCGTTCTCAATGGATTCTCCTCCAGTTCCTATCCCACGAACGCAGGTGTTCCTCAAGGCTCCATCCTAGGCCCCACTCCATTCCTTATCTACATAAATGACCTTCCTGACGCAATAACTTCCCAAGTTGGCATCTACGCGGATGACACCACAATTTATTCCTGCCTCAAAAACAAATCTAGTCTCGCTGACAAAACTCGCCTGGCCGTGCGTCTCGAAAAGGACCTCCAATCGATTGTGAACTGGGGCATGAATTGGCTGGTCAACTTCAACGCTTCTAAGACAAAACTTCTCTCTATTAATCACCACAGAGATCCTTCCCTTTCCTCCATTAGAATGTCTGACGCTCAACTTCTCGAGAGCAACTCTCTGCGGCTTCTCGGTCTCACGTTGACTGCTGACCTGAGATGGAATAAATACATTGAATCAATTGCCTCGTCCACTGCAAGGAAAGTTGGCACCCTGAGCCGCGCCAGGAAGTTTTTCTTCCCGGAGTCGATCCTCCAGATCTACAAATCAACAATTCGCCCTTGCATGGAGTATTGCTGCCATATATGGTCTGGTGCTCCTTCTGTTTGCCTCGGGGTTCTTGATAGGCTCCAGAGGCGGATATGCAATGTAGTTGGCCCTGCCCTGGCGTCTCGTCTACAGTCACTTTCTCACAGACGCGCCGTCGCCTCCCTCTGTCTGTTCTACAAATACTTTCATGGAAATTGCTCTAAGGGGCTGCATTCGCTGGTTCCCAGACGTCATGAGTTCCAGCGCCTTACGAGGCAGGCATCCTGCTCTCACCCCTTCACTGTCGAAACTCCTAAATGTAGCCGTCTCTTCTACTCTAATAGCTTCATGTCTCGCACCTATCGCCTGTGGAACTCCCTTCCCTTTTCCTGTTTCCCTGTGAGCTATAATCTCCAGCTATTCAAGTGTAATGTCAATCAACATCTCCAGTTGCCTTGATCTATCCACTACCCTCATCCTTTCCTCTATCACTCCTATCTGATCTTGCTCTAAATTTTCTGTAACCCCTTGCGTCCTAGTGGCTTCCCGCCTTGCTTGGGGTGAAATGCTTAAAAAAATAAAAAATAAATAATAATTGGAGCCCCGGGTATGATAAAAAAACGGAACAGTCCCGATTTACAAGAGATCCAAAGAATGCGATATGTGGAATTGCTCATCTTCTCTTCGGAGTATTATCAATGTAAAGAACGTTAAGTATCACTTAACATCAGAATTTGTACAAACAGAATTCATATACCTTTACTTACACCAGGTTTTAGGTAACAAATCGGTAAGAGATTGCATTAAATAGGAATAATAATAATAATAAGAAGAAGAAGAAGAAGAAGAAGAAGAAGAAGAAGAAGAAAAAGAAGAAGAAGAAAAAAAAAGCGACACTCCTATGACATTTTGGGTGACTAAATAAATAAGTTACAGGATAGTACAATTAACATACAATAGTTATCTCTCTTCAAAATTTGTTTACTTCTGCTTATTTTGTGTGTAGTTATGAAGCTGTTTTTTTTTTATTCCTGCACACTCACATTTGATGGAACCAATTTAAAGTCACTCAAGATGACGTCATATAAACGGTCAAACTTTTTTTTTTCTGTGTGTGTCTATATGTATTTTTTCATTTATTAAACATATTTCAATATAGAGCCCGCTATGGGATATAAACGCACACACACGCACGCACACATAAAAACTACACACAAAACAAATCCTTGAAAACGAATGTTGCAACATTCGAAAGTACTCGAAAAAAAAATAATATAAAATAAAAGTTAATATGAATTTTGGCAAATTTACCGATAAAACAAAACAACATATGCAGAAATTAGATAGATTTAATAAAACAAATTGATAGACTGAACTTGTCCATATTATTTACTAAAACACGTCTGAGACAATTTTTGCTGACGAAACACGACTTATTTTATATATATACTAGCAGCATGACTCGACGTTGCCCGTGCTTGATTCAAAATCGTACGACTCATACAGCAATCGTTATCACTTAACTTAAAATATTTTTGCCCTTCCTTGCCTTTAAAGGAGTGCCCTTTGCCGTGCTGATGTTGCTACATGCCTTACTTCTTGCCTATCTCACACTGCTAACTTTTTCTAAGCTCTATACTAAACATTAAATCTGTAACGAAAAAAGAACTAAACAAAATGAACACAAAACGATCAGCTTTAAAAAAGGACTAGTAACCGGTAAAAACAGAACGAAAAAAGAATGTTAACAACAAATATTTTTTCACACCCAACCGAGTTCTGCGGAATCAGAATCAACGTTGAATTTAAGCAAGCGAATGAGCCAACTGGAGTAAAGTGCCATGCAGATTTAAATTTTTCCCACTTGTGACGAATGCAGCTATCGATTTTTTTTGCATGTTACCATGCTAGTTAACATTCGTGTCAGTCAACTGTTGGCCCTCACGCTGGCCAATAGAATCTTCCTGCCTATTCGTGGCAGCCAGCTATAGGTTCTCCCTCTGCCCAGTAGAAAATGGCCGCAAACTACATGAAAACTGCCGTAGAAGCATTAAAAAATCGATTATTTCCACTATCGATGGGGGTTGGGAAATGCAAAGTCGGTCTTGGGCTTCTGGCTAACTTGGAGCATGTGCATGTAAATTATAATGCAAATCCGTCGAAAATTGCGGCCGTGCATTAGTTACACACACACGCACACACACACACACACACGCACATCCTGCCTTATATATATATATATATATATATATATATATATATATATATATATATATATATATATATATAACAGTCAATCCTTAAATACGCAAGTACTTTTGACGGTTTCGGGATAACAACTGACCCATTACTACTTATTGAACGTTGACTGATAAACTCCTACAATAAGAAAATTCTTAAATTGCTATATTAGTAAAAAAAAACGCACTCCTTTAAATTTTCAAAAAAAAATCACCCTTAGCGTTGAGACTGCACGCTCCATAAGTTTGTATTCGTTATCAACAACACATTTCACAAAATTATTTCGATTCGCATTATATTTTTTTCATTTCGGGTGCTACCTGAATTTTGCCAAAAACAAAATAATTTTCATGCATGTTGATGACTGGACGCACCGTCGAAAGTACTTGCGTATTTAAGGAAGACCTAATAGAGTTTATAATTTTAAAAAACAAGGATCATAACATTCATCGAGTGATTCGTGGGTTAATGCATCTTTAAAATTTAGTTAGCTAAGGGATTTCGCCATTTTATATCATTAACTTTACGAATTTACTTTTTGCATGAATGATACATTGTAATATAAATTAAACTGCACCGCACACACACACAAACACAGACAGACACACACACACACACATAGCACTATATATTATTAGGCCATTAAACAAAATAGAAGCATGCTGAGAAAACTATAATCTATTTGTATCTATCTCCATTCAAACAATTAATAATCATTTCATCTCTTTATTCACCTAGCAGTCAATAAAACGTTAAAATTTGTCTTGTCCGCGATTTTGGCTTTTTTTTTTGTTTCTTGTTTCTTTTTTCTGTTTCATTTCTTCTTTCAACTTTTTTTCTCTCTCTTTTTCTTTCTTTCTAGTGTTTTCACTTTTCTTTCTCTATTCTCTGGTGTTTTTTTTTTTTTTTTGTTATTTCTTTTTCATTCTTTCTTTTCAACATACCAACAAAATGTTACATTTTCTTACACTACCACTACATTTTCAGGCTCTTATAGTCTGCAAAGGGTTCTTTAAGACAACAGCCACAACAGTTGTGTAAACAATCATTCAACTATTGTTGCTTTCTATGCTCAGCCTTGAATCACAGGAATAAAAAAGCATATCCAGCCGAAACGTAAATATTTTCTCCTACGTTTGACACGTAACGACTGCCCAAATTCCTTCTTTTCTTGTAAAAATATCAGTTCATTCACCAAAAATGTTTTCAATTAGCTTGTTGTGAGGCAAAGTTAACTTTACCGATGTATTGTTCATGGCTATACCTGGAGAAACCATATACTTGTAAAATCTGTTGGCTCAGAGCTCATCCTCTTCAAAAGAAAGCCAGAGGTCGTTGGTTAAATAGAGTGGTTAGATAAGTTTTAGAGAAAAGTTCTATAGAACGAGTTGTTTCTCTAAACTCGTGTTTTATGTTGTAACTCGTCGGTTTTATTAAACAGATGCGGTACAAATTTCATTTAATCTTTTTGAAGAATCAGCGTTATTATTGATCCTCACCTGGCGTCTTGCCTTCAGCCATTTTCTCCCCCCCCATAATGTAGCTTCACTGTGTTTTTTCTATAAAGATGTTATTGTTCGGATGAACACTTCGCTGTGGTTCCAAGATTTTATGAATTTAAGCGTAGTACTAAACTAACGGCAAGGGATTATCAATTCACAGTTGAATTAAGCATATATAACAGTTGCTTTTCTCGCACTTCTCGCTTGTGGAGCTCTTTTCTGTCTCTATGATTCCCAGTCAACTTTGATCTTCAAAAATTCAAAAGCAATGTCAATCTTTATCTACTGTCTTCTTGATTACTCTTCTATTATTCTCGCTCCTTAATAATGTTTCTCTTTTTTCTTATTCTTTCACATTCAGTAACATCATGTGACTTAGTCGCTTTACTGCCTTGCATGGGGTGATTATGATTTAAAATAAACAAAAATAAAGGATTTGCAGGATGAAAATAATAAGCAGTAATACTAATTGAATTTTTGCACCAACCCTGTTTGCAGGTAGCGTTTCGGTCACCAGCGATGAAAGCGGTATGACATCATTATGCTACCAGTTTGTTATGGGAGCCATCAGTTTATAGTAACGTTGACACGGTTGTCAAAGAGATATATATCTTTGTGCTGATTTGTGAGTTGGCCGAATTTGTTTAGCGGCATATCAACCACTATGGGCTAATTAATGCCTACTGATAAATTTTACTATAAAAAATATTTGTATATTTTCATAGAGTTTTGTTTTGGGGTTTACTATTTGTCCATAACTGGGACCCAAAAAGGTGCTACCACCACGTACTTTGTGTTAGAGGGAGATATATATCTATGTTGGAGATAGTACTGTCATCGAATTTTTTAAGTAAGTGACAGTGTAGTGATAGTATAGCGTTGCATGCGTTGGTAAATGTTCCCTTTTTCTACCTTTGCTATCCTGCCATTGAAGAAGGTAAAAACAGGAAACCCCTGCATTATCTTTCATCAAGAAGTTGTGACAATTCGCAGATAATAAAGAAAAGGAATTTACAGAGATCCATAATCGTCTACGTCCTGAAAGGACATGACCTTAAAAACCGTTGTGGATCTAATCAGTAAATTTTCGCCAGTAGACTTCCCGGTCATTACAAGGGGTGTTTTGCATCTTTCAATCTTCAGTGAGCTTGGAACAGAATCCTTTAACATTGTAAATCTGTTTTTGCTTATTTTCTCTACTCCAGATGAGGGGATCTAAACGATAAAATTACGCGCTTTACTTGTTTTTATTTGAGACTCGTTAAGTAAATTTGTCGTCGGCACTTGCTCGCATCCGAGTATCGAGATCGTCAACTTCCCTGCCGCCACTGGGGAAGGTGGCGGAGTTGGCTGTAAAGGCCCAGCCTACTCCTGAAGAGTCGTGAGCAGGAGTTACAAAGGAGTGTGGGTGGTGGAGGCGGTTAGGTGGTCGGGCCCTCCACACAGCACGTCACAGATCCTCTTCATGTTGATGGTTGGACACAAAAGTCTCGGTCTTCCCACGGATAGTCATACGCAAGGGAGGCTGATTTACAGCAACAGTTTCCCAGGTCTCAGGGATTTTGTTGGCCTGTGTCAGGGATGTCTTCAGCTGATCCTTAGAGCATCGGTTTGGGCCTCCGCGTAGTCTCTTGTCGCTGGCGAGCTCTCCAAACAAAATGATACGCTGGAGTCGAGTGGGACCCATTCTGGACACGTGAATCGCCCAGCGGAGGCGATGATTGAAGGATGGTAGCTGGGGAGAAACGTCAAAGAGAGGACCTCGATTTTGGTGATGTGGTCCTACCAACTAATGTTTAGGATTCTTCGGATCTTCTTTGCTGGAACCGCTCCAGACGTTTGATGTCCCGACGATACAAGATCCATGTCTCGAAAATAATCTTGTAAATAACAGGCAAATGCATTAGGTATTTCATTAGTTTTCTGGTAACATTATGATTCGTTAAAATGACTAACTTGAGCATTTGGTATCTACATCAACAGTAACAACTCAGTTGTTTTTTTTTTTTTCGATTTGCTTTTTGATTATCATACAATTGTGATTTTAACCGAAGTAACATTTCCGGGTTTTACTGTTAAAAGTAAAGTTCTCTATTTGGAGTTCGGTTCTTTACAAAATTTAATAACGTTTTTCACCCTTTCTGAACGTAAATTTTAAATGAGGCACAAATTAAATATGAAAACAACGTCCTGGGGATCGAATCCAAAATTTATATATATTTAAGTGGGAAGTGGGTTGGGGAATGAATGAGTGAGAAATAGAACTGATATCACGGTTTTAAATTATTTTCCTCTTATAATCACATCGAGGATTTATTCTTAGGGAACGCATCTTCTTTGTGTTTGGTACTAAGACTAGAGACTGGAAAATGCGCCATAAAAGATGTTCAATTTGCAAAACCAAATATCAATGTCTAAAAAATTCATTACATTTTGTCTAGAAGAAGCTATTTATTAGCTGATTCTTGTGTTATTTTGCTTATGTGATAGCTTACTCTTTCATACAATACAGTATTTTATGAATTTTATGAAGTAATGATATCGATACATTGACAACCACCGGAATGCAACATTTTTTAATAGCAGCTCATATCCAATACTATAAAAATTAATTAATTAGTAGTGTAAAATAATTAAAAATAATAATTAATTAAAAAGTGTAAGTAAATAAGGAGACGCGGTGGAGTAATGGATGGCGGCTCGGATTAAGGAATCAGAGAGCCGATTTCGAATTCCATTACATACACTTAGGTGCTAATATCTTTGGGAAAAGTATGAATCCTTCCCCCCAGCAGGACAGATAGGGTTCTATAACCTTTGGACGGCAACTGGTTTACCACAGAAAGAAATGGCAACCTACTGCGGGAAAAATCTGCCTCGTCAGTCATGTATTGAAAGATGTATGTTCGCCTAAGTGTGTATCACGCATGGCACATAACTGAATAACTGACTGAAAGTAAATAAATGTTACATAGTCTGAATTTGTCTTACTTCTGGGAGAATTGTATTAAAGGAAAGCCAGACTGTGGAGAAAAATTTTCATTTTGTGTGTAAAAGATTTTTTTTATTTACAATTGGCTCTAAAAAAGATCGCTAGAAAATAACTGCCATGGAGGTTTGTTGTCGATTCATTTTTCAGATTCAGAAAAAATAAATTACACTTGGATTTATTGTCCAATGAAAAGGGTGGTTTTCGCCATCATAAATTTAAAGTTGAGATCTGTTGTGCCACTCTCGAGCGTTGAGCGGATAGCGTCAGGAGGTGGTTGAAAGGCCAGAAAATGTTTAGAGGAGAAAATGGTTAGACGACTGAAGGGAAGAAGCCTGCTGGTTGCGGCATGAGGAAATGATACGTCACACGAAAGGAATTAGACGTTTCAAGCAAACAAGATCGTCTTGTAGGGGCGAATTGTTCCTCGTAAGAAAGTCACCAACAGAACAAAGTCCAGAAAAGTTTTGTCATTCTTGAAAACTACACCGACAAAAAAGAAGAACAAAGACCACGCCTAGGGCCCCCAACCACGAAGAGGAAGCTGAAAACAGAAGGGCATTGAAAAAATAACGTTAAAAACTTCCTCGGAATCTTGAGAGAAAATGCAGTTTTTTCGTTTGCCTGTTTGGTGGGTGTACCTCTCTTTTTTCTAAGTGTAATCTCTTTTTACCAATAGTTTTCGTTTCTCCTTCTCAAAGCTCTTTTTTCTTGATTTGAAAAAAATTGAATTGTGCATATTTTTAGAGCTAATTGTTTCTATAATATTACGTTATCTTACCTTGTTCTTAATAAGGCGCATGAAAGAACATTTTTGTGCAATCCTTTTTTTCTAAAATTTATACTCGGTTATATTCTTTTTTTGTATCAGTTTAATAAGTGTTTCTAAATTTCAAATGTCAGAGTCTTTGTTAATGTTTGCTCTATTTTCAATATTCGACATAAGAAATTGAACATTCTCTATCTTCCCATTCTCAATTCGAAAAAAAACATCTTATATTTTGAACAATACATATTGAATATTTTAAAAAATGCTTGTAAATTAACTTTTTATAATACTTCCATATTCATTAGTTCCACCGGTTGAGACATTTACAGCTAGAACACGCCATGCTACTACTACTACTACTACTACTACTACTACGGACTTGAATCAGCCTTATTCCCTCCTTATTCCAAATGTAATGAAGTTTTATCCGGAGAGCTTTTTTCCAAGAACTGTTTTCTTTGTGGAACAGACATCAGACCTCCGCGTCCTGGGTATGACGGTAAACTACATCCGCGTCCTGGGTATGACGGTAAACTACATCCGCGTCCTGGGTACGGCGATAAACTGCATCCAACAGCAAGGTCTCAGATAATGTTTTCAGAAAAATAATGTTGCCAGCTCTAAGTTTTTGAAACAATGTTGCCAGCTCTAAGTTTTTTTTGTAAAAGAGTAATGTTGCCAGCTATACGTTTCTTTGTAAAGGAATAATGTTGCCAGCTATACGTTTTTTGTAAAGGAATAATGTTGCCAGCTATACGTTTTTTTGTAAAGGAATAATGTTGCCAGCTATACGTTTTTGTGTAAAGGAATAATGTTGCCAGCTATACGTTTTTGTGTAAAGGAATAATGTTGCCAGCTATACGTTTTTTTGAAACAATGTTGCCAGCTATACATTTTTATTCCATACAAAATAGGCATTTAAAATTCATATAAACTGGATTTGGCATTAAATAACCCACAGTGGTTGATATGCCATAAAACCTAAACAAACAAACAAACAAAATCAGACCTCCTTATCCTCATAACCTCCAATTCCTAGTGCCTTCTCTTTTATGCATTTCATTCATTATTACCATTTTAACAAAAGCCCTCTAGCTTGAGTGGCTTTCGATCTTTCTATTGAAGTAAAAAAAAAAGCCTATTGACCCAAAGAATTTTATTTTTAGAGTCTTTAAATCCTACGCTTGTAGACAACAACGGCTAACTACTCCGCTTTCTTTCCCAATAAAATCTGCAATAAAGGAACCCTTGCAAGGGAATAATCTATTACCTCTTGAAGGTAGTATTGTTCTTTTATGTGTCGTGTCTCTTTTCAGGAAGTGGACGATCATAACTCTCCACGAGTTCCTATCCTAGATCTTTATCTCCTTACTATCCATTCCTCGGCATGCTCTGTCATCCATTTAGACAAGTTCTTTAAATAGGTTACTCGTTGTTTCCCAACCTCTATATTTTAATATGCCTTGTGAGTGTCAAATTCTCCAAGTCCTCTTTTCTCATTACATCCCAGAAATTTCATGTGGTATCGTATTCGTTACCAAGCTGGATTTGTACCAATTTTTAATAAGAGGCGTTGTTATAATTTGACTTATTCGAATAATGGTTTTCATCTTCTTTATCAAAGAGTCTATTAGAGACGCAGTGTATTAATCGATGATTGTAAGCTTTTCAGGATATGCTTTATTTGATAAATTTTTCATTGGAATTTCAGCTTATAATATCTACATCATCATTTCAGCTTATAATATCTACATCATCATTTCAGCTTATAATATCTAGGTCTACATCATCTATGATATTAAGGTTATATTCTCCTATAAAATCTCCTACAGAAGGTAGTGATGGAAAGCGAGCAGAAAGGATTAAACATCAACTGCAAGAAAACAGAATGCATGGTTGTAGCTAAAGGAATGATCCCAAAATGAAAATTACAAATCGGCGATACCAAAGTCAAACAAGTACAAAAATTTAAATATCTGGTAAGTGTTTTAACAGAACACGGAAAATGAGACATTGAAATCTGAAGGCGTATTGGTGTAGCCAAAGATGCATTCTAAAACCTAAGCAGAGTACTAAAAAAGGGAAAAACTTCTCTAGAAACGAAAAAAGAACTGTTACGTGATATCTGTCCTCTGTATGGCAGTGATCGACAATGTCCTCAAAGATGAAGAAGACACTTGAAGCAACCGAAATGTGGTTCTACAGAAGGATGTGAACGTGTGAGCAACGACGATTTAGAGCAAATGGAAACAAAAAGGAAACTTGTACTTAACGTCAGAAAGAGATAGTTGAAATTTTTAGGGTACATAATCAGGAAAGAGGGCTTAGATAATATGATACTCACAGGACAAATTGAAGGCAAGAGAGACAGATGAAAACAACCCATAACCTTGCGTGAGCTTGCGTAAATGGATGGCGGAACAAGGTCTAGGAGAAATAACAGAAAGAGAAAATTTATTAAGAGCAACAAGCTACAGGAAGTTGAGGAGTGCCATGATCATCTAAGTCCTGAGGGACACGGCACATAAAACGAAGAATATTAATCGATATGGTAATTTTTTTCAAGATATAATTGATAAATATAGGAATTTCAGCTTATATTATCTCTTAATGTAGTCTACGTCGTCTGTGTTCTTAAGGTTATATTAACCAATAATAAATCCTTGGAGGTCATTTAGTTCTCTTCGAAACGTCTCTCTGTACAGGATTGTGATTAATATTCACAACAATGTAAGTGCGTTTACAAAGGAAATTGGATGGGAAAATATTTTTTTTAATGTAAAAGCACTATTGTTATCAACATTAATATTAATGTACTTAGATATATATAATAATAGTTGGCCACTCGTATTCGAGGATACCCGTCTACTAGGGCGGCTAGCCAATCCCTATTGCAGAGTCTCACTCAGGCACATTTGTGTTTGTTCAACACCCGCGGAGCCAACCTGTGGTTTATACTGCAACTACGCTGAGCAGACCCTAGTAAAATTTTCTGAGAGAGAGCTTATCTAGAATGATCAACAATTTGAACAACAACAGCACACTCAACCCCTCAACCTAACTTGTGACTTCGTGCTACCACAGCTATCGACGGCCCTAAGTGTTCCGTCTACCCAATTTCACTCACAAGGCTTGGGTCAACCCATGGTATGGCTTTCAGGCATTTTCCAAACGTGCCGCATGCTGGGATCGTCCCTCTCCAGACTGATAAAATCAGGAAGTCTCCTTCCTGAGAAATCGATGATAGTCAGATTCGAACCCTGGTCTCATGGTCAGAAAGCGAACGTTCTAACCCCAAAATTTGACAAACTGGAAAGGTTTTTTGTAATCTTTCCAGTTTGTCATATTTTTCTAAATATTGTTTGTTGATATATAGCAATTTATACAAAATCATGCTTTGGTTATAATTAAGCACCGACATGAAACGTTGAAGATTTATTTTATTTAAAAATTTTAAATTTCAACGTTCTAACATTTTCAACATCTGTGCACAATTATAACAGACGTTTGCGGTTTTTTCTTTATATCTCCCTCTTTTCTTCCTCGGCTTACTGCTATAACACGTATAAACAGTACTTCTTGTACGATCACCAAAGTAAAATAACGTCGAACCTGCTAACCTAGATGGGTAACCGCTTGGGATAACCAAGTGATGTAAGTTTGAGTGTGCATGTGGTGTAATGGATAATGGGTCAGTATTGAAAATCGGAGAACAGAGTTCAAGTTCCATTCGGGTTCACTATATTCACTTATGTGCAACTAACTTTGGAAAAGAAATAAATCCACTTCTTATAATTAGTAGGACTTGTATCCATAAATCATCACTCTCCGAAAACCCGCAAATTATTATTATTACAATCTAAAAATATTTCCTGTCTTTAAATAACCTGCAAGGGTTGATAAACCGTAACAAACAAAGATTCTTTGTTTACATTATTTACATTATTCGGATTGTTGTCCTCACTTTCATTGCCATATTCATGACGTTTCGGCCGTTGTACGCTCCAGCCTTCTTCAGGTGATTGAAATTTCGAACTGAACGCTTTATTTCGTCCACCGGGGTAGATTGTTCTAGTTCCAGGTACCATGCCTCTTCCGAGTGTTTCAGTTATCTCCCTTGAACTCAACTCTCCACGTTTTTGTTCACCTCTGCAGTGACAAGGTAGTGAACTCACAACCCTTTTGGTTAAGTCACTGGATACAACCAACGCTTTTATCCATGTCCTCGACGACATCAGTGTATGAAACTGAAGAAGGCCGGAGCGTACCACGACCGAAACGTCGTAAATAGGACAATAAAGATTAGGACAGCAGTTCGAACAATGTAAATAATGTAAATAATTACAATACCTCATTTCAAAAATATAGACAGAAAAAGATTTTTTGTTTGGCACATATCACCAATGGAATATGACTGGAATGAGGGTGGTTCGCTACAATGTGCTTAGCATGACGGGTCTCAGCCATGAGGGTTAAAACTGTTGGAACTCAATTGATGTTGCTGCTGATGGATTAACGTTTATAAAAGACAAATGTGTGTGAGAATAACAATTCCCTAAAGGAATAGAATCAACATCAACTGATTAAAATTTGCATAGTATATTGCTACGCCGAAGAGTATCTTCTCAATGTACATGTCACGAACTGCTGCTTAGTGGAACTAATTATCAAGAACATACTTCCTCTATCTTTACAAACTTAACCTGTCCAAGTCTAGGGTCAACCACTATCTTCCATACATATCCACATAAACTGTGCCTCTTACTCTGTAACCCTCTACCTAGAGTACCTTCCAGGCCTTGTACAAGGTGAACATATCTGTAAAAAGGGAGTGTCCTACCTTGAACATTTGTAATGTATATTTATCTGCAGTGGCACAAAGTTATAGCCAAATCTAAACATGTGTTTGGAATATTGTGTATTTGTCGAATCTACGATGACCGAATTGTATAAATGTCAATATCTTGTAATTCAAATCCACATAAAAAATATGTGAACAGTCTTGAAGAGCCTTATAAGCAGTCGGGGAGAAATTTGAATCCTGAGAAGGAAGGAAAACAATGCAGATGACTGCATTCATACACTCCACAAGAATATTGAGGAAAGTCCAGCAACATGCAAAATGCTGTTGTTTAGATATTTAGAGAAAGTCGTTAGTTGCTTTTTTCTGTGTGATATAGTCCTTCAGATCGTGGGCGATTATTTCTCTCCACGATCATGGCGTGCTATGATCATGCCTTTCCACAATCGTGGCTCTCCACGGCCTTTCCTATCCTTTCTGGTTTTTAGAAAAGTGTGTTTTTTTTTCTATCTCTCATAATCCCTGTTTTACCAACTATTTACACAAGCTCATTTGGTAGCTTATTCGCTGCACTTCTTTGTCTCTCTTGACTTTAGTATATCCTGTCAGTGTCAAACTCTCCAAGCTCTCTTTCCTCATTATGTGCCCTAGAAATTTCAATCGTATCTTTCTGATTCGGAATAAAAGTGTCCTTCCTTTTGGTTTCACTTTTCCTTGAAATTTCACAATTGCTCACATGTTCAGTCCGTTGTAATCTCAGCATCCTTCTGTAAAACCGCATTTCTGTTCTCTCCTGCCTTCATCTTTATCTGTGAGGATCTTGCCATATAAGAGAACTGATATTACATAGCAGTTCAGTACTTTTTTCTTTGTTTCTAGTGAATTTTTCCTGTTTTTTAATACTTTGCTTAGCTTTTGGAAGGCATCTTTCGCTATTCCAATGCGCCTTCTGATTTCAATGTCACATTTCCCGTCCTCTGTTAAAACACTTTCTAGGTATTTACATTATTCTGCTTACTTGACTTTGGTGTCTCCAATCCGCCGGATATTAGACTGTTCCTTTTGCTGACAGCCATTCAGTCTGTCTTCTTAAAATTGATGTTTAGTCCTTTCTTTTCACTATATTTTGTTTCCTTCTGTAGAAGTTCCTGTACTTTCCTTTCTTCATCTGCTGTCAACGCTGTCATCTGCATATCTCATATTGTTAAGATTGTGGCTGCCAATAATGAATCCCGGTAGGTCGTCTAATTTTCTTAGGATACGCGTGTGGAAACTGAATGAACACAAAATATCTTGGCTTTGAACTGCAGAAATTATCGAATATCAGAATGACGGTGTCCCTGTATTCATCATTATTGGATGACTAACATTAAATTTAACCAGGTCAACAAACCAAATAATTAATTTAAGGAAAAAAAAATGACTCTTGAAGTAAATGATTCTTCTCAGGAGAATTCTGGTGATTCAAGAGGCGGTCCTCAGTGGGTCTCTAAAGATCGCCACTACAAAAATCTGATGTGAAAATAAAAATGCTAACAGAATAAACATTTGTAATGCGCACTATCATTTTTAAAATAAGTACTTTTTTTTAAGACAATAGAAATGAGTGGGTTCTCACTGGATAGCATTTCGTTTTCCCTCGAGAATTATTGCGGGGTTTTTCGTTTTGGCATATCTCATTTGTTATTTGGAGCTCATGGGATATAATGCAAAACGATAACTAAGATAAAAGACATAGATGACAGATGATATATTTGTGTTGGGTACAAATAGCTGATTTTACAAATAAACAAATATACTGACAGTTATAGGGATGAAAATAATAGGAAGCAATATTGTGTCCGGAAAATTAACATTAGCAATAAAAATGCAACATTCATACTACCAGTCACGTATATACACGTGGTTGTTCTTGGTATGAGCAAGAAATGATTTTACAAGAAATGTTGATGTTTGTTCAGATAACGGGAAGTGGGTCGGATCGATAATTTTTCATCATTCCTCTCTCTCCCTTTCTCTCTCCCTTTCTTTCTCTCTCTCTCTCTCTCTCTCTCTCTCTATATATATATATATATATATATATATATATATATATATATAGTTAAGTTATAAGGAACTTGGTAAACCGAATTGGTAAATCCAATATATATATATATATATATATATATATATATATATATATATATATGTAATGAAAAACAAACCACTTTAAGGTACCATTACGATAATTTATTTCACCTAAATCCTTTTTTAAGGATTCAGGATCATCAGGTAAAACTTCCAACAACGAATTGAGAGGAAAAATGGGATTAGAAATTGGTGAGTAGTCATGAATCCTGAATCCTTAAAAAAGGATTTAGGTGAAATAAATTATCGTAATGGTACCTTAAAGTGGCTTGTTTTTCATTACATATATATATATATATACGCATGCACACATATATAGGGTGAGTAAATTGTCACCATTTTATATTTTTAATTTCGCGCAAGCGCGTTGTTTGTTTTTGTCGACTGCACAGTTTCGTAGGGTCAGTTGGGCACCATCTGTGAGAAAAACAGCAACATGTCGCAATTAATTCCGACAGAAATTTAGAAAGAAGATGCTTGGGATTCGCGCCTGAAGCTCCAATAGAGTGTTTCAGAGTGTTTGGGTAACAATCTAAGGACATTGCAGAGAATTCAGAAAGAGTTGGATCATATATCCAGTCAGCATCATGGTGTTTGGGGTGTGTCACGAGTGATAGCGGTGTTATGCCACCCTTTATCTTCCCATGGAGGCCTACATCAAGTACCTTGAGAAGGTAGTGCTGCTCTGGGTCACGCGGGTGGTTGCTGGAAGACCCTATGATTGGCAACAGGATTTGCACCATGCTGAACAAACAGGAGAACCAAGTCATTAGACAATTTCTACGACCGCATCACCCCTTATAAGTGACCACCTAACTCCCCAGACTGCAACTCCCTTGATTATTATGTGTGGGGCGCAAAAACCAACAAAGCTCTTTGTAACACCAAAGAAGAACTGAAAGTAAGGATTATGGCAGCATTCACCAAATTAAACAAAGAGATTGTCTGGAGGTCGTAGTTGAAGGCAATGGCGATTTTATTGAATAAATTTACTTTTTAACATTTCATTTTTGTGTAATTTTGCTAAATATATCTGTTAAAATGAGATGTCAGTATAATTTTAATTTTTGCATAATTTAGACAATATATCCATCGCACCCTATAGATATAGGGACACCGAGTTCAACGCCCAACGGCGACAGTCTATTTCATGCTTAAGCACAGTCTTCAGGCCTGAAAGGTGTTTAAGCATGAAACAGACACTCGTCGCTGGATGTTGATCTGCGTCATTTTATATTTACATACGCTCTATGCCTGATATTCAACACTTTAACCCATAGAACTTTAACTTTTAGAAGATCTTTAAATAATAAATATAGAATAGATTTAAACTATATTTATATCACACACACGCACAGACACACACACACACACACACACACACATATATATATATATATATATATATATATATATATATATATATATATATATGTCAGACGTGACTGTCCATCGAGGTCGAGGATAAATTATAAACGATAAATATATATATATATATATATGTGTGTGTGTGTGTGTATATATATATATATATACACACATTGATATATATATATCAATGAGTTCATTGATATATATATATATATATATATATATATATATATATATATATTTCGTGTGTGGGTACTCCTGTTTCTGATGCTATCCTTCTTTTTTTATTATTTTCTTAAAACAGCGAAATTAATAACAATCGGCCTGTATCCTATTAAAGAAAAAATGTACCCCAGCAGGAATTGAACCTGTATCCCTTTTTTTGTACGTTACTTGAATAGATAATTCATACGTTGCTCTATCAACGTAGCCTCCGTAGTCAAATTAGTAATGACACGTTTCAGCTTGATGAGAAAACGGATGCATGTTCGATTTTTGTCGAGAGGCGCAATTTTTCTTTATTAGAATTTCTCGATCAATGTCGGTTGCTACTGATGTAATTGTTTAAGAAAATAAAAATCTATTATGTTGATGCAAAAATAATGACGTAATAATGTCGTTTTTGGACGTTAAAAAATACGTCAAAAAACATTATTACGTCATTATTTTTGCACCAACCTAATAATACGAAATAATGTCTGATTAAAAAACCCATTTAAAAAAAAAGTTACATATATATTTATTATTACTATAAACGTTTACGCGAGTTTAGGCGCTGTTTGCGGACGCATCAACCACTGGTGGGTAATTTTTTTTCTCTGAGTACGACTCGGCTGACGCTGGTGTAGCGAGCGGGCAGGGAACCAAAAAATCGCTATTCACGCCCGGTCGTGATGAAGCCGGAGGAAACTCTGGTGGCAGTCCGAAGTGTATTCGACGTGCAAATCGATCGTCGGAATCGGGTGTAGTGGCGAAAGACCAATCGAGCCGTTTGGTATATTTAGTGGATTCACGTCGTTAATTTTTTTAAAAATTATTTTTTATTATTAGGTTGGTGCAAAAATAATGACGTAATAATGTCGTTTTTTTTTTACGTTACGTCAAAAAAACGACATTATTACGTCATTATTTTTGCACCAACCTAATAATTCATGTATTTTACTAATGTTAATTGATTAGATACATGTCAAATCAAATTAGATGGTGATTGACCGTAATAATGCGGATAAAATACCTTTGCATACAACAGCGTACACATCAATATGAATAGGAAGGAAAGGTAACAAGGGATGATGGGAAATATGTAAGATATCTAATATCTTGCGGAAATGGATACCAGAAGAAAAAAACAGTTAGAGTCATGATGATAAGATAAACTAAGAGCCACAAAATATTGGAAGATGTAGAGAACCATGATCGTTCAAGGATTGAAATAACATAGCAGACAGAAGAACAGGCAGACTATACGCACCCCTTACGAAAAGTACAGTTAGAAAAGGAAATGAGCGTTAAAAAACTATTCTTTATTTCCTGGCCATGTCATCAAGCTGTACAAAGCATGTTATTATTTTTAGAAGCAATAGGTTTATCGAAGAACTAATGTTCTTTTTTTTTGTATGGAATTTGGATACAATTGCTTTTATGAAAGTACTGCGTATGTTGCACAGTGCATCGTTTAGTGAAATGTACGAACTACATAGTAATGAGCTCCTGCACCTGGCCCACAAATGAATGATGGAAGCTGAGATATGTTAGGAGAAAAAGCAAGCAAGTAATTAAATATGATAGGCGGTCTCTCGCATACATATACTCGTATTTTCTATCTTCCTTCACTCTCCAGAATTTCTCCAACTCACCCTCCACCATTTTTAACTCCTATTCCACCCTCCGAACGTTTCTGTGTACGTATAGATGTACCTATCTTTCTCAAAATCTACGCGGATGCTAATCTGATCATTTCTATCTGTGTCAGTCTAATGATATCTTTCTTTCTATCTCAGTTTGTAGTATCCACCCAAGTCTAATCAATTCTTTTCAATCTGCCCGAATGCAATCGTATCTCCTCACTCTACATTTAAATCTCTGTCTGACCGTTTTTATTTCAATCTAACAATTTCATGAATGACTTAAACCTGTCGAAGGGATGAAAAAATATTTTTCTACTAGTACCCAGTCAAGGTAGTTACAAGATTTGCTAAAAGGCTTGGTGACATGCCAGTGATAAGAAATTTTGAAAAAAAAGGTTCAACAAAATCGTTTTACTTACTACAAACGTTATATATATTAGGTTCATGCGTTTGAGAAATCATTGCTATTTTACAATGAAATTTATGTATAACGGTTTAGAGATTAGAAACATCAGTTGTGAGGCATATTCTATTTTGTACTGCTTTCGATTTCTAAGCTGATAGGCATTAATTTCACTGTTAAATACAAGGATGTCTGTTAATTTTTTTTATGTTAGCTTAGTTAATTTAACGACATATCGACACTTGTTGGGTTACTAGTACCGGAGTCTTAGAGGAGAAACATCAAAAAACGTTATAGAAAAACGATATTTGTACTTTATCTCATAAATCTGTCGGATTCCAATCCATATTTGATCTGTATTTAATCCTAATTCATATATATATATATATATATATATATATATATATATATATATATATATATATATATATATATGTATATATTATAATTATTTTTTACAAATATGTATTCATTGACAAAGAAATTACTGTTTCGAAACCGAAATTTAAATCTTAAAATAAACATAAAATTTGAATTTTGGTCACATTTTCAAGCGATGTTAAGAATAAGCTTCGAAAAAATTGATTTACCATGACTGTTCATTCCTATTATATATACATACATATATATACATATATACATATGTACATACATACATATAAATATATATATATATATATATATATATATATATATATATATATATATATATATATATATATACATACATA